>VZRL01004627.1:3444878-3456571 GCA_013397895.1 Origma solitaria
TGTCCGTGTGTCTCTGTGTGTCCGTGTGTGCCTCTGTGTGCCGTGTGTGTGCGCGCCGCCCCGGGGCCGCCGTTCACGAGCTCCTTATTTAGGTCAATTAGGGAGCAAATCCCCGTGCGGGGGGGGCGGCGGCGGCGGCCCCGGCACATGGGCCGCAGCCGGGGGGGCTTGGCCGCTCCACGTCCCCGCCCTCCCATTGGCTGCAGCGGGCTCAGCGGGCAGCCCCGGCAGCCAATCGGCGCAGCGGACATCGCGCTTATATTAATATCATTAATATAATTAATAATAATCACCCCCCGCCCACCCCCCGCCGAGTGCTTTCATGTGGCGGCGGCGGCGGCGATGGACGGAGGAGATGCGCCCTCCGCCGCCCGTAGAGCCGGCTCCAGCCCCGCGGGCCCGGCCGCCGCCGCCGCGGGCTGTCGGCGGAGCGGTGAGGTTGTCCTCAGCCCGGAGACCCTGGCTGAGGCGTTTGAGTCGGTTTTGGGAGAGTGGCGGAGGGACGACTGCCCCCGAGGGCAGGCAGTGGGTGTCCTGGTGGAGGGGAGGGTGCCTGCTAGGGAAGGGAAGAGGACTCCTCTCTAAGGAGTCTCCTGAGGTCCGTTTTGTTTACCTTTATTCATGTGCATATACATATACAGATATGTTTTTATAGATGTAACATCCGATGTCTGTATAGTTTATTTAAAAAGACAGCCAGTCCCGCTCGTCGGAGGAGGGGCCGACCGAGACTCCCTGCTTCCCACCGGCCGGGCGGGGAGTCAGTGGCGATGTGCTGCCCCGTCCAGGACCCAGCCCGTGGTTCCTCACGTTACCCCTCTTCAGCCCGACCTTTTCATCACTATTCTTGCTGTAATCTCATTCCATGGGAAGCTGTAAAGTCGTCCTTCCCCTGACCCCTTTTTCCGACCCTCTGGAGTCAACCCGCCTTGAGACATGGACCCCAGCAACCCCACAAAAGTCCCCCTCCCTGCGGGACGCCGGAGCAGGAGGGTTACCCTCTGCCTTTTCCCTCGGGACCAGGCGAGCCAGGTAAGTAGAGGCGAGTCGGTCCAGAGTGCACGTCGGAGACCCACGGATATTTGGGTGAGTACACAGATGCCCCCGCCGTGCTCATCTGCAGGTCGATCCTCTCCTCCTCCTCTGCTCTTCTCTGCCGGAGGATCCCTCCTTGTTCTCCTTGGCGGTACTCCTGGACAAGTACCCTTCTCCCAAGCCCCGCCTCCCCTCCCGCTGCGGAACGGGGGCACCGCTCGCTGCCCAGCGGGAGTGTCCGGCGGGGCCGGGGCGCAGCCGGGAGCGGAGTCGGCCTCCCCTCCACGGAGTAGTCTCGCTCCCTTTCCCGGAGTGGCAGTGAGGACCTTTGAGGTCAAGGCCTATTTTTGAAAGATCAATTGAAAAAAAAAAAAAAACCAAAAAAGAAGGAAGATAAAGGAATAATTCCACTTCCAACAGCTCCAGAAAGACGCAAACAGCCGGAGCTCTGAAATGAACTCTGGAAAAGCGGGAATATAGGGCGGCACATTCGGCTCTCAGTCTTACCTGGGCAGAGATCGAGGGCAGTCTAGTGAATTGTAAGCTGGGAGACAGAACATTTGTCACTTGTTGCACAGAAGCGACGTTAACAAATATGACTTTCTTGCTCTGTGCATTCTGCGTGTTCCTGCATAGGAAATATGAGTCTGGCCGATAGTTCTTAGGCATCCATAAACCATCCAACTCTATTTGACTGGCAGACTCAGAAAATATCTGTGTGTTTTCTGGGATAAAGAGAAAAATGTGGCCCGTGATTGCTTCTATATATCATATATACAATACCCATGACTATAAAAGATAGGGCTGTGTTCTCTACCCATATTTTATTAAATTTCCCTAGAGTGTGATCATGCAACTTATGTAATATTGTTTGCTTTTTAGTTTAATAGTTTAATGAATAGTTTAATAAGATCACCAAGAGTGGATGTCCTCTCGCTTCCCTTACTCCATATTTTTCAGTATGACACATAACTGTTTGGTGTGCAATAATGCTGAACTGTGCCTGTGAAAATCATGCATACTCAGATATATTCCTGAAACACATGCCCAGGGTGAGTATAATTCTATACCTGAAAATACAACACTTATACGTACATGTCGGTGTTTATTGGGAATTTTTTTAAGCTCGTAATTATGTTTACACAGTTTTTGCTCTGCTATAGTGACAATACTAACATTTCGTGCTTGATATCCTTGATGCTTATTGTGATGATGAGAAAAAAAAAAAAAAGGGTGTGTGTCTCCCGCAGCCATCCATGAGGGTTCCATGTAGGAAGCAGAAAAAACACCCAGTGACGGTATTTTCGTAATTCAGTGTTAGAAAGACATCCTTGGCCCCTGCCCTAGCGCCTTTAGGAGCCACTTGCCCGGAGGTAGCGGGGGCGGAGGGGTCCTCTTGTCCCGAGGGCTCTGCCGTCACCCCGGGCTGCTCCGCTCCGGGCGGGGGCCGTGCCGCCGCTCCCGGGCCGGCTCCGGGGGCTTCGGCATGGCCGCGGCAAGCGAAACCTCTCCTTCCCCCACTGCCTTCCCTCCCACTGCCATCTCTTTGCAGAACGGTAAATCTTTACTTTTTGCAGGCAGGGGAATGGAGAAGCTTTCCCTGGGCAGCTCCTGATGCCTCCCGTGGGCCAGGAAGGAGAAAAACGCCGTGTTTTCGACGCAGTTGGCTTTGAGACCCGGTTTAGACTGCAGATGGTGGGGGCCCTTGTTTTTTTCCGTCTTTGACTGTGTTTCTTTCCCAGGTATATGTTTTCCTTCGAGGCTTTGGGGACTCCCAGATCCAGGGCAGCTTTGCGAGGTGCGGGACGGCCGCGGCCTGTGGCCCCGGCCCCGCTGCCGGTGAGGTCTCTCGGGCTGGACAGCCCTGGTTCCCAGTTCTTGCCCTTCAGTGGCGTGGGATGCCAGCCGGCCACATGGCGTGGAATGCCCGTGGGATATCCCCGTCACCATCTCCGACGGCTCCTGAGCCTCTGTCAGGGTTTGCTGGACAGCCGGCGGCCACGCGGAGGGCAGAGAGAAGTGGGGATTTGGGGTCGGGATCCTTAGGGAATCAGCAGACGGAGGGCTATATCTGGGGCCGAAAAAGCGTATGTGAGTGTGACAAGAGCCTCCCGCGAGTCACGGTGCCACTCCCGCCGCTGCCCTGCCGCGCCCGCATGGAGCGGAACGGCTTCCAGCAATGTGAATGCAATTATCCCGCTGGTGTTTGATGTCTCCCCTTGCTCTCCCTTCACCAGCACTGCCTCGATGTGTCGTAAAATAGAAGCGAAATGAAAGACAGGCTTTATCGCTCGCACCCCTAACCTCTGCTCCTCTTTGCTTTTAAGGGCCGCAGTCGTTCGGAGTCTGGATCTTTGCGGGGGACTATTGACCCCCAGCGCGGCGGGCAGAGGTGGCTTTGGGCAGGGGCATCATGCTCCTCTCTGCGTGTCAATAAAAAGCGGTGCTGAACAGATCACTCAGTTCCTGACACCTTCCTAAGAGATCAGACGGCATCGCTGGGGGTAAGGGAATTCTTGGCCAATATCTACCTCTGGTTGATGAATATATATGTATATATATATGTATATATATATATATATATATGTATGTATGTATGTATATATATATATAAAATTGATAAGTATACACATACACACTCGTGTATATTTATGTGTGTGTTTATGTATGTATATATGTGTATACTTATAAATAAAAATGCTGTTTCTGTCAGATTCTCTTTAGGTGTTTAGGTATAAAAATATAGCAAATAAAGATTGTATTAGCATCTTCAGTAAACAGACGGGAGCCACCCAAAACGCAAAAAACAGTTCCTAGAAAGCAATGTTGCTTTTTCGGGTCCAAAGCTCCTTCAGAGGAGCAGAGGTGGTGGGATGGTTTGGATACTTACTTGAAAGCAAATAATAAAACAAGCAAACAACAAAATAACCAACAAACAAGCAATTTCCATAAAATAAAGATCAACCAGATGATGATTGCACCCCATCTAAACCTGTGTCACACCTTCCTCTCCCTCTCCTCCTTCTTTCGGAAGGCGAGGACCTGCTCAGCTCCGCGGGGAGCCACCCAAACTCTCCCTCCCGGGCATCTCCCATCACTATGGATTTCACCAGGTCTCGGCTCCGGTTCTGCCGTCCTCTAAACGCGGCGGGTACAGAGCAGCACCCGGGGTGTGAGTTATGCCGCACTGAGGCTCGCAGGGACGAGCGGAGGGGACGTTTCAGGGGGTGTCCGTGCCAGCCCCCCCCCACCTGGATGGAGGTCCCATGCCCAGCTCACGGGAATGCTCTATTTTGGGTGCCCTCTGAGGCAGGGAACTCCAAAAGGACAAGGACACGGCAGTGGAAAACTTTTTCTTGCAGGTAGAAAACCCTAAAGCCCCTCAAATGTGAGTTAAATAGCACTTAAGTGCAGCAACACTTTGTGAATTCCTTCCTGAATTTGCAGTAAATTTTAAGGGGTCCCTGAAGATGGGGAAACAGAGAAAACTATTCTTCTTTCCAGTACTATCTTTCTAAACCCAATCCAGCTGAATTCTTCACCATCAGTGATACTGGAAGAGAACTTTTCCCCTTTCAAGGACGCTGCACAACCCATGCTGCGTCCCATGAATGTGTTCATTATTCACAGATAGTCACTAAGTGCTTTGGATGGAAACTTCCAGCCTGTGGCATGTCCCGACTGTCCGCGATGCCTATTTATTGCTCGTTAGAGATGCCATACAACTGGGAACATGAATAGCATCGCTTAAGAGCTGGTTTCTTGTTAAGTGAGGGCTGTTTTAACCCATGATAAATTATAGTACTGGATAATATCCTTGGGTATGTGAATATGTTAACTAAGAAAACAGTTTAAGAATGATTTTGGAGAATATCTATTCCCCTCTGTTGCATTTCCAGGGCCCTTTCAGACGCATTTAATTGTTTGACTGAAAATTGGAAGAGAGGGAGAAAATAAACCATCAGCAAATTATATGATATCTTAAAATAAAAAATTAGTCACTACTCAAAACGAGATAACAATTATAATATATTCTAGTTTTAAAGTGACTTTTCTAGAAAGGTCTTTGGAATTGATTTCCTTAAACAATATAAACTTTTTTTTTCTTTTTTTTTTCCTTTTTTTTTCATGTACAGTGAGAAAATGCACGGTTTTATTGGTACTGGTTAGGGTCAGCCACAGGAGAATTATGGAGGTCATGTGAAATAGGTGCCAATAAAGCTTTTATTATTGTTATACAGACAAAAGAGCATTATGGAAAGAGATCCTTACCAGACCTAACCATGGATATTTTGTTCTGTTAACAATCACGTTGGAAAATACAGAGACACTGTAAAAAAAAAAAAAAAAAAAAAAAAAAAAAAAAAAAAAAAAAAAAAAAAGCAGCGCCCTGACTTTTCAAAGCTTATCAGAACATTGACATATTATCAAGTAAGATTTTTGGAATTATTTTCCCCCAGAAAATTAAGGTTTCCTGAAATGAAGCACTGCACACAACTCATTATTTTGCCTAAATCAAAAGATCTAGGGGAAAAAAATAAAACTTGCACTGTCACAAGAGAATATAACTCGCAATTTTGAAATAACATTTAACATTTGATTTTTGTATTATGCAACATAAGAAAAAAAATCAAACTATTTTTTTATTAACAAGGTAGTCTTTAGTTTGTTTGTATCTACAGTTTGAATCTGAAGACTTTTTGCCAGAACTTGAAGTTGAGGATTCTGAAGTAAAAATTAAAATGCTGTTTCCTTTCCTTCATCCAATCTTGAAAAATTTTAGTGGAGCATTAAACGTTGTCAAGGACTGTAATGAGCATCCACATGTGTTGATAGATTGGATTCTTAGATCAAACTTCAAAAACTGTTGGAGCTTAGTGAATTTCGTAAAAACTCATACCTTCTTAAATCTGATTGACTCAGGAGTTTTAGATTAATTCCAGGACAGAGCGAATTTCAATCAAAGAAAGTATTAAGAACTTACAGCACAAAACATCCTTTGTACTTTTGCAGTTGTGTAAAAGGAAAATTGATGCTTGGATCAAAATTAGACCCCAAATATTATTAACATTGGAGTAAAAATCATACTAGCTTTTCCACTTTTAAAATATTTCAAACTGAGTTTATACTATGGGAATATTCTGATGTTCAAGAAAACTTGTGAAAATGACATGAAACTTTATTATATTAAAAAATATTTATGATTTCTATTAATAAGAAGTAAGTGTGCTCTGCATAGATAGAAAACATCTCCTTTTCACTGACTTTTAAGTCATTTGTCATAAAAGGGGACAACTATTCAATCTTTAAAACTGTCATTAGATCAAGGAAAATGTTTTCCTTTGTCATGTGAAAATTATGCTTCTCTAAATCATATTTGAGTAGAACATACATATTCCCCCCCAGACAAAAGGTCTTTCACCGATGATATATATGCAAATGTAAACCCATTAATTTTTGAGTCAGCCCAGAAATAATCTTTATAGAAATCCATGAGTAGTTAGAGTTTATGTGAGTCATTAAAATATGGGGATGAATGTAATTTTCAAATGGTTCTGTAATAGATTATAAATGGTTTTGCAATGCTCCAGCATATGTGGAGATGCATATCTGGAGATATATACAGTTACATATGTATGAATATATTTATTATGGTATACAAAAATTACACTTTCATATAGTGTGAAAGTAGTGTTGAAATGCCTTTAGAAAGGATCAGACCTAATCAAAATTAATATTGTAATGAACTCAGATCCTAATGTAAACCCACAGAAACCCCAAATGCATTCACTTTCTTGCTCTGAATTATTTTGTTTTCAATTCTGATTAGTCCTAGAAAACCCTGAAGCAGTAGGAAGGCTGGGTCAAGCACTACGTGAACTCGGTGGTCAAGCTCTCTTTGCTTTCTCTCACTGAGCAGCACTGAGAAGTGCTATCTTCCCCAGGATCTCAGTGGGGCTCAGCAGGAAACCCAACCATATCAGCTCCTTCTCATAAGATTCCCCTTTGACTTCCCAAACTCCTTGAGTTGTGTTAGGATGGCGTGAGCCAGTTCTCACAGTAATTCATTATGAAACCTGAGCACCACAGCTCACATTCTGCCCTTGCCAGGACATGAGAAGTCAACCCAGAAATTTACACAAGCCTCTGGCTATGAATAATAAAATCTACACTGCAGTTAACTGAAATTGGAGGAATAAGTGGACTTGCTGCAAGAAAATTTCCATATTACACTTTGTAAATGCATGTCTTGCCCAGAGGAAGCTGAAGTCTAGATTTAAATGAAAACAGTACTGGAAAAGTGTGTGAGGAGAGCTGAAGGTGCACCTTAGCTGTCTGTCTTAGGGGTAAATCCTACGAAGTGGAAAGAGGTGCCAATGCCCCTTTTATGTCCTTCTCTCATGCAAAACTCTCCTCCCACATCTACCAGAGGGGACTAATCAAACGAGGTGGAGACTTCTATGTTTAACCTTTTCATCCTACAGCCTTCTTAAATACAGAGCGTATCTAGCCAGCATTGTTCACACATTCAGGGGGTGACTGTCATACAGGAAAAGTCAGGTGAATCACTTTGCATGGCCCTTTCCAAATGTCTGTCTTGGGGAAAATGTCTTGGTGCTCCATGACAACACATACCACAGTGCAGAGGGACAAAGGGCAGCCCTGCTGAGAAGATGAAATTAATTGAATCTTGTGAGGGGAAGACACTCAGCTGGAGGTGGGACTGCTCTCTTTAGCAAGCACATGGTGACAGTGTGGCCTCTCCCCTCCAGGTCACAGGTGTCTTGGTCTTCCCTTGTCCTGCTCAAATGCTTCACATGGCTTGGCTTTCTTCTTTGGGTGTGCAGGGGCAAGTTAAAAAGGATCATGGTACAGGCTTGGGCATCTGTCTGTTCACAGTCTTCACTGAAAACTTGCTCCCTGGAGGTTTTTGGGCCATCAGTCCCCTTCTGGTCCCTGCCAGGGCACTTATAGGATAATAGACAGTCCACAGACTGCTCCTGGTAGATACCAGGCCACCCTGTTTTGGAAGGGAAGAGCCAAACTGTGTCCCACCATTTGCATGTAGGACTAGAGGAGGGAGCCAGCAGGGGTCCAGCCTGGAGCACCCAAAATCCTGCTGTTCATCTGGCAAGGGACCACAGTTTTCTTCGATAGTTGGAAGAAAAAATGTCGTGTCGTCATGGCACGCACTGATGGTAGTTTCTGTAGTTGATATGTATTTTGCAAAGGAGAGAACCTCTTGCCTACACTTCCTCCCCTCTCCTGCCAGCATCCTTGCAAAAGTCTGGCAAACACCAGCCCTTTAGCAGTATTTGTAGCTATATCTCTATCTGATGAGCCACTCTAAAAGTAGGTTAACTCAAAACATACCACTTTGCTGCTTGGAAATACAGATGTGAAGGGATATCTGGTTCTAATATACGGATCACCTTATGGTGTGGCAGGTTTCAGTTTCCACAATAGAGAGTGCATTTGTGCTAGGAGTGATTTAAGCCATTTGGGACCTTCAAAAGCAAAAACCCTTCTTGAATCTTATTGGAAATGACTACACTGGGTAAAAAAAAAAAGGAAGAGAAACTAGAGGGGTGATCCAAGATCACACACATCTAAACAGTGGAAAGGAAACCTTTCCAAATGTTGCTTTCTCACAGAAAATGCCTAAGATAAGTGTTTGAGTAGTATCTCCATTCCTTTGTTGAGATATGAAGTCCTGTTAATGCTAATGGAACTATCACCTCATTGCAAAGAGCCACCAGATTTAGTAAAGAACAGTCAGCTTATTAAATATTAGCACTATCAATCATCATATTTTCTACTGTATTTTCCAATTTACATTTCCCCTCTTGCTGAGGGAGGCAATGAGGAAGACAACAAAGCAGGTTTTTCCTTTCAGATACACCTGGTGGATTTGAGCTCTTATATTTCTCTTTCCCTCAATACAGGGAAATCCCTTAGGAAGAGCAAAATATCAGCATAAAGATCGTCTGTACAGATTGGAAAGAAGGATTTTGCCCTTGGGTCCAAAAGCTGGAATGTTTTCTGCAGATCACAGACTCCATAAAACATATGTACTTAATAAATAAGCAAACAAGCTTGTGCTTAAGTGAGGCTTCCACGCAGTAAAGGAGAACAACATTTGACAAGTTGGGGTCGAAGGGTTGACACTTACATCCCTCGTATCCCAGAGCCACTCTTTTCAAATATCTACTTTTCAGGTTCACACAAACTGTGCTTTCGAGGTGCACAAGAGGAACTTTTCAGAAGCTTGTACCAGGCGATCTGAAATGGTGCTACCTCAGAGATCTGAATGACCCCACGCAGAAAACGCATGGAATACGCCTGCCTCGTCAAAGGGGAAAACCAGATGGGCTAAGGAGTCTTTCCCTCATTCCCATCTCCCATCTCACTGCCTGCACAAGTCAGCAGGGGAAACAGGAGAGGGGAAGCAGCTGGAACAAGGCCAACACTTTGGGTTTTGGCAGCCCTCTGCAGCAGGAGCTTGGGGTCTTTGCATCCTTCTTCTCTGGAGCTGTCAGCAGGTAAAACACTGCCACGTTTCTCAGAGCTGCTGAAACATGATGTGCTCTGCCTCCACCTTTGGCAGAGCTTGCCTGACCCTGCCTTGCTCCTTGCTCAGGGTGAGGCAGATGCAATCCCCTTGGCAGCCCTGATGGGTCACCCAGCCTTGGTCAGGCCTAAGGAGCTGTCCTCTTACATTTAGCGAGAGGGAAGAATGCCCACCAGATGCCTGCAATTGCTAAAACACTAAGCACAGATTTTGCTTTCATGACTGAACGCTTGACAGTGATGGTCAGACTTAGCAAGATCTTTTCTATACCTTTGGCTGTCGGGTACACCAACACCTCCAGGTCTCCACGCCGATTCTCAGCATGGTTTGCTGGGATGGAGGACGCGTGTGTTAAACAAGGTGGCTCTCCACAGCAGCAAGCACATCATTCCAGTGTCCCACGGTGCCCACTCAGGGCAGGAACCTGACAGAAGTCAGATGTCAAGTTCGATAGATTTATCTTGACTTATACTGTGCAGAGGAGCAAGAGGGACACCTGTGGAGGGTTATCTATCTCTGCTCTTTGTGCATCTCTTTTTGGCAGGGATATTGCTGCTGCAAGTGCTGTCAAAATCATGGTAGAGGACATTGACATTTAACCAAACACCTAACTTTTAGCTGTTCGATGCTGGTTGAAAAGAAGCTCACCTTTATTTCCTCATTTTCTTGTGGCTTTTATCTTGTTTGGCCGGAATAACCCTTTCCCCTTCCTCCATTTGTGCCTTTTAGCGTGAAGAACAGTGGAAGCAAACCAAGGACCTGACTCATCACTCTGTCTTTAGCTTATCCTTAAAAATGTATGCAGATAGCCTCAAAACTATGTCCTACAAAGCTGCATGGCAGCCATTCCCTTGCATAAAAGTCGAGTTTTGTGTGATTTTGACCAAATTGTTGCATGGTACAGTGACATTAAAGTAAAGTTCAGCTGAGGATAAAAAACACAGTAGATTAAATTTGCTTAGATTTGTTTTTTTAGTCCATAGGGATTAAAAACAATTGATTCATCTGGAACTCTTCATTTCCACCATAATTTAAATTGTTTTCTTAAGTGCAACAACTATATTATTTGAGTTAACAACATTTGGTTATGCATGCCCTGATCTCACGTTCAATTCAGAAAAAAATGGTGTGACGATGAAATATTTCCGTGGACTTTTTTCATGTTGATCCAGGAAATCTTGTGGGCACCCACCTCTGAGATCAACAGAGAATTAAAAAGAGACTATGACTTGGAGTCAAAACCAGTCAACATCTTTTTGCCTGATGTTGGGTTGTTGCTTTCTGTCTTATGCTGAAATTCCCAGCGTTCTTATACACAGGATTTCCTTTTTCATATATCTACTAATGCCAGTTTAAAAACAAAGCAAAATGTTTGACCCTGACCAAACACCAGGCACCCACGGCAGCTGCTCCCTCACTCTCCCCTGCCACAGCTGGGCAGAGGAGAGAAAAAAAAAGACTCAATGAAGTGGTCATGAGTTGAGATAAGGACCGGGAGGAAACACTCCAAGGGCAAAACAGGCTCAACTTAAAGTTACAAAGTGAATTTATTACTAACAGGGTCAGAGGAGGATAATGAGAAGTAAAATAGGCCCTTAAAATAGGCCCATTCTTTCCCCCACTCCCTCCCTCCTTCCCACTGACAGTGCAGGGATCAGCAAGTAGAGGATTCGGTCTGTTCATCACCGGCATCTTCTGCTGCTGCTCAGGGAGAGGAGTCCTTCCCCTGCTGCGGGGTCCCTCCCACAGGACACAGGTCTCTGCGAGCTCCTCCAGCGTGGTCCAATCTCAGGAGCAGCAGTTCTCCCAAAACTGTTGCAAGATGAGCCTCCTCCCAGGGGCAGACAGTCCTTCCAAAAGTGCAGCAGTGTGGGTGCCTCATCCATGGGGTGCAGTCCTCCATAGCCAGGCTGCTCCAGTCTGGAAGCACAGCCTGGGAGCAGAGTCCCACTAGAGCCCCTCTCTCTGCTGGGACTCCCCCTGGATCACAGCTTCCTGCAGGCATCACCTGCTCCTCTGGCGTGGGTACCTCCCCACGGGCTGTGGGGGGTTCTCTGCATCCCCCTGGACCCCATGGGCTGCAGGG
>VZRL01004627.1:3463937-3479437 GCA_013397895.1 Origma solitaria
ATTTTGTCTGGTTTTGCCTCTTTTTTATGCCGTTTATTTTCCTATTTGTGATAAACCCGTTTTTCAGGTTCATTTCGTTTTGCCAGGTGCTCTCGGCCCTGGAGCGCAGGTTTCAGGGTGTCCCTTAGGAAGCGCAGTGAGGCCCCGCACCTTTCCCGTCCCCTTCGTGGAGCAGAGCCCGGGCCGCCCCGTCGGAAAAACGGGACGGGCGCAGCCGTGTCCTCAGCGGAGAGGGCTGGATGGGGACTAAATTTCTGTGCACCCAAAGCAGCTTCTCTTCGCAGCTGGGAGGTGAATTCGATCGGTCCCCAGCCCCCCGGCTAGCCGGGCAGCCCCGGCCCCAGGGACCCCCGTCCGGCGGCCCTGCAGCCCCGCCGGCGTGCGGAGCCCGAGGCGCGGGGCCGGGCTGAGGAGCGGCGAGTCCCGACCCGCCGGGGGCTTTTATTCGATCGCTTTTCTTCGCCCCTCAACAAAATGATGATAATCTTAGCAGAACAACACAGATACGGGGTGAGGGTATCCCCACAGAGCCTTCCTGAAGGAGGATCTTCTCTTTTTTCTTTAAGGTTATTTTCAGAGGTGTCCCTGTCTTTACCGGCTATTCAGAAAAATTTCCACAGTATTTGGTTTCGTTCAAACAATTTTTTTTCCCCCCTAACACTCCTGGGACTGGACCAAACAGGGATTAGTCTTAAATTAATTCACAAAATATAGGAGGCTATCCAAGATGAAAGATAGATTTCCAGCTACACAGGTGTCATGTAGGAAGGCTCTGCATCCACGTATTCCCTACTCTTTCCCAGGTTTGACTTTACAAAGGCGAAAGTATTTTACAGCAAGTTTTGATGCTTCCCTAGTGTGCACATCCTCTGTCATTTCCCTGTTCTAGAGCCCTGCTCAGATCCAAGAAACTTCTGCCTGCTTTTGTTGTTGTGGTTGTTGCAAAAATCAATATCAGAACAAGTATATTTCTGTGAGAAAAGCCCCGCAGAGGAGTGTCCTGCTCCCTGTGAGCCATGATACAGCGTGTGAGCCTGGGCACGGAGCTCCCCGTGAAATGCCAATCTCAGCTGGCTTGATGCACAGTTTGCAGCAGGTTTTCTCCTCTCCCTTCTGCATCCACACCTTCTTTCTCCTTTCCTCATCAAGGGGGCTCTGCAGAGCGCTCCTCCACCTACACGTTTGCTACTGCCCCACATTTTGGTTTTTCCTGATTTGCTCTGCTGTCACTGCCCTTCATATCACTCCTCTGAATTTTTGTTTTCTTCACACTCAGAAAGTGCTGGTGTCTGTGTCCGAACTCTGCTCTGTCACATAATATTGTCACATTGACAACTTTTTAAAAAAGAGACAGGTTTAAATAAAATGTATAAAGCATGCCCCGAAAAAAACATATACCAAATCCTTCCGTTCTTGAAGGTGAGGTGTCCTTTGCCCTTTTTGGAGTCTTCTGGGGTCTGTAAGGTATTATTCTGAACTGGCTTTTAGCAGGAATCTCAGAAGTCATATCAGCATATTGCTTTACAGAATCCCCTGCCTCATAGAAAACAAGCACCTAACTAAAATTTCTGAAGCAACAGAGATACTAATCTGACTCTTCTGTGCCAAATCTAGAATATCATTATTGCCAGAGATTAACATTTGTTTGTGCTTGTACAACTTTGTGAAATACACACCAAAAGTCAATTTTCAGGTAGGCTGTAACCTCTGGCTTTTTCCTGGCAATGTGACAGGTTGTAAATGGGCCTTAGTATTGGGGAGATACTGTAAATCTGTTCATAGGCTGAACATCTTGGATGTTTTGCATTTCAGAGCTTTTCCAGTTCTGTAAGATATTTAAGTCTCTGAAATCTATTTTGGGTGCTTGAGAACTCATTAATATCACTGTGAAATTTTACCTACTAAGGTCTTTAGCATGAGAAAATGCTGGAACTAACTTTGCAGATTTGTTCTTTATGATCATGTTTTGGGAAAGTCAGACCTACAAGCAATTAGTATTAAGAACACATGACATGAAAAAAATAGAGAATACTGAACTCATTGCCCAGACTTTGGTACTCCAAAACACAAACCACATGTCTTCAGGGTCTAGGTTTGAACATCAAGCTGAGTTAATTCAGATCTGATCCTATATGCAATTATGGATAATTTACAGGACCAATTCCATGCCCCACTAGTAGAACTGCATGTTTGCGGTATCTGCATCTTTTTAAAGAGGAAAAGAAAATTAAGCTTAACGTGAAAACATTTGTATCACTCATCTGGATGGAAGTATCTATATGATGTATGTGGCAACATTATTTCTGGTTATGAAATAATTTATCTTTCCTTTAAGAGACTTTCTCCCTATTTTAAGAGTCTTGATACGCAGATGCTAAGCAGGGTTGGCCACAAATTTGCTCTTGAACAGTCCAAGTGCATCTCTCCTACCTTGGCCATATCACATCAGTCTTTACTTGCCCGGGGGCTGCTGAATAATCCAAATTCCCAATATAGAGAATACAAGGTGTCTTGAGCTATGGTGTGATCACACTCACTGAGTCACCCTGGGGAATAGCTGCCCCAGATTTGCAGATTTTTGTAGGGATTCAATTTTTCCTTCGCAACCATAGTTCCCAGGAGCCACATCCTTTTGTGCTGCAACTCATTTCCAGAGCACTGGTTCCCTCCCTGCTCATCTTTCCAAGGTACGTGCCTCACAGCTCCCAGCCTAATGGCATTTTGACATGCTGCTTGCAGAGTTGGGAAGCTTGGCTGCCCTCATAATGATCAACAGGAAAGAGTCTACAGGATAGCGGAAATCTGGCAAACATGAGGGGTGAAAGATGTGCCTTTGTTCAAACTGTAAAAAGAAAAGGAAAAAAAAGGAAAACAGGAGGACAACAGCGTTCTGTATGTAAAATGTCGCTACAAAGTTGCTGGTAATCACTTTTGAGCAACTGAAGAAGGATGAGAAATCACTTAAATTTGCAGCAAAGAAAACCAGGAAAAATATTAGAAACAGAGTCTGTTTCTTAAGAGGGTATCCAAGAAAAGAAATCCCAGGACTTGTGCTACAGAAAAAATAAATATCTATAGGAGATTATCTAAAGTGATTTACTTAACTCTAATGCAGGGGGTGGAATGGTGGGAGAGTGGCCTGGATGATTGGATGACTTCTTGACTTCTCTTTCAGTGCTTCATTGCTTCGAAGCTATCTCATCCCCACAGGCAAGGTAACTCTTCGGCTGGCTGACAGCTGATGCAGGATGGATATTAAACTCAGCTGAAGATTGACTGTGGTGCGAGAAATATGTTGATTCGTGTGGATTTCAGGCTCTTAATTCACACCCAAACCACTGGTAGAGGCACTGCTGGCTTCAGTCGCCCAGTACCAAGTTTGTATCTGGCAGACACTACAATGTGCATTTTGCTGTGTTTCGCAGAAGTATCACAAGATTGGCCTCCAACCAAATCCATTCTGTCTCTGTGAAATATTATGGCTATTTCAGCATGAGCTGTATGGCAGACAGAGATCAGAGGGGCAGAGAAGGTTGTCAGGTTATTAAGTTCACTATGTTACTAAATAAAATATTAAGCTTTTAATTCTCCCCTTTATTGTGTTACTTGAGTAATTATTGTCCAGGTCTTGGATACTGAAATTACAGCCTAAGAAATGGTCTCATTGGAGCAGAAAAGATACAGAATGGACCAACTAATAGGAAGGTGACCTGTGTTTTTATTTCAATCATCAAGAGAATTACTTGGAGAAGAACTTGAAAAAGGAATCATAGTACTGTTTTTCTAAATTTTGGTCACAGAGGTCCCTTTCATTGAAATGGGGAGTGGGGGGACCAGCTTTACTTTTGGACTGTGTTTATTTGTTTTATTATGCACTGGAATAGATTAGAAGTGCTCATAAAAGCAATTATGGCTCCTCTGATGGGGCATGGCAAAAAACAGGAGGGAGGAGGTGACTTTTTCTGTTTTCATATTTGTCTGCAGTGTAAGGGGGGCAGTGTACACAGAGCAGAAGGCGGTGGAACAGGTGACTGATGAGGTAGAGAGAGGAAAAGAAAATTAGGACAGCGGATGTAGTAAGGAGAGAAGGGCAAAACAGTGGCAGGCTGAAGCATGGGAATCAAGTAAGTTTGGAGTCATTGTGGAAAATCACAACCATATTATCTTGAGGTGAATAGAAAGCAGCTGAAGAGAACAAGGTAAGGGATGAAAGGATCTAAGAGAGGAAGCAGGCAGAGACTCGGACCTGGCATGGCAGGAACTGGCACAGGAACACGGCAGGGTTTGCTCATAACAGCCCCAGGGCTTTCCTGCAAATGCTGCTCCGGGAGCCACAGCCCATGTCTGCGTGTGGATTTTGGGCACTTCACAGCCGAGGCTTGGGCACGGAGGGTGGGGAAGGAGGGTGCTGAAGGGGCTGAGTAGGAAGGAGACAGGAGCCCAAGCTAACACATGGCTCAGCTCTGAAGGGCAGGGTGGCCCTGAGGACACAGGGAGCAGTGTCACAGGACATTTGCTGCCCAGCTCGGCTCTGGCCTCGCACCTTCCCACACTTTCCCTATAACACGTCGGGCCAAGGAGCCTCAGCGCTATCTCCCACTGCCCCCATCACTCACAGCAGCACAAACGAAGCCACCCCTGGCTGCTGCCGCTCTCCCTGGGAGGGGAGCAGAGCCAGCGCTGGTTATTAATCTTCCCTATGAATACAGCGTCAGGAGGAACCGTCCCTGCCCGAGGGCATCTCCAAGAAGTTCAGATGTGTATTGCACTGGGTATCCACCTCAAAAGGGGTCAGGAGAAGCTGAGCTAAAGCCTGTCTGTCTGCAGGGATTAACCCACGAGGGATCCTCTCCCAGCAGAGCTCCAGACCTGCAGCCACAGCAGAGCGAAGGTGGTGGCTGCTATTGCAAGCCTCCTCTGAGCCCCCGCTGAAGACCGAGGTGCTTTTAATTTTAGTCTGGGAACTTTCCCCTCATTACCCTCCTGACAGGATGGGTGCAGACAGCATTAGGGATGCTGGGCTAGACACTGGCCCCAGAGGAATGTCCTCCTCCTCCTCCACCTCCTCTTTCTCCTCCTCCTCCTCTGCGGCAGCACCTCAGCACAGGGGGAGGCACAGCAGCGCTTGCAGTCAAACACCTTCCCTCGCAGGGTTGCAATTTCTGCAGCCAAAGGCGCTGCAGGAGGGCAGGGAGCCTTACCCCAGCCTCACCCTGGCTCCCCATGGCCGTGCAAGTGAGTCTGGCTGGTGCCTTTTCCCAGGGCTGAAGGGGATCGCTGATTAAAGGGGCCTTCTGACCAGCTTTCCCCTAAAAGGAGCTTACAAAGCCCGTTTGTTTAACCTTTTCACAGCAGCTTGACCCTGTCATGAAGAACAAATCACTCCGAAACAATGTTGAAGTGCGGGACTGAGGGAGCTGCTCCCAGCCTCTTCCTCCTCTGCCGTGGCAGAGCCAGGGATGAGCCCAGCCCTGGTGGGGAACAAGGACCCTTTTCTGCCTGCCACCAGCCCCACAGCTCCGAGCAGCAGCTGGGAGTGCTGTGCCCACCAAACCAGGGCTGGGTGTGGTGTCTGTGCTGAGGACACAGATGCGACACTGCTATTCACCTCCCTGACAACAGCGTGGGTCCTTGCCGCCGGTTTTTTCCAAATATTGGATGAACATAGGGGATTGGTCATTTTTTTCCCCTGATGCTAAATCCTTCATCCAGCTTTTGGGTTTATATTTCCTATTTTACACCTTTTGTGGACTTCTCAGCAGTGAAACCAGAGAACAAATAGATTCACTGGTTAAGTTTAGAAGTAAATATTTAAATTTCGTTACATTCTTTGTTTTAAGGATAGGAAAGGAACTGTTCAGTTAAAAATAACAATTAAAAGCTTATTGAGATACTCAGATTTTAAACAATAGTTCTCTTTTTCCTTAATACAAATTATCAAAGCAAGAATGCATAAATTGAACAAAAGTCATTATATTCCAGTATTTTCATGAAGTAATTTTCTACATGAACAGGAAAATGAATTTTAATTGCTTACCACAAAAATATCCTCAGGCGATGGTAGTACAATTAAGAGTTTTTCTTGAAATAGCATGCAAGAAAATGCAGTACATATGGCGCCATTAGCAACTTCAAAACAGTATTTGGCTATTCATTTAATTTAAAACAGCATGTGCTAACACAAAACTTAGCAGTAATAATAAATGTAAACTTGGGTAGGAAAGTAAACAATACGATCTCTGTTGAATGTGTAAGCCATTAGTCAAAATCAACAGAACCAGATTTTGATAGCAAGCATAATCACAAAATATTTTATAATAGCTATTTTTTTTAAGTCTTATTTTGTTTGGCTTTGATTTTAAAAAAATAATAATTGTACAGAATTTGTTTTATTGTGCTCAGTGATTTTTGCTTTGTGAATACTGATAAGAATAGCAGCAGAACAACCCAAATGTGTGAAATGAGGATGATTTCACATTTCTGTCACAACTATGTGTGTAAATTTAAACACCACACTGGTATTTTGTGGTTTTACCTGATGACATTCACTGCAGAATGCAATGGAAAAAACCCAGAGTACTGAGGGTGGCATACTCAAAGGTCCCGTGGAAATCTAGCTGTGTTAGTGGCCAGGTACTTAAATAAAGATCCCTCCTATAAGGCAGACTAGGCTATTTAATCTCTGCCTCAATCCTGACAGTTTTAAAGTCCATAGGATGCTACTGAAATTAAGATTGTTAGTGTGTTGAGGATAACAAAACACAGGCCATTCCCACCTGCAAGGGAAAACATTCATTTTCCATCTCAGTGAATTTTAGATAATGGTGCCAGCCAGGAGAAAAAAAATAGCAGCAGTGGCAGTGACCTTAGAGGTGTAAAATATCCATGTTGAAACACTTCAAGAGAAACAAACAAGGGATGGGAGAATTTTACAAGTTTCCTTCTTGTAGGGGAAGTTCCTTATTTTCACTGCCCCTCTTCAGAGCAGCTCCTGTGAGCCCTGGAAAACCCTGCAGAAATTCGTGTTCCCTGCTGCCTCTCAGAGCCTGGCCCTCACTGGAGCTGCTGGGATTTCCTTCTCTGCACAGGTGGGGAAGAGAGCTGAGGTTCCAAGGAGTGAGGTAAATTCTTGACCCTCGTGGAAAATGAGTGGGCAAGGGGCTGTGCCTCCCTCGGCCAGGAGTCTCAACTGTGAATCCTGACATGAAGCCACGGGGCTTCAGGGAGCAGGGTCAATAGTTAGCAAATCACCATGCAAATAGGAAATATTTTCTTGGCAAGGAGAAAACATGCATCCAGCCACCCCACAGTTAAAAGGGAAGAGGTTTTGTGCAGCGCAGGAGAGAGCCATCAGTCTTGCTAGCATGTACGTCCTTCTTGCTGGAGCTGTTCCACTTTGTATAAATAATTAAATCATCTTTGGAGCAAGGACTTGACCCTGCATCTCTCACATCCCAGGTGAGCCCTTGAACAACTGGGCAATAGACTCAATCTCCTGCTTTTCTCTCCCCGGACCGATGAATATTTAATCGCCTATACAAAGTGAAGCAGCTCCAATGGGAGGGAGTGAAAGCCCGGGACCCTCACAAAAACTCTGTAGCTCCATGGTCCATCATTTTTCCAACATATTTTGAGTCCCATGGACAAAAGCCCTCAGTACGTAGGAGAGGGGGCTGTGTTGACTGGATGCTCCCCTCCAGCAGAGCCAGAGATGGTGAAAGGCAGGTCCTGCCTTCTCACTTTTCCCATCCATAATGTGTACCCACCCACATAACTTATTTTACAGCTGATGATATTGATGGCCACCCTTGATATATTTTTCTAATGATTTAAAGTAGTCCCCCAGGCAGGAGAAGAGTCAGACAGAAGCTGCACACCCCAGGACACTGTGCAGCTGCCAGGGCACACTCTCCTGCTTCTGCTCACATGGGTGACAAAGTCAAACAGATGAAGTCGGAGGGGTGGGACAAACTGTGTGCCCAACCATGTGCCCAAGCTTATGTCTTGGAAAGGTTTAGTCTCCCACATGGCCACTGCTTTCACACTCAGTTCTTTACTTTATCCACGGACTGATGCAGAGCACAATCCAACACATCCCAGCACTAAAAAGCATAAGGAAGAGCTGCAGGGAATAGGAATGCAAAGAATAAGGTCATTCTGCCCAAGGCGCAATTTTGATTTTTTTATAATTCCACAGGAAACTAGGCCATCCAGTAAGGTTTTTAAAGCTAATGCAGATTTTTAAAAGAAAGCACAACTGATGGCTTTTTTAGAAATGTGCTGAGCCAGAAAAGATGCTACTCAGGTATTTCTGCAGCCTATCAAGGTCAGAGTGGAATGAGAAGTCCCCCCTATGAGGAATCACTCCTAGTCTCACATGGTCCTGAATTATCTCAGCAAACATTTTATTAGAATTTTTTTGCTTATAACAGGCAAAAGGATTGAGAGAAAAACTGATATTTGCAACTGCATCAGAAATTCAACAATGGGATTGCATAGGAAAAAGTGAGGAAGATATTTACCTATTTAAAAAAGACAATTGGTTATAACCTCAATTTTGCCAGGATATTGCAGCATTTTTCCCAACAGACATTCTTTTGGGAAATTTGGGTGTCTATCATTACCTCAAAGCAATAAAAATCAGAATACTGTATATTTACAAAAATAAAAAGAAAATAAGATAGGTTTTCTTTTTTAGTTTTCCTATTACAAATTATTAAAAACACTCAAATCTAAGGGTGATAAAGAGGGGTACTCGTGCTATGTCTGGGCTTTATATATATATATATATANTGTGTGTATATATATATATATATATATATATATATATACACATATATATATTTAGGTCTCTGGGTTGGAAGTAAGCCTCCCCATGGGTAGACAACAAGATTTAAGACCCTCCAGGCAGTGGTTCTTCACTTATCCTCTGGAGATGCCTGATTCTACAGCCTACAAGATGTATCCCCTTGACATCCTGCCCCAGGTGAGCTGTGAGCATATGGTTCTCTACTCTCCAAATTTTCCAGTCCTGGCCACAGCCTGCAGACATGGAACCCGCTCCCTGCTCCTCCATTCCCAACTCAGATATCAGAAATTCATCTCTGTTGCTTAAGCTGCCTCGGCCAATTGTAAAATTAACTCCTGCCTGCTGCAGAATGGAGATTAAATCAGGGGAGCCTGTGAAGATTAAATCTGAGGAATCATTGGGAAAGAGCTATTGCAACAGCAGTATCACCTCTCAAGTCAGCAGTGCTGGCAGGTGGAGGAGAAAGAGGAGGCTCAAGGAGTTTGTCTGACTTCAGGAAGAGGCAATTTCTTTGGCACAGGCTTGCATTGCTTGCAATGAATTAATTTATCACTCGATTTTACCATTCTCGATCAAACTTGCTGAGCCATGGTTTTTTGCCTATTTTTCTGCAGTGAGCCTCAGTCCTGTCTCCCAGAGCTTGTCGACAGCGACGGTAGCAGGAAAGCAATGAGTCAAGAGCAATCAGATCAAGAGGGTCATTTCACGGACACACCAAAATGGCTGGGAGCATTTTCTGATCCTTTCCCTCTTCTAAGTGCAGGATGAGTTATCTTTGCTGAGTGTGTTTAAACTAATCTTGGAGAAGGGCTGTGAAAGGGCCTGCGAACACAAATGGTATTTCAAATACTGCTGGGGGTGGGAGACATAGAGCTAAAACATCACTTCAGCCACAGCCTCTTGTCACAGCCCCACAGCACCATGCCATGGAAATACTATCGTGAGACCTACTCAGCTTTTCCCTGTCATCCCTCATTCCCATTGCACAGGGCTACTCAGCCCTACTCAGGACATGGATCTGGCATGCTGTACCTGTGAAAACCATATCCATTTTATGTATTTGCCTGTGCGCTGTTTGCCCACTAAATTAGGAAGAAGGCATTTTGAACTCATCAAATTTCAGTCGCTCTCTAACCGTGTCTTCTGTTTCTGCACTCGTGGCTGCTGTCTGCAAGCTAAGGATTCCCTGCAAATGATTCCTTATTGTCCTGTCAGGCTTGTGAGGAATTCCCAGAGCAAACCTTCCTAATGTTCAGCCAAGGAAAACAGCTAGTTTTAACAATATGTTAATTTAAAATATGTTGCTTTGCCTTCAAAAGACACCTTAAGCTGTTGCCAGTGATACTATCTCAGTTTAGTCAGGTCTGTGGGCAATGCAAACTTTTTCTCCCTGTGCTCCAAAGCACTCTTCAAAAGCAGTGTTTATAGTGGGTTGTCACAGACAACATAACTTCCAAAACGTTACGTATCACAAGCAGAACAAAGAGAGGATAACTTTCTTGAAAATCAGCAGTCAAACCATGCTTGTTCTCAGAGAGAGCTGAACTTCATAGGTGAAGAAGGTGCACCCTGATGCTTGGAGGCAGGAGGGTGGTGGGGCCAGAGCAGGAAGGGTATGCTGCACTCATATTTCCAGACTCTTTCCAAGGCAGGGAGACAGGGAACTTAAGATCTACAAGGCTGTTGAGCACCAAGCAGCCCAGCAGAGCTGGACAGAAGACTGAGGGGAAGACACTGCCAGGAAACAGTGATAAATTAAATTTTCTCCTTATTAGCTCATTTATATTTCTTTTTCCTCTAGGTCTATGCCCTACCCTGTTTTGGTTTTTTTATCTTCACTTTCTCCTTCTGTTCTATATCCAGCTTCTCCCAACAATAGCCCTCTCTCTAAACCTCTCTCCTTATGCTTCCTCTTCCCAGGGATGATACAAAACAATGTCAACAGAGGGTGGTTTGTGTGTTTTCATGTGTTTTTCATACATGCACAAATTGATTCAGAGAGATACGTTGTGCACCCTTTGCTCTTCCCTCCTACCAGGGAAACACAGACTGAAAGCAGAGCTCCTGAGGAGTCCTTAGTCCTGCTGTTCTCCATAAAATCACACATAGCAAAACCTCCCATAACTCACTGGACTGGGGCCATATGCCTGGTGTTCTGAAATATATGGAGGAAATACGTGCTTCTCAGTGGTGTGAGGAAAAACCACTCAGCAGTTCTCATATTTTATGTATCTGTATATTACTTGGAGCAATGCAGATGTATGTCTTTGTTTAGAAAAGTCATCCTTCTTTCAGCTGCCAGGAGGGTAAAGGACTGGGAAGGGCTGCCCATGTAAATGTGATTGGAAAGAAATTTTAATTTCCGATGCTTCCCTGGCACATTAAGAATGGGATATCGGTGTGTACATGGGTAGTATCATCTTTGGGTGGGGAGAATCACAAATAACACAGGGCTTGCCTTGTGCCATCTTTCAGATGAAGAGAAGGGAAAGACTAAAATTCTGTCTGGCTGAGATGTCGATACATCACGTATCTGCTAAGATAATTTGTACACTCTTGTTCTTACATAGCTCTTTTGATCAGGAAAACCTAATGAAATTTGTGAAGCCTTTTTGTGTTGCCATCAGGGACAAAAACCCAGCTGAGTCAGCACGGGGGGCGTCGGGCATTGTGGCTTTGCCTGAAAGACGATTTACACAACGGGCTGGTTAAGCCCCAGCTCCAACGCGCCCTCTGTGCGCAAAAAATAACATTTCAAGTGAGCTGAGTTCTAGAAAATGAAAACTAATTGCTGGGGTTAGAAGAATTCAACCAGTCTCAAGCCATTAGGATCACGGCCGAGCAGGGAATGTCATGGAGCCAATTGGAGCAAAGCTGTCAGGGCTTTACCACGCTTAAGACCTAACCTTAGGTTGCTCTGCGATCACACGACCACGGCTCCAACATTCGCAGCAGAATATCCTCCTCATGCCCCAGCAGCGCTTCCCTCCACAGACGCAGCAATGAGTGCAAGGAATGCCGATTCCACAATACTCCTCGTCGCCAGCAGGATAGGGACAGACAGGCCTGGCAATTTAATTTGCCTTTTTTTTTTTTTTTTTTTTTCCTAGAGGAATAAAAACAACAAAAAGACAACCTAGTCTGTCGTGAGATTTCTGACTGATTGTGGAGTAATTCGGACAGAATGGAATAGAGCCTGCTCAGTGGTTCATGAACAGCACTTATCCGTACTCCATTATTTTCCCTTTAGTTTGCTTTACAAATTAGAAAAGGGCACCAGTGTCAAATTCTTGATGCAAGCCTCTGTGTGAAATGATAAGCTAAATCCTAAATTGAGGTCAAAGCTGTTCATGTGGTTCCTGCTGCTAATAAAAACGCTTTTCTTTGTTCCTGCCTGCTAAGAATGCCTGCCCCATTTATAAACAAGATCTTATCCCAAAAGAGACACCTCTATGCAGATGTTAGGGGAAAGTACCCTGCTTAAACAATAATCTCTCCTTAAAAATACATTATGTTTTGTCAAGAAAAAAAGGAGCATGGTTTCATTGAGAGAAAAGCATTTATTCTATCTAAAATTCTGGTTTTGTCTGCATGCAGCATGTCAGGGTATTTTTATGAGTTCACAATGTGAACAAACAATTGGCAGCATCATAGAATTATGTTCCAACGATTTCATTTAAACTTCAGTTTAATTTCCATTCAGAGACGGGTTGAGTTTTCCCGCACAAGTTCCTTTTCTGACACTCCTTTCTGAGTCCAAAATGAAACAAAAAAAAAAAAGATCAAGAAAAAGCAACCCTGTAGTGATTTAGAACCAATTCTTGCTACCTGAGGAACCCTGGCTAACAGGATATAAAAGCTGACATCATCACACCTTGCTGAGGGATGATGCAGCACCTGGGACAGTGATGTCCAACTGAGTTTTCATGGTCCCAAAGCTGGGTCGAAAAAACTCAGGAGAGCTTTAGCTTCCCTCACTGAGGAACAACAGCACCTACCAGAGAGACGGGGTCAATTGTTTGGCCAGTTACAATTTTATCCTTAAAATCATTACCGTAAAGTCACTCAATTTTAACATCTCCATACATTTTTCAAAGCCTTAGTGTCTGAACGTGGCTTTTTCAGTGAGTCACAGATTTGCTGGGTGTGGCTGTGTAGTATTCAGTGTCAGGAAACAGATGATCCCAACATCATCAAATTTGGATTCCAGAAGCCATTGTGGCTCTGCCTTGCTTGGTTTGGTCACCTCTGCTGCCACTGTAAATTGTTTGGAAGTTGGTTATTGCAATCAAATAAATTCTCAAATACTGCAGAAGATTAATCTTCAGACTTACTTTTTTTTTTCATTTCCTGCAAGAAAGGAAATCAATTTACCTGGAAATATAAGAAATGCCATGGTGGGTTTACACAGCTCAAAGCAGACACAGGAGACATAATTTGGAGACTTGCAGTATCCATTCCTTTTCTTCCTTTTTTCTTTTCTCTGTGCTAAGGCCTTGGTAACTACAGTGAGATGAATTAAAAGTGTCAGTTTGAAATGGTTGGAAACGGGTATAAATTGGAACTGTCTTTGCTGAGAAGCAGTATGAGACAGGATCAGGGCTAGAGGCAAGGGATGTTTTGGAAGTGCATCACGACGTGTATTTGCATTTGCATGTGCATGCTTTACCACCAGGGAAGCAGAAGCGCAAGGAGAGAGGTGAAAACAAAGCAGGCAAGGCTGTTTCCTACTGTTCTGTTTTGATAAAATAGTTTTCTAGTTAGATTTACAGGAATTATAATCAAACAATGCAAATTTTATGTGTATTTATAACGAATTATGCAGATGTAATGATATGAAGCAGTGCTCTCCTGCACTGGTTAGGGAAGATAATCCTCACCAGCTTCACTTTGAAATAGCCTAAACACTTGTCCAAATACACATACAGGGAGAGGCAGAGTAAGGATAAAGCAGAGAGGTGTTTGTGTGTCTGCCCCAGGAGAAGCTGAAGGGTTTGAAAGATAAGAAAACAAGTGGGGTAAGGCCTACCTGAGGGGGCTAAAAAGAAAAGAAAAGAAAAAAGAAAAGGGGACAGAAAGAGGGACTGGAGTTCTTGGCCCTTCTTGGGGGCACACAATGTGCTCCAAAGGCAATGTACTCCAAAGAAAGTCACTGAGTGTACCCAAACTAGGCTTGTGAAACATTTGCCTGGTAAAACAATCTAGCAGCACAAACAGCTCAAAGTCTGGGCATTTCTGCATGATCTGCCCAAAGACAGCTAACACTTGTCCCCAGCTCTGACATGTCAGGAGCTCACGGGGCTGGAGCTGACAGGCATCTCAGAAAGGTCTGCTTTACCCAACTTTTCTTCAAAGAAGTTCCAGATTGATTCCCCGGAGAGAATTTTTCACAGCTTTTGCAAGCGCTGTTGTCAAAACCAGCCATGAAATGGTACTGTTGAGTAAACAGTCCATTTCCTCTGCTGTTGTACCCTGTCCCTCCACAGAGCTTCCCGTCAGAGCGAGCCCGGGGAGCTGCGAGGAGAGCCCGGCAGAGCCCACACAGCCTGCTGGCCTCAAACAGCTTGAGTTTCTTCACAAGTGGAGCTCCTCTTGCCCCCGGAGACTGCAGATGCCCTGCAGCAGTGCTGCCTGCTGCGCTGCGGTCCCCGGGGCTGGCGGAGAGCAGAGCCAGCCGTGCTTTCAGCCACGTCTTCGGGGAGCAGCCCTTCGACGGGGGGGCTGGAGCGAAATCCTCTTTAAGGTCTCCTTCGCAAGCCATTCCACGATTCTAGGATGTCCTGCCCTCCCCCCCCCACTTTGGATGTAATTGGTTTCAAAGACCAGGTTTAATGCTTTTTAATATTAGTTAAGTGAGTGGGTTGGGATGCTAGTGTCGAAATGTCTTGAGGAGGGAAAGAATTCTGGGTTTCCTGTTATTTGTCTTGCTTCACAGAATCCCGTTTTTTAGTGAACAGATGGAATATTTTTGGTTTGTTGAACATTTTGTCATCACTATTCAGCACCAGCTAACCTGCCAAATGCTCTTGAAAAATACACAGTTATTGCAGTCTCTGGTCCTCTGTTTTACAAGACCAACTTTGCTCCTTGGTTTCCATGAATAAAAAGAGCTATTTATTTTTCTTTTTTCTTTTTTTTCCCCTTTGCTGCCTTAAGATTCAAAGACTATTCTCTATTGATCTAAGTGGCAAAAACTCATTCAAAGTAAGATAGATGTTATTCTGCCAGAACAGGAAAACTCTTGGATGAAACCAGTAGAGACTGGAATTTCTGTACAGGGAAATCTACCCCATTTGCCAACAGTGACCAGCAGCCAAGGATAACTGTGAATTCTTTTTTTTCCAGTTGGAGGTGGGTGGTGGTTTCTATTAGCTTTTAAATGCAGAAATACAAGGAGGCTTGGGTCAGTGACTCTGCTCAGTCTAACAAACCTCTGCAAATGCACTTGTTTGCTTTCTGTCCTGCTGAACCTATTAGCTTGTTCTGGGCTAAGGCACCATTTCTATGGGGCAGAATTGCTGCCTGTAGGAAAGCAGGCTGTCTTCAATCAGGACATAAAAGATGGACCTCACATGGCTGACTTTGGTAGGACATTCCCCTGCTGAATAACCATGGTGGTTAAAATCTGTTTTCTTTACAGTCTGTGTTTGTCTGGCTTAATTTTCTATTGACAGACTTTTTTTTTTTTTTT
>VZRL01004627.1:3479443-3630282 GCA_013397895.1 Origma solitaria
TTTTTTTTTTTTAATTATTCTTTTCACATTCTGTTCCAATTTCTCTGTTTTCTACTGCCTCTTTTTCAGAAATCTTTAAATTGTAAAATCCAACTCTGAACACAGATTTCAGCACCCTACATTCAGATATAAAACACATGCTGATTTTTATTCCCTGCTCCTTGGTGAAAAGGGATAATACCTATCTCATGCATTTGAGTACGATTTACATTGTAATATTGCCATAATTGCTTTTTAGAAAATCTGACTACAGTTTGCTACCAGCCTCTAGTTCATCTCTCAGACTGAAATGACAGGAACAGAAAAGACTATGTGATATTTTTATTGTGTTGTGACCCACACAGTGGTTGCCCACATGTTTGTTACCTCTACCTCTGTACTGAATCTGCCCAAATTTGAGACCATGAAGTCAGCAGAGAGTTGCAAAGCGGCTGTCAGTTTGTTTTGCATCTGTCATCTCTGATACCCCTGAAAAAGAAAAGAACATGAGCATGGCTATAAAACAAAGACAAACAATATTTTCATGAATTATGTGCATGTTTCTACTGCAGAAGATTTTGTCTAGTTAACAATAGAGGAAGTCAGTGAAAATTTTATTTCTACCCCTGGCACCGTGTGGGGTCAGGAATACTTTGCAATTCTACAGCACTTTGCAAACAGAATTTCAGGACAATATGTCCCACTCCTTTTTCCTGATTTCCAGTTAGAAGACACTCTTATGGTTCTTAGGCTGTAAAGGAAAGAAAAACCTCAAGAGGCATGCTGGAGAGAGTGGGACCTACCCTGTTTTGTTAGGACTACAAGGGGAAGCTAGCTGAGTAAGGAATATTACATATACCCTCCCCTATCATCATAGTAGTGCCTCATGTCTGACATCAGATATTACAGTCTTAGAGAAGACTTCCCCATGCTTCAGGGAGGACACAGGGAAGAATTTCCTTTGAGAGATTTTGGTAAAATCACAGTTATTTGAAGGAAAAAAATTATAGAACACCAGAATATAAGGGACCGCCAGGATCATGTGGTACAACATCAAACTTTAAAACTGGTAAATGCCTTTAATTTTTTTTTTTTTCCCATTTTCTCAATGAATAGGATCCAAGACAAACACTCTGAGAACCTCCTATGGACTGCTCCCCAAGGAAAAAAGAAGACACTACAGTTTAAGTAATCCGTGTCTGATTTATTAATTCTGATTCAATGAATTTCTGAATCCGCTTTATTACAAATACTCATAACATTCCTGCATAACTGAGATCCAGCATATGTTGACAGACTGTACTGTATATGTCTGTGATGAGGAGCAGCAGAAGATTGATAAACACCCACACAGGAGTGTTTAACATTTAGGAAGCGTGGTGTTCCTCACTAGCAAAAGGAAAGTTTGTCAGTGGGAGTTGGAATTTCAAGGTCAGAAACACCAAGAAAAAAAAATTGCTAAATGCCAAGAGGAAGGACACACAAGGAAAGAGAATTTCAGGAAAGAAATGGGAAAAGGGGATCTGCTTTTGTGGAAGAGACTATTTGTGACTGTTGAACCAGCTGAGGTGAATGCAAAACCACTTAGATCTGTTTAAACTCTAGAATGTGGGAAAAAAATTCGTGTTGGCAGCGTTAATATATGCCTTAAAACTGACATAACCTTGAAAAATCTACAGACGGTGAGAAAACTGAGGAAGATAAATGCTCTCTCCTCTTTTGCTGCTGAACATTATGAATTTGTTCTCTTTTCTGTCCAGATTCAAAGACTACAACCTTTAAAATCTCACTAAATGCAGGTGTGTGCCTCGACTAGCACACGAAAGAGAAGGACACCAGCCTTGAAATGATCAAAAAATGAGAAAGAATAGTAGAGATAAAGCCTGAGGGAAAGCTGAGGAAAAACAGTAAAGTGATGGTGCAGGAGAATAGTGAAAATTGATTCAGGAGGTTTTAAGACACATGGATTTCGTGTGTGTAAGACCAACATATCAGTGCACCCACTGCGTGCCAGGAGGCTGAGCTACCCCTGGGTGTTTCATCCTTACAGGTAAGCCACTGAAAATCTGCAGTTTCAGATTTTTTCCAGTGCATTTAGCTTCTTTCATCAATTTTCTGAAGTTTCTTGGAAATTCTGATTGCCCAGTGTTCACTCTCCGAATAAATAAAAATCTTCTGAGCAATTTCAAGTATTTATTCAAGTATTTATTTGGATCTGGAGTCTTCTATCTGTTGCAATTTGGCATAGAAAGTACCAAAAGATTGTATAGGAAGTGATGTGGTCAATAAATTTTAAAGACAGAAGGGCCATTACTGTAAGCTATCTATTGCAGAGCACAGACACAAGGAATTCATTCACTAATTCAAAATTCAAAGTACATCTGAACACATCTTAGTTAGTCTCCTGTCCCATAAATCAAGAACTTTCATTTTTAACATGTCTTAATCTGCTTAATGCTTAGCCAAAAGCTGTCCAAGTTACTTAATGAAATACTTAATCAGCTAAAAACAGGAATGCAACGATTTTTTTTATGCAAGAGAATTTCCAGTTTTCTAGGCACAAAATAGAAAATATTTGTGGTTTTCTTATGAATGAATTTTTATATTCGTATTCCAGTTAATTATTAGCTTTTTATTTTAAATAATAAAGATAAACAATTATACTAGTCTAAATTACTGGAAAAATATTTTCTTCAACCTAGACTGGTTTGTGAGGATTTTTGTTAAAAAAAGAAAATTTATATATTCTAATTTATGTCAAAACCCTTTTTTCTGTGAATTTAAAATCGTCATGAGAAGGAATCCTGCCAATCATTTTTGAAGTTAGATGAGATTTGTGCTTTTAAATTTGTATTTCTGCTTTTAAATTTGCATTTCGAATTCTCTTTTAAATAAGCACTTGTGCAGTATTTACAGTATAAAAGCACTATGTGTTTTGTATGTTTCTTATTATTGCCATTGTTGTAACGTTGATTGCAGCTACATTAATGGAATATTTTCTGAGCCCAAATTTAATCTCACATTTACCACTGTAAGTACATCGACAAGAGATGAGAATTAATGAATCAGTATGCTCATGGACAACACTGATGATGAGAGACACTATTCTTGGCCTCAGACAAAAAGAATTAATGTGTGTTTTGTTATGAAGATCATATTCCACTGATAGATGAATGCCTCCCTGAAAGTTCAGTCTGGCAATGTGAGACAATAGTCCCAAGGACCAAATGGATTTTACTGCTTCTTTTGTAGAGCCATGGGGCAGAGGCTTCCTGAAAACAAGAAGCAAATCAGTAGAGAATGTCAGTACATCGTGATACCATTACCAACCATTGCTTTGGAAAAATCTGTCGGAAACGCCAACATATCCCAGCTGCAACCCAGAGGACAGGAAAGCCACAAGCCTGCTTGAATTGCCACTTTGACTCACAGTCTCAGAAGTTCAGAAAACTAAGGTGAATTATGGTTATTTCTAAATTATTTTAATGTCATCATTTATTTTTATAATCACTAATGTAAATTATCAGGCAGAATATGTGAAGGGAAATGAATTCTATTTTATCTTTTGCTGAATTAATTTTGTCTTTCACCTGCATTGCTTTATATGTGTTAATTTGTGTATTTGGATAGTAGTTATGGTATAACTATAAATGTATCAATGTGCAAGAAAGTACTTACAAACACATTACAACAGCTGTATTTAGCTGGCACTTCAAAACTATTGTTTTCTTGGAGCAGGAGGAAAGATAAAACTGTATAAATCTCACTGTGACAAATAAGGCAGTATAAGATGGGTCTTTTGCAGGAAGCAAGAAAAAAACCACTTAAAATTTAAGTGACATTTATGTTAATCTTATCCTCTTTGGTCCAGTTTGACAGACTGCTGCTGTCCTATTAAATCAACATTAACTCCCTTTTATGGGCAGGAAGAAGAAAACTCTGCCTGAGACCTTATGTTGCTACTGAAAACAGATTTCTGTTTCTTGTAAGACAAGCAAATCCAAGTACCAAGATGGAAGAAAGCGAATAAAATTTTAGCTTCTGCCTCTCATTGCATCTTTTCCTCATCAGCCACTGCAGGAGAAATGAGTCCAGCCCAATAATCTGACGGGACAGTCCAATCCTGCCACATGTGTGCCAGTTTAGCTTGTGTGGCTGCTCTGCATCAGCAGTGCCACCGACAGACACGAGCCAGTGACAGCTGTCTGAACAAGCAGATTGGAAGGTGACAACACACAGAAAACCCCAACAAAAACCAAACCAAAAACCTCAAAACACGTAACACCCGCGAGGTAAAAGAATACAAAAAAAAAAACCAACCAAAAAACCAACAACAAACAAACAAACAAAAAGACAGGAGAAAAGCAAAGACCATGACTGTTAGGATGCAGTCAAATCCAGGGAGGAAGGGAAAAAGGGAAACCTCTTCTTTCAATTTCCTTCTCTATGTCATTGCTGCCTTCAAAAGTGTGGAGGGAATCAGGGGAAATCGGCAGCCAGAAAGCAGAGGGGGAACAGCAGGTGTGGTGTGAGTCTGCTTCTAGGTCTCACCCATTGTTTCACTTAATCATATGCTTCAAGTTAAGTGATTTATGAATCATAGAATGGTTAGGGCTGGAAAGGACATTTAAGATCACCTTGTTCCAAGCCCCTGCCATGGGCAGGGACACGTTCCACTAGAGCAGGCTCCTCAGAGCCCCATCCAACCTGGCCTTAAATGAGGACAGGAAGTTGTATCTAAAAACAATGGTGTTTGGCTCTATAGAAAATTATCTTTGCAGTTTTCTCTGCTCTACTTCTTTATAAAGCTTTTGAAAATCTAAAGCCACACAATGATGAAAGAGCATCATTTTTCTTGACTTTCAGAAGTTACTCAAGGGCCTCTGCCAGTCCCTATGACAATCAAGAAAATGGATTTTTAACAGTGGACATGGGCTCTTTGTTGCCCTATAGTCTTTTTCACAGAGGAAGATGCTTTAAGCTCGCTTTCTTGCTAAGTCTGTGTCTGTAACACTGCGTAGTGTGCAAACCATGGGCTTAAACTCATCGCTGTCAAGTGGACAGCAACCTCTGAAAGGAAGCAAACAGCCAATCAAACATGTTAAACAAGTATTGTGTGACTACTAGCAAAAATAGGGTCTTTTTGACTCCTGTGAGCCAATACCTGGCGAAGGGTCGGCAGACAGAGAATATCTACAGACCAGCTAATTCTCGTTCTGCTGTTCACCTCCCTGTTTCAGGGAAGAAACACTTTCTCCTGCCATAGGTTGTCTAAGGGCAGCCTGCCGTGCCCAGGCAGCTACCTCCAGCACTGTCCCCAGACGTCCCCAACTCTCCGGGGCCAACTGGAAACACCAGCCTGTGAGCAGCCAGCAGCACAAGGGGTTTTGTTTTATTCTCATGGGACCCCAGCGCCAGCCCAAAGCGCCAAGGTCCTGTACATGGCCCCGTAATGGTAACGAAGCTTCCTAGTGCCAACACCAAGAGCCTTTTGGTCTGCTGGGGAGACCTTCCTTGGGGTGAAATGGAGGGAGTTCTGCTCCCATGCCTATTACTGAATTCTCCACAAAAACTGCAGGCAAGGATGCCAATTAACGCTAATTGGATTTTTTTTTTTTTTTATATGTGGACACGTGTCCATTAGGAACTTGATTGATAGACTGAGACAAGTGACTCATTTTGTTGTTGCCATAAAGTAACCATTGTGCCATTTGGGGTTCTTTAAAAGGAAAATACAGCAAGTCTCACCTGCTCCCATTAAAGCCAAAGAATTTTGCTACTAATTTAAGAGATAATTTTGTCTTTGCATTCTGAATACCTAGGGGTAAGTATTGCATTGCCTTGCAGTGTTTTTATCCAGGAAGAACACCTTGCTGGACAAATAATATAGTCAGACATATTGCTACTGATCTTAGCAACACCTTGGGCTTTCTTTGTAAATGCTCTTCAAGGGTTTTTTTCTTGATGCACAATTTAAGAAGACCCAGTTTGAGCTCTGTGTCCATACTGAAGCTGGCTTTCAATTTATTTTAATTTTTTCCTAAGCACTACCCAAACATCTATCATTCATTCATCGTGAGCTGAAGACTAAAGGAATATATAAGCTTCTCTGGTGAGAAACCACTTAGTTTAGTCACAGGAGGAAGCTGACAGCTCCATTATGAGCTTGTCAGAAATCAGCTGCATTTAAAAGAGGACACCAGCCCCTGGGTCTCCTGCCCAGCACGAGGCAGTGAAGGACCAAATGCAGAACAAAGGTGAGGGACCCCAAATGCAATTTTCAGCTGCTTGCCCAGAGAAGTAGGTAGCCTGCCTAAGGCATCATACAAGAATAACTCTCTCGGCAGGGAAACTGATTTAGAAAAATACTGCTCATTTGGCTTTTCTTTCCCTGACCCATGGTCCTAATGTGTGGATCATATGCAAAGGCAAGATCAGAGATGACAGATTAGTTTTGCTCTCAGATATAGTCAGGTAGGTGAATAAATTCAGCTCAGTGAGTTTTGGCATTTAGGAGCAACAGCTGGAAAATTCCTTTTAGCACATCCTTGACATAAATCAGTTGATAAACAGGAGGGTTTTCTTTCAGGGCAATCAGCTGCACTAGTGTCCCTGATCAAGCCCCATCTCTCCCCAGAGTGGAGCACAGAGCCCAGCCTGCTTGAGAAAACTGTGGAGATAAATCTGGTCCCTGAGTTTTCTTACACATTTTGGTCAGCAAAAGTGAGACAAAGCTTTGGTGAAAAACAAAACCTTCTGGTTTTATAATTCTCTTTTTGAGAATTTGACTGAAGTATAACATTATACAGAGAAATCGAAGAAGTATTATTTGAAGAAAGGTCAAAATCTCATGAGAAAAGCCACCGAATTTGGTGGACACAACACAAATCCAAGAATGCTCTCAACAACATCCGCTGGAATTAAGAAAAATCCCAGAATCCAGGGCTGGTTTTTTTCTTCCTACCTTGGTGTCTCTCTTCAACAGAAAGGTTGTTAGTAGAAAACAAACTAACTGCTAAATTCCCATAGGCATCCAGACATGAGATGGTGTAGTAGCATTTCTCCACCCTTTGTCTTGCCTAACCCTGTCTGGATTCATGTTTACCAAGCCCTGGTGCCAATGGCTTTCTGTGAGGGAACATATAAGTGTTCAATGTTCCTCTTAGGAGCCTGCTGATCATGAAATCACTCAATGATTCAAAAACTATGAATTCTGTGATCTAAAATTATAAATGTCTGCAAAAAATACCTCCCCAAATTATTACATTTACATTCTCATACAGTAGAGCCCCTCTAACAGGGCACTGCTTTGTTGCCTGTGAAGTGGAGGAAGAAACATGTTGAGTGCTCAGTGGCTTGACCAAAGATGAGGTTACCAAAGGAAGCATTTTTTCTCTGATACTTTAAAAAATCCCACCCATTTTTTTCCTATGTGTACTACCAGGCCAGTGACTATGTAACATTATACTGTACTGTCAATGAACTTAAGAAATAATGCTGAATGTATGATTCTTGAAAAATCTCGTATTAGACATTCCTTACCATTTATGCTGGCACTAGCCTTTTCATCTGTTGCTGCTAACACTGTATTTTTGTTCTTAATTATGCAGTATGTAATCTTGCCAAAATGGCCTTTTGTTTCCTATAAGTGATTCATGCACACATTTATTGCACATGTAAGGATGCAACACTTAAAGGTTGCTTGCTTCCTCAAATAGATATTTTCCCATCCTGCCTGGGTCATGGTGCCTCCCAAAATAGCATCTCCTTTAGGCCTGGGCAGAGCTCCCAGCTGCTGTGGGCAGGCTGATGGGGCAGTAATCCCAACCCCAAACGCTCACCATCAGCCCCTTGGGGACAATAGTGCCAGCAGAAAGAGAGACTTTTTGCTAGGTGATACCTCAGGAAACATCAGCCTACAGTAGGTGAGGTGATCCTCAGCTTCACCAAATTTCAGAGAAATGCTTAGTTGGTCTAGGACAGATGCATAATTACCAGTGTTTCTCACTCACAAATAAAACTCTGAAGCGTTGGGTGTGCATTCAGTCATGGACTGGAAGTAGCTGCATTTATACCAGAAGAAATCAGAATTTTCCTCTGTTTTTTTTAATCAATACGCAGAGTAAGTGAAAAGTACATAGTATTTCTGTCTCCAGGCAGCTGCAGGGAGAGGAGGGCTCAGCTGGCTGCCCATAAGGATGGATACCCAATGAGGAGAGCAGCCGATGAAGAAACACCACCTTCATGGTAAAAGTTTCCAGTATTTGGAAGGGCTGGAGATAAATGAAGCCAAAGGTGTGAATCCTGCTGAATTGAACAAGGCCCTCTGGCATTCAGGCTGCACACAGTGCTCAGCCTTGGGGAAATGCCTGATGTGGCTCTCAGCATGCACAAGGCTCATCTGGCCAGCCTCAGGATGGTGTCCAGCAGCATCTCCTGCCAGAGGCAGAAGACCCCAAACATCAATAGCTTTATCTCACATTGCTCATGGTGCGCTCCTCCCAGGTAATCAGCAGCTGCAGGTAAGTGCTGTGTCTGCCCCTAAACAGCTTCTTCTTGGAGCTACAGCCACACACATGCGCGAGTGCCAGCCTGGGACAGCAGAGCCCCTCACCTTGGAAAGCCAGGCTAGAGTCCGGGGATGGCACGCACTCTCAGGAAGCCACAAACCCTGGCTGTTAGTTTGGTATAAGAACTACTCTGTTTTCCCTCTTCCTAAAATCTGTTCACACTACCTATAAAGTATTTCTCTCACCACGCCTTGGAAAGCCTTCAGACCTCTCTCTGTAAAGCACAGGGCAACCAGGTCAGTCATTAGGTGACTGAGTGCCTTCAAGGGATGGACACGTTCGAGGCAAAGGTTCAGGTGAGACACAGCAGCTGATGCAAGCAGCTCAGCTGTAGTGTTATGGATTGTGGGCTTCTGTGAAGTTTCTGTAATATTGCTCCTAAAAGCAATACTGCAATTTTGCATTAATGACCTTATTGACAAGCTGAAGTGGCTCCCATGGCATCACACGCTGGACCCGGGCTACATTACTGCTGAAATACTAACCCTCCAGTCAGCAGCTTGAAAGGCTATAGAGGTTTCAGATTCCGCTGAAAATCTTGGAATTATTTAAACTGTAAGTTGTCAAGGGAGTAAAATGTCTCTTTATTCTGTGTTTGGAGAGATGTTAAAATCTTTTGAAAAATACCAAATAAAAAAACCCCATCAGAATATCTTTCAATGAAAGCTATTGCACTAGCTCTGCCTGCTTCATCCCAATGAACAAGACTTTAGCTGGGAAAGTATAAAGTATCCCCATTAAAAGTAAAAGCCGTTTGCAACACGTTTTAATCTCTTCAACATAACATATCAATGGATGTTTTCTGCCTTCAAAAGACCTAAAAAAAAAAAAAACAAGAATATCCCCCAAATAATTGTATGCATACTCTGATACATACAAACAAGAGCTGATTTTCAAAGAAAAAAACACCAATTTTTAATGACTGTATAACTTCATCTACAGTCTGAAAATTTTTTTTAACCTTTGGATAAAAATAATTGCCCCAAAAAGTCATATGTAAAATATTCCAAAAAGAAGGTGCAAATCTGCATATTTTCCATACAATTTAAGAACAAGTTTATCAGATCTCTTTCACCCTCATGTCAATAATGTGATGAAGCACTGGTAATGTCATTGAGGTTGCGACTCAGAAGTTCAATAGTATTCAGTTTCTGAGCAGTGAGAGGTGATCTAAGACAACAAGGGATGTAAAGCAACACTAACAGCACAGAAATAAAACAACATAATTCTCACTGAGCTTTTAAATGGTATGGGGTGATTTAGCTGCTAAATATGAATTCACTGCCTGACTCTTCATAGAATATTTTGTGTGTAATTCCAGTGAGACTCTTTATGTGCATAAAGATACTGTGAAGAGCTAAGGATGAAGCTAAGGATTTGTTCTGAGTTTTAGCAAGAAAGAGAAAGCCAAGCAAAGCAGCAGCTCAGAGGGAGAGGAGAAACACAGAAGGGCATTCAACAGTAGAGACAACTAATTAAGCCAAAGAACACCTTTAAGTACAGGAACAAAAGCCACTCTCACCTGAATCTCTGACTCACTGGGTCTAGAAAGAAGTGCTTAAATTAGTAGGCCAGATCTCACCAAACTGACCTGCCTTGATCCCTAGCACTGCCATCCCATCCCACCCAAATGTACATGGAGGGATCCTGTGCCAGGAGGAGGATGATTTCTGCTTGCCTTGAGCCCTACTTCCCAAGTTCCCAACTAGCCAGAAGGTGCTCCTGAAGTCAAGCCATACTATTCTTTCTATCAGATATTATTACTCTCACCCATCATTAAATTTTCCATGAAGCAGCCATTCAGAAAGGTCATCATATCCCTTAAAAAAAAAAAAAAACCACAACCCAGAACTTACAAGAACTATGATGATCAGATCAGTTTTTTAATTTTTTTCCCCAAAAAAACAATGTAAAGCCTTGCACTGGGTCTGGCTGAGGGGAGATAATTTTCTTCACAGCAGCCCACATGGTGCTGTGTTGTATATTTGTGCCCCAAACAGCACTGACACCGCACCAGTGCTGGACCTGTTGCTGACCAATGCACAGCATTCCTCAGATTCAACAGATTCACAGCACCAAGGCTTTCCTTACTTCTCACTCTGCCCCTGCAAGAGGCAGGCGGGATGTGAGCAGGGCTTTGGGAGAGGACACAGACAGACTGCTGACCCAAAGAGAGATAGTCCAGACCATGTAATATCACATTTGGCAATAAAACTGCAGGGTGTTTTTTCCAAAGAGGCTGTTACTTGATGAGTGGCTGGGTGATAGGGATGTAAATAGAAGAACTTGGGTTTTTTTTTTTTTCTTCACTGATTGAACTACTTTTATCTCAACCCAAAGATTTTCTCACTTTTTGCCCTTCCAGTTCTCACTCCCATCCTACTGGGAGGGAATGAGCAAAAAGAGGGACTGGGGCTCACCTGCCAGGCAGGGTGAACCCACCACAGACCTTGATTCTCCAGTCTTAGTCCAGGTGTCTCAAATTAGTTCCCTAACTGGAAGATCCTCTGCAATATGGCAATTCTCTATCATGGCTCCCTAGGACATGGTATTTTGTAGGAGGTATAACTTTCCTTTGAATTGGGTCTGTTTTTCACCATGAAAAACAAGGTAATTTCTGTTTAGTAGTTCATTATACACCGAGGTACACAAGCTGAAACTTAAAATATCAGTTTGAATAAGGACCATGGTTTTGCTCTTTAGTTTCATTTAATAATTTATTCTTACAATAGTTTTACTTAATAATTTATTATTATAAAGTGCTTGTGGTAGGGTTTAACTACTACAATAACTGCAAAAAAGGGCAACACAGCAGGGTACAAAGGATCCTGGCTGCTTTCAAGATGCATTAATGATGACTTCTTGACACCCTCTTGGTGAAGGGGCAGATGGGAGGAGACACCCTTCTGAATCTCATCCTTGCAAATGACAGAAGACTGTTTAGGGACGAGAGGCTTGAAGACAGCCCTGGCTGCAGTGACCATGAAATTGTGGAATTGAGGGTCCTCGTGGGAAGGAAAAGAGCAACTGGCAGGATCACACCCAAACAGACTTTGGCTCTTTCAGGTATCTACTTGGTAGAATCCCATGGGATATTTTCCTAGAGAGAGGAGAAAAATGAAAAAAAATAAGAGTCCCAGGAGAGCTGACTGATTTTCGAATCTCCTTCAATTTTAAGAACTGTCCAACTCAATGTGTGGAAAATTAAGCAAAAGCTACAGGAGACATGCATGGATGAACAAGGAGCTCCTGAAGAAATTAAAATTTAAAAAAGAAGCAAGGACAGATGACCTAGGAGGAATTTTGAGACTGTCTGAACACACAGAAGTGGGATCCTAAAACTGGATTTGCCAGCAGGTCAAGGGAGGTGACCATTCCCTTCTGCTCAACAATGGCAGGACACATCTGGAGCGCTGGGTCCAGTTCCAGGCTCCCCAGGGCTAGAGACATGCTCTTACTGCTGTGAGTCTGGTGAAGAGCCACAAAGACAATCAAGGGGCTGAAGTCTCTGTCATTAACCTAGAGGTGCTTAAGAGATGTCTGGATCTGGCACTGAGTGATGGGGTTTAGTGGTTTGGGGGTTACGGTGGCTGTGTTGGGTTGTGGCTGGACTGGATGATCTTAATGCTCCCTTCCAGCTTTGGTGATTCCCCGAGGAGAAGCTGAGAGGTCTCGAGCTGCTCAGGCTGGAGAAAGCTCCAGGGAATCTCATCAATGTGTGTAAATGACACTCCTGTGAGGAAAGGAAGTAAAGAAGATGGAACTGCACTCAGTGATGTCCAGTGAAAGGACAGAGTGGGCAAAAACTGAAATACAGAAAAAAATCACATAACTGTTCATCAACTTATTCTGACCATTCTGAGCAGGAGGGTGCATTAGCCAGCCTCCAGAGAAACTCATAAATACACAAGAACAGTCAATCAGAGGGGGAGTTTCATTAGCATGCACTAGAAATCAGTGTAATAAAAAAGTGTGTGTGGGGGGGAAGCAACAAAACAGACAAATTGAAAGTGAAGAGAAAGTCTCTGCAGTACAATGACAGATTTCACACTCAGGATATCTTGGCTCCAGTCTTGCCTCATGTTCTCCCTTTAGCTAACCTCTTAAAATGGAAAAGTGTTAACAAAAAATCCTCACCCTAGACCACCCCACAGCAAGGAGTGCAAGAGCCTTGTGCTACTCCAGGCCTGTGCTTCTATTCAAACAGGAGAATTGGTCTTCCAGACCTTAAGAGCATAGTTCAATTTCTGATGACTCAGTGAACTAAATCAGCTGTGAGAGACAAGACACACCATGATGAAGGAGTTCCTAGAGATATTCCAGATGGTATGGATTGTCAGGCCTGGAATTCTCCTGAAATCTTGTAAATAGGAGACAGAAGCATCTGCCTGCTCATTTTGTTGATCTCCCCAAAAATCAGGGGTGTGTTTGTGGGTTTTTTTGGGTTTTTTTTTTTTTTTGTTTGTTTGTTGTTCTTTCCCTCCAGGGTTCTGGCTGGGGAACTTGAGACTATGCTTCTTCTGAGGACATCTAACCTCAAACCAACTTGGCAGTACAGCAACATGCAAACCCCACTGAGGGCTTAGGCATCAGGTACAGATACTCTCCAGGGAGAAAAAAAGCATGATTCTAAATACCAATTCTGCCCTCACAGGAATTTAAAAGAAACCTTTTAAACAAAGCCATTGGGATAATCCTACTGTTATTATGATTCAGAAATGGGATTAAAATATTCATGCTGTCTATTTCAGAAGTCAAATGTAGCCACATATTTCCTTAGTTCTAGATCCAACTGCCATTAAAAAAAAAATAAGCATCTTAGGGAAACTTTCAGCCTGTTTTTAATTTGTGGTTTTACCTGGTAGTACAGAAAGAAAAAGTACACTCATCACTGTATTTTGTTTCATTTCCACCCAATGTGTTTTGAAATTTCCCATTTCAAGGCAAGGTCAAGCTTTAAGGTCTAACTTCTCCCTTTATTCATACAGTTGCTAGTACCCAAAAGATGCTGCAGCTTATCAGCTGTGTAGCCACAAGTGCAACCACCCAACATTGCCCAGAGATGTGCTCCAGAACAGCATCTCTCCAAAACATCTGTAACAGCCAGTTCAAAACTGAGATTAATTCTATTAATTTACTTCTTCATTTTTTCCCCAGACTATTAAATCGGACAATTAACCCACCACCTAGAGGGGTGCTTCTCCCCTCCTGGCTGAATAAGGCCATTGCGTGAGAAGGCTCCAGCACAGAAACCCACGTCCTCTGCAGAACGGACAGCCCGGAGGTTTAAGAGATTATACTCCATGAGTCATTACAAGATTTACTTCTGGCCGACTGTTCCAATAAATAATAATGCCTTCTCCAGACAAAACTCCCCAGAAAGTGGCACCTAACGTCCATTTCTTATCCTCCTCCCAATGACAGCCACTAGCAAGCAATGCCACCAGGCATCGCTGCCAAGGGCTGGTAAATACCAGGATTTATAAACAGAAGTGAGAGGGAGCTGTAATGAGATCAATGTCGAGGATTGCAGCAAATGGCCTATAAAGCAATTTTTAAATGGGATTTCCTGCAGCAAAAGCCAGCTCCCTATAACCTTTTCCCATAATACGAGGTGAAAAGGATGGGATTTGAATTATAATACCCGATACTAAGGCGAGGACAGACAGCTTTGTACTCTCTATACAGGCGACTGCTCAGGCGATTTGTTAATCTCTCATCGGGAAACAAAATCTCAAAATAAATCTATACAGGTACATCCAGCATCAAATTACTGTACCAGAGGAATCCATCATTGTACAACTGAAAGGGTATGAATGGTTCTGTCATTATTTGTTGTTATTACATGAAATATTAGACAGAATCAATGAAATGAGAGCAAGCAGTAAGCACAGCCATGTTTGTTTCCCTTTCCCGATTCCATTTTGGATGCAGTTCTCAAGAAGGAAAACAAACAAACAAACAAAAAAAAATCACTGAACCACGAAGCTAATAAACTTTGTGAAAGTTACCTGAAATAGATGCATTTCGTTCAAACATTTCAAGGTGCTAAAACCTCCCTGCTGAGGGTCAGACAAGAGGTTTCTTACCTGGGAAAAGTCCCTTCAGTTCTCAGGGCCGCTTTCTTCCCTTCTCCTGCAAACCCACTCTTAGAGCGAAAGCTCTGCTACTTCACCGAAAAAGCAGGGATGGGGCGCGGAGGCGCCGGCACCGCCTGAGCTGCTCTGCACGGAGAAAGAGCCCCGACCGCAGCCCGCCCGGCTCGGGGCAAACCCGGGCATCTTCCCAGAGCGTAGGGTAGAGACGAACAGCCCTGGGCCCTGCGCTGCCTCCTCTCCACGCGGTACAGGCTGCCCTGGAGGAGCCCAGCTCCTTTGCGCTCTATTTTCAGAGCTGCTCCTTCCTCGCTGCGCGCCTCTGCACAGAACGCAGCAGCCGCTTTGCCCCGTCTTTTTACAATTAGATCCATGCTAACACCAAAATCCAAACTGTTTCAAAGATTTTTTTTTTTCCCCCCCGTTAGCAGAGAGCGTTTTAGCAGAGAAAGCGCCCCTTTAGGTACATCTGGACGTGATTTTCCAGCGCCGCGTTCCCATGAGCCTGTAGTTAAAAATAAATCAAAGACAGGGAACTCGAAGAAAGGAGTTTTCGTATTTCGCCGCTGCCCAGGAGGTTTTCTGGTCGTTAAACTGAATTTATAACACTTGGGGATTTCTTTCCACGTGGGGGCTATTAGCGAGGTATTTAAGAGCTATTAGCGCGAGGTTCGTGATTGTTAATGTTGATGCCTATTTAAAGTTACATGTGACTTCACAAACTTTTAAACCATTAGCCCGCTTTCCGTAAAAGGGGAAAGGTGTCCTTATGAAAAATAGCACTCCCTGTGGAGCTTCTTGGTGCCGAGATGCTTCCTGATGGCTGTTTGGAAGCTTAAATCCTGGTAGAACCTTAATTCCACATATTCGGGGATTTTTTTTTTTTTCTTTTATGAAGAACGAGTGTTTGAGTTGTACCGATGAGCAGAAAAATTTCAGGGCAGTTACGTCGTGGGATTTACCACCGCTGCCGACAGTACACCTGAATGTTATTTGGCAAGTGAACTAATCACAGAGGCAAAAACAGAAGCGACAATTGTCCTTCCGATCTGGAGTCCCTCTTTGCCTCTAGCTCTTATCTATCGCCTTCACTGGGATGGGGGTGCGTGTAGTGTTTGCTTGGTTTTACTTTTTATCTTCTTTGAACACCCCAGTGGCATTTCCCCAAACGCTGCGGGGAATTTGCTGCCGCCGGCGTGGCTGGGGTGATCTGGCTGTCTCTCCCAGGACGGTACATCTGATGGCACGGCCGGGGCTGGGACGACCCGAAAAAAACTCCTATTTTGCCCACCTACAGACAGCAGCCACTGGTCCTCTCCGTGCCGACCTTCGGGAGGCTCAGGGCTTCCTAGGGGTGACTGGCTTCTCCCACAGGCCTGTCCGGACTGCCAGTGACCGTGACGGTCAGCGGGTGTTCCTTCGTCCTGTCCCCTGGGAAGGGGACACAGGTCGGCCTGAATCTCTGCTGCTCGTCTGCCTGGGCGCTCTCGGTGAGCGCGCACGGCGCTGACCGAAGGGATGTCCCCTTTTCGGTGACCGAGAGTAAAAGGGGAACGACACGTTTTCACCCCTGGAAACCAGCCGGGAACGCTGGGTTAGCCAGGTTGCAAAGCGGGAGGGTTGGAGTGCTGCAGGGAGCAGGGCTGGGCAGTAACTCCCCTTCCCCGGCGGCAGCGGGAGAAGCCGCCCCTCTGCCCCATCCCTCCCTCCGAGCCGCCCGCTTGAGGCTGAACAGAGTAGATGGGGCAGAAAGGGGGGTTGGAAGGGAACACATTTGCTCATTAAAAAAGCTTCAAATGTGACAGAAGTCTGTCAGCCCGTTGATCCAAGCCCTCTGTTCCTCTGGGGGGAAGGGGGGTTCCGCACCCCCGAGTTCATCCAGGGATTCCCGCAGGCGACCCCGGCTGGGGCTGGGGTGGCCGGGGAGGGCTTCAGGAGCGCTCCCGAAGCAGCCCAGGGCTGGGGCAGGGGAGCCCCGGCTTCCTCCCCTCCCGCTCCGTGCTTTCCCCTCCGTTGCCGTGTGCCGTGGCCGGGAAGGGCACTGCGGCACTCGCTCGGCCGGAGGGGAGAGGGCAGCGAGGCAGACTGGGCGAGAAACAGGCAAACAAACGAGATGGGCACTCAGGGCTCGGGTGGGGCTGCTGACTGCACCCCAGCTCGCCGCAGGCTGCCACGGCCCCGGGGCTGCGGCTCCAGGGCTCGCCCGCAGCTCCGGGAACGATGCGGGAGCGAGGGATGCTGCGGAGCCACTGGGACCGCCCGGTTCTTGCCGTGACCTGGGGAAGGCGCAGACCTGACAACTAATCGATCTGTGTCCATTAACCAAGGCTTCCAGGAAGCGGTGTGAATCCTTCTGCTTCTCCTTTCGCATCCAAACAGCAGAGAGAACGTGAATAAAATCGCAAACCAGCATGATGTTGTTGGTACTAAACCAACAAAGCAAACCTTTCACATGTTCGCTTCAAGTGACCATGCCGAGAACGGCATCTCCTTCCCCGCCAAAAAACCCCAACCCTACCAACAAACTCCCCACAAACCAATGGAAAACAACACCCCAATGAGACCTAGATTTCAAAGGTGCCCAGGGACGAGCTCTCGCCGAGGCATGTTTGTGTTGCATGTCAGTGCTATAAATGGTTTCACACACACACAGAGATGTGAGGAGAAGCTGGTGAAGTCCCTCTCGGCCCCACGGAGGAGCTTTAGTCACCCCCGCGGAGCCGCGCTCGACCCGCGGGTCGCGCTTGTGCGCCCAGGGAAGAGAAACAGCATCTCTGCTGCTGCGTCAAATGTCACCAGAAGCCCTGTGACCACCTGTCTATCCTTGTCTAAGACAAAAAGCCTATTTAATTTTGTATTTCTATTTATACTGTTTCTCTCCATTCCTTAATTTTTCATTTATTTTCTTTCCTTCTTTCTTTCTTCCTTTCCCTTCCTCTCTCTTGTTTCTTTCTCTACTTTCCTTCCTCTCTCTGTCCCTTCCTCTCTCCCTTCCACTCTTTCACCCTCTTGCTCATTCTTTCCTTCTTTCCAGTCTTTGGCTTTGGCTTGAAGGAGATCTGATGTGATTAAACTCACAGGGCGTTGGAGGGCAGAGGTAAATTAAGCCAAAGCGACAGAAAAGATGAAAGAGGCTTGCTCAACTCGAGTGCCCGAGGACAGCTATCCGCCGCCTTCCTCCCCTGGGTCACGCAAGCTCCCTGCCGCCTTCCCCGGGGCCTTTCTGCCCATCCTGCCCATCCTGACCCAGAGCTGCTTCTTCCGACGACACCAAAAAGGGTTCTTTTTTCCTTTCTTTTTACCTATAGCTCCCCGGGGTGCGTGGAGAAACTCTCCCGGCCCAAAGCGCTATCCCACCTCGGGGAGGTGATGGGATGCAGAAGGGAGGGAAGGGGCAGACCTGCGGGGGCTTCCCGGCCGGCAGAGCCCCGCACAGGGGGCACAAAGCTCGGGCGGCGCCCGGGGCTCGGCCCCGTCCCGGTGCTGCCGCTGCCTCGGGGCAGGGGGATCCGCCACGGCGCTCTGCCTCCCAGGTGGGAAAAGGCGGCTCTGCCGGGGCCCCCCGCCCCAAAAACAGAGCAGAAAGGATGGAAGGGAGGGTTCCGATCCCTACGCTCCACCTGCAATGCAGGCAACGCTTAAACACAGTCTAAACCTTATATTTTTTTTCGCGCACAAAGTAACGATAATATCAATAAAACCCCAAAAGCAAACAAAAAAAGCAGAGACCTACTCCAATTTAAAATTCTTTCTTGCAGGGTGACGAAAGAATATATGCGTTTTTCTGTTCAACAGGAGCTTTTAAATGTTAAAGATGTTCGGGACCACATTAAAGATATCTCGAAATGCAGCGATGGAAGGAGACAACCAAATATGATTGTAAATATTGGTAGGTCCCTCTTTATCTTTCAGGAAATCAAAGAAAATCACAAAATGCACAGAACAACGAAAAGAGCTGAAAATCCCGAGCTGCAAAACCCCCAGACATAAATAATTTTCAGGATATTGGCGTGGCAATAAAAGGCATGTAAACAGACGCGCAGCTGAATTTTAAAGTGTGGCAATACACAGCCACCTTAAAAGATAGGCAGCTTTAAAAATAGCCCGTACTCTACCCATTTCTCTAAAATAATGTGTAAAGCGCATCTAAAATTTTATTTTTAACGAAATCAAACTATCGAAATGGGAGAAGAGAGTTAGCCAAAGATGCTGGGACGCAGGGGATCTAACATCAGCCCGAGGCGAAATACATCAAAGCCGCCCTGCAATGAAATAGTGTGGAGATTTATAGGATTAAAAATACAATAAAAAACAAGTACGCAGTCGCTTCCCATCTTAACGATTATGCATTTTAAGTGACGAGAGGTGAGATTGCCTTTGGAGCCACCAATTCAGTGTCAAAAAATCTCTTTCAGAAACTTGTGGAGAAAGTTGTATCGTGTCTTAAATGTGATTTAAAATGAGATGTGATTTGTTGGAAAGTAAATATGCAATTTTAATTTTGTTACAGTCGAAGAGAATTGAACAAGTAAATACAGAGCTTACTAATTCTTTAAACAGGAAAATAAGTGAGAACAATGTGTGGGGTTGTTCGTGTATTGATTTACTACTCTGATGGACCTTTTCACCAGAGAGTTATGAACAGGAAAAAAAAAAAAATCAGGTGGATTTTTCCCTGTGAGAGGTCTTGGGCGAAATACACAGAGTTCTACCGCCGGGCCCTCACCCGTCCCCAAATGCAGGGATTTTTGGCGAGAGAACCACGCGTGATTTGCAGAGCACCCGCAAATCGCTCCCGGTGACTATTCCCTTCTTGCCCGAGTCCGCTTAATTTGTAAATAAGTTTCAGGGCCCCTTTTCACAGAACCCAGTTGAGCAGGTAATTTGTTGTTAGTGTTTGTTTAAATGTTGTGAACCATGCACTCAAAAATAGGAAAACTATACACAAAAGAGGCAAACATGGGAACACAACTGGAAATTACTGAGTTATAAAAACGTCAAAGAAGAGCAATTTGCAAAGAGGCATCAGTAATTGTCTCCTACATTAACGGAAATGATTTGCCAAGCTCAACACTTTTGTTCTCCCCAGGATGGACGGGCGCTTCGCCATGGACCTCAATGAACTGGATCAGGACCTTTATATCAGGCTCTCAGCCCAGCGGGGTGCTCAGGACAGGGCTCCGGATCCTGCCTTGCAAACCTGCAGTCCTGGAGTGGCTTTTCGTGGGCAACTGAGTGGATTTACCACGGTCTGCCCAAATGAGAAGGAGACATATGGCTCTGAGCCTCAGCTTTGAGGGCATCTCCCAAGGATTGAAGGAAAGAGCCGCAGCTGTCAGCAGGGACACCGAGTGAATGGCACAGATTGAGGGGATGGTCTCCAGCAGGCCTGGCGGTGACACGCTCTGGCCCTGCTCATGCCACCATATGCCACTGTGCTGTGGTCACTCTGAGGTGCCTGAAGGAGCCACACTTCCCCCCAGCCCAGGGAGGCTTAAACAAGTCCATCCCTTGCTGTTTAGCTCTACCATCTCCCCCAAAATCGCATTTCATAAATGAGCTTTCATCATAGAGCCAGCCTGGCTTTTCATTCTGTTAAGACCCTATGGAACATGGGGAGAAATATTTTGCCTCAGGTTCAGCCAGACACAAATGAAGCTTGTACAGACTGACTGCGGCTCCGTGGGGTTATATTTTGTTGCTTACCTTATTCTGCTTTATTTAGGACACCCCAAACTTTCGAACTGATTTGCAAAGAGACAAGTTCAAATTCAGAGCTTCAGACTCCTCCTGCCTGAACCTGCTCCTCTATCTCCAGGGATTTTTTTCCCAAAAATCTCTTCTTGCATTCATATGGTAAAAAAAATAATTAAAATGACTGCCCAAAGCTAGAGGCTGACATGGTGGAACGACTGCAGGTGCCACGGCTGTAACCTCCTGTATTTATGTGCTAAGCCAGTGTATGTTCAGGGCTGGTTTCCAACTCTTCACATTTACATCTGCAGGGCTCTGCCCAGGCCCTGGCTCATATTTTGAGGGAATTGTTTTGCACAGACAGACTCAGTAAAGTGTATCTGGTGTTAGGGCTGCCAGAAAGGTTTTATCTCAGATTTGCTCACTATCCAGGGAAGCATAAAACCAACATCCAGAGTACAACATTTCACTGCGGAAAAAACACTTTATGAGTTCCAAAGCATTATGCTTGCTTAAAAACACAGCTACTGGTACAACATTTTGCTGGTGAGAGCCACAATAAAACCTGTGGACTGCACTGGAACACTGAAGGATTTTACTGAAGGCTCTGCTTGTGATTTCATTGCTGAAGATGTACCAGCCACTCGTAATGAAATAGCAGCAGGACATAACACAGCTCCAAGCACACTATTTTCGTAAAAGAATGGGTATTTATCTTTGCAATAGAAAAAGGTAAAATAAACTTCCAAATTTCAGACATTAAATTTTCTAATTTACGGATTAGCATCTAGTATGCTAACCAACTAAAAATCATAACATTCTATTAATTTCAGGTGGAAATTCCTTTCTTCCCTCTAGCTCACACTGGATATTTTTTTTTTTAACTTAAAAGCAAAAGGAATATTTTGCATTTATCCTACAAAGGATTTTTTTTGCTAAGCTGATTTCTTGTATCCCATGAACAGTATTAGGCAACAAGATAATATGGATTTTCCTCACTGAGACCTATAAGATAGGATTAAAGAACTGCTCAGGGCCTGATCCTGTCCTGCATTTTTCAGACTGTTATGCCTGGTACTGAGGAGCCGAGAGGCCAGTGAGCCCCCATGGAGCAAATTCCAGCTCAGAGCCTCTGAGAAACAGCCACTTTGCAGGCCTCCCCACGGCGAGCATCACTCAGCCGCCTCGGCCACGCAGGGTGCCAGAACCCAAACTTCACCTGGAAACACCAATATTATTCAGAGCTCTGCTTAGAAGAAAAGTGACATTAATTTGCTTCGATATGCGCTGTTCTTTTGCTTAGGGAATTCATGGAAATCTGGATTTTGACATCCTTCACATACGCTGCCCTTTGCCTTCAAGCCTTTCAGCAGTGCCAGCGGGATGGTCTGAAGAAAAGCCCAGCACACAAACAGGCTCGCTATTCACGTCGTACGGAGAAAATCCAGAATTGGGCTGGCAATTTTCAAGTTTGGCTTCCGATATTTAGCAAAGTCAACTTTACACAGGATCACAGGCACATTAGGCCGGGATTAGGTGTTAGTGGGACTAGCTGAGGCAGAAGGAAAGCTGACCTCAGCCGCTGTGCAGATGCTTTAAGAAGAAGGAACCCCAGGCGGAATGGATATGGAGATTAAGTTTGCCTGACATTTCCCGTTTTTAGACATCGCTGTGACCTGATGCTTAGAACTTTGGTCTGAATCTTACTTGACACAAAGGGAAAGGAATATTTTTGGCAAGGAAAAGAGAATGTGTTGGATATTGTTATAAAGGGCGAGGATTGCTGCAAATGATTGCTGCAGTGAAGTAACTGTGTCTTCTGGGCAGATCCTGCAGTTGCGGTGTAGCTCCCAGATATATTTCAGAAATTACAACAACAATAATTGTAATTGTAAGAGTAATTTGCAAAATAATTACAAAATTATCACTACCAGCCCTACTAGGAGCCCTGCACCTGATTGGCAGCAGTCAGGAGCTGTCACACACTGAAAAGCATTCAACAGGTAAGATAAGAAAATGTGCAAAAAATTATCCTGAAAACTTTCTGAAAAATAAAATAATTCTTTTTGCACCACAGTATAATTGTACGTCAAAGTTTTATAAGGAAACAAGGAGTGTAAAGGGACTTAGATCCTATTTATAGGCAATGTCTGTCTTAACTCCTTTAGACAACTTTGAAAATTGTGCTCGGAGCAATATCTGGATCGGCCAAACACATCAATAAGCAAAGGGCCCTAGTTTGAGGAAATATTTCCAGGTCCATATCAATTTGCTGTTGATTTATGAAGACAGGATTTAATCCTTCCCCGTGTGTTTCTGTTTCTGGTTTCAGGTGGTTACTGAGTGTGTGATGCATGTAATGCACTGACAGTGTTAGGTACTTTCAACACTCTTCTGTTTCTATGAAAATACAACCAGATACAGTTTTAAAAAGTTCTAGGTGAATTCAAACCTTTTTTAAAAAGAAAATTGCATTATCTCTTGCTGTTTTTTTTATAAGTGGAGGGGAAAGAATGGAATATACGTGTGTGAATAGGAAGGGAGCAGTTATGCTCCGCAGATTGTTTGCTCAGTAAGATTTTATATACACAGAGTTGTTTAAATTTAGACTTGTAATTTTCACTCACTGATTGTCATAACTGACAAATCAATTTATTTTGCCCTTTTTCTATTTTTTTCATTTTCTTCCAGAAAGCTAATAGTTTCTTTTTCCCCCCAGATTTCTTAAGGTTCCTTTTTTGATCTGCCAGTTTGCCCTGTAGCCACAGCAACTGAATGCAGCTGACAAAAGAAATTACAGTAACACTGAGAGATTTTTAGGAGTTTTGCTACTATTGCCATAATCCTCTCTCACAACCAGAAGCATCTAGTGATGAGTCAGAACGTGTCATGCCTCCTACCTTGTCTCCTGATCAGGAGTAAATATGCACATGCTGCTGCCCTTCGGTTTGAGCCTGGCCATCTGCAGTGATAGAGCTGTCTCTGCAAGGTGCCTGTGCCAGGCTGCCCCAGGTCTCTTTGGCAATCTCTGACTTCCCTTTACCTGAAACTCTGACATTTTAATCTGTAGAAGGTCGAGACGAGATTAGGTACTAGAAACAAAATGGGATGTGCTAAATGTTTTCTCTCATAATAATGTGAAACTCCTGTTTGTTTTTAAATAAATAATATGTATGTGAAACGTGGCTCCTGAATGTATTTTCAGAGGTACTTCTGGTTTATTGTGAGCACATCCTTAATTTTATTGTCTAAGGATTTTCCTTCTCACTGTTAATTTGGAGCTCTAAAGGCTGAAGCTGAGACTGTAAGGAGTTTTTCCTGTTTCAGCACCATTCTTGCTGTCAAAGTCTCAAAACTAAAAAGTGCAGCCCAGAGCTCTGAGCTGGGTGACTCAACTTTCCTATGTCTTCATCTCACCCAGTACTAGGGTGTCTCAAAGCAGACATTGTAATCTCCTGCATGTAAACTACTTCCAGAACTTCCAGAATGCTTTCTGAATTACACTTGTTTTAAGCTCAGCACATATACTTGAGTTTGTGAAATGAGGGACCAGGAGGTTCTTGTTCTCTAATCTGTCCTCATATGGGAGTCATTCTAGATATGCAAAGGTCTATCTTTAACTTTCATTTATCTTGTTTAATAAATCTTTTCTGAGGCAAGGTAGTATTCAAGGACTGTGTAAGCACCATGGGTTTATTAAAGCGGCATCATTCTGTGTATTGGACCCTCTTCCTTCCTAACACTGTTTTTCTTCTTGACTACAGCAGAACACTGAAAAGATTCTTTTAAAGATTTATGCGAAGTGACTCGTTCCTTTGCAGATGGTGATAGCTGGGTGAGAGTCCCGCGCTGTGTACATGTACATATAAATATTCCTTTATTTACACATGTATAAATACATATGGAGTTTCATTATTGGCTATGTGCATGGCCTTTTATTCTTCAGTTTTGAATTTGCTATCTTTTGTCCATTTCATATCAAAAGATACTTCTGAAAGCTTTCGTAGATGGTTTTAATTCTGACCGCTCCAGACAATTTTGTATCATTAAAAACCTCACTACTCACCTTCTTTCCAGACCATTCACAAATATGCTGAACATCTGGATGTCTGCGGGATTTCATTAGCAATTACCTTCCACCATTTATCACTACTTTTTGTTACAAATCTTTTGAGCAGTTATTAATCCACAGAAGGATCTTCCCTCTTATCCCATTAAATCCTATCTACTTTAAATGATTCTGATAACTGACCTCATCAAAAGCTTTTTAGAAATCTAAGAACATTACATCAAGTATGTGACCTTTATCCACAGGCATTTTTTCTGCTTTGAAGAGCTTTATTACACTAGGAGACATAACTTCTCTCTATGAAAGCCATTTCAACTCTATTTCTACCAATGCCGGAGACAGAAGTCAGACATGCTAATCTCTGGTTCTCCGGATGTGCAACAGATCCTTTAAAAGCTGGGTGTCACATGAACCTCTCTCTCTTCTTCTGATCATGAGGCTGATTTTAATAACTTATATAGGAGTTTCAAATATATATTTGTTGGGGACTTCTTGGGGAACACTGTCTATCCTGGAGATTTGCCACAATTTATTGTTTTGCCTCATTCCGTAATTTCCTCTGGTGCTGGGAAGAACCTAGAGCTTATGGTTGGAAATCCATGTGCAAGGCAAGAAATGTGGTTTGGATTTCCTCAAGCAGTTGAAGGAATGGGATGTGGATCTCTTTCTTCCAGAATGGGAGCCTTAATCCCTATTAATTACTGGTGTGTGTACACCACATCTCGTGTTCTGATGATTCTCACTAGATCAAACCCTTTTTGAGGTGAACAGGCTGAGGAATGGTTATTTTACCATTTTGGCATAAATGAAAATCCTGTGAAGGCTGAGATGAGTCTGACTGAGCACAGATACAGAAGTTCATCCATTTGGGGACTTGGTTGTTAAGAGTGAGGTGTCTGTAGAATTTAGGAGCTGTACACTCCAGTTCTACTTGTGTTATCTGCTTATCTGCCATTTTATTTCTATACCTACAGTCAGCAAAGAGGACTTAACTAATTAAATGCAAGGACTTTTTTTTTTTTTCAGTAGAAAAGTCATTTTTGTAAGGATGTGTTTTGATAAAGCCCATGAAAGTAGAGTAATGAAATTTTCATCATTAATATAGTACTCAAACAGAACTTCTACCTGGAACTTTACTGTTACAAAGAAACACATCAGTCACTCATTTCTGCAAGTTTTCATGCCAGAGTCTTGTTGAAATCTGGCCCTTGGATTTACAGTGCTTCACTACCACATGTAAATAAAAGTAGCAGAACATTCTGGCTTTGGGTGATGGAGCAGTGTCCAGATGTTGCAGATTATGTAAAGGAAATATATAGTCATTGTCAGACTGGGCAAAGAGCAACACCCAAAATGTTTTCAGTAAACCGAGAGAAGGTGAAGAAATAGAACAAGTACCCCCAGTTCTGGAGCTGCAAAACAGCATCACTCTCTGCACTACAATATGGTATATACAAAAATCAAATCCCATGTATCTCTTAAATGGACTTTTCCTATAATTCCTGTCTATGTGTTACCAGGCATATGGGCACAGATTATTTTTTCTTCTCCTTAAATGTCTTGTTTGACTTCTTAGGAAGCAATGTTCAAGGTTATATCCAGAAACTCCACACTTAGGTACAAGTTGTTTAAGCAAATAGAAGTCGCAGCATGATCTGCAGTTTTACTGAAGAGGCACCATGGACCAGCGTGTGCAGAGCAGCCAGACGGTGGATCCCGCCGGGACCGCCGTGGAGTGGCACGCCTGCCTGCTGCACAATTCCCATTTTGCTCTCCACTTTTGTCAGTCCAATGCAGATGGACAACCTCTACATTTTGCAAGTGTGCAAATGGTTGCAGACCACTGAAGGTGACATTGTCAAATGTATTATTTCACTCTTGATCTTAATGTACATGTAAGAGTGTCTCTTTACATGTATGCTGTGAAGAGCTTAATCTAAGAGGCAGCTCGTAAAAACAGCTTTCATGGTCACTTGCTACTACTGTTTTGTAGTTTTACTAACCATGATCAACATAATAATCTGATAAGACAGTTTTATATTTTGTAAAATAGGATCAGGACATATTTGCAGAAATGAATATTAATAACAAAAGATTGTGACCCAGGTTTTCAAAAGCAGCCATCATCATTTACCGTCACCTAAATTCGACTTGGTTTCCTCAGGAACTAAAATATCATTTCTCTCATAACAACCTTTGCAGATTTTTCCTCTGCCCTCCAAGCCTGAATGACTGACCTTTTCCCATGAAGCACTGAAGCGGGGAAAATTACTTCATGTCATCCAACTCATAAAGTTCACAATAGCCCATGCAGGCAGAGTTTTTCAGAGTACTATGGCTTAGCGCAGGCAAAGGTGACATCAGGGGATGAGATGAGGGCGCTGATAGAGGGAAGAGAAGTTCTGTGACTAGTAGCAGGGCTTCTATTGTCACCACAATAAATCCTCCTCAGAGGAAGTACAAACTCCATAACTGCAGATGTTCATGTTTAAGTCCTGTCTTAATCCCAAAACCTAAAGGGAGGGAATCTAGCTGGTACTTCACACATGTGCTGAAGTCTCAACAGTTGCTAAAAAACATGGGGAGTCTCAAAGTGTCAACACTTCCCAGCTTCCTTTCTGAGCAGCACGAGTCCCATGCTGGGTGGATTTACCTTGCACTGACTTGATCGATGATGTACAGGGACAGGAGAGATCCAAAGCAAGAACAAAAGTGAGCGAGAGCCCGAAGAGCTGAGGAGAAGAATGGAAAAGGCAATGCCTTGGCAATATTTTTGCCAAGGAAAATAAAATTAAAGGGCTTGAAAAGATTGACTCAGACTAAGATTGCAGTGTAATACAGAGCAGTGTGCTGCCGAGAGAGACAGGAAAGTGTCCTTGTGACTGCGGAACTCCCTGCACTGGTGCTGCATTCCCCCGTGGGGTGTAAGATGTGTGGACAAGTAACTGTGCAGAAAACCATGCTGATATTTGGGAATATGGTGTATTGATGGCTCTCCTTTGATTAGTAGGGCTTTCATTCCATGCAGCACAAAACCACAAAAATCAGTGCGTAAAGATGGATCTTTGTTCACCTCCCGTCCTAAACCATAGGCAGTTTCTATAATGTTTTGTCATGGGTGATATTCTGGGAAAAAAAGGACTCAGATGCTACTCATGAAAAGCCCCTTCTGCTTTGCATATGTGACTAAATTTAAATTTGAGTAAAATACAGATCATGATAGAATATTGGAAATGCCACCTCAAATTTTGCAGTAATTAGTGAAAATCTGATTTCTAACCGTGTGCAAACCCCTGAAATTACTGTTCATGCATTGCTGCTAGCATCAGCCAGTTTGTGTGCTATGGAGGAAAGGAGAAGATATTTTTCTTCATGATTCCAGAAAGGTAGAATCAGCCCAACCCTCAGCTCCTCCATAGGTAATGGGGAAGTAAGCTGGAAAAAAAAAAAAAAAAAAAAAAGAGAAAAAAAAAAAGACAGAAATACACAGAGACATGAACAAATATTAATATTTGTAACTGAACAGTCTGAGTTTAAAGTGGTGAGCCACCAGTAAAGTTAGGAACACCACTGCATGATCTGCAGTTTTTCAGACTAGGGTAGAAAACATTGATTTAGGCTAAAGAATGTTAAAAGCAGAAGGTACAAAGCTCCTGAAAAGACAACCTGTCGGTTCCACTGCAAATCTTGCCCTAAAATTCTTAACATTTGGTATATTTTTTTTTCTAAATCTTGACCTTGCTGCATTCCAGGGACTCTTAGTGATGGATTAAGGGCATATTTAGCTGTGACCAATCTGTTATAGCTGAACTCCTGAGTCATCTGCAGTCTCCTGACTAGTGTGAATTGATGCTTGCCAAATGTCTCTCTCTGTAACTTGTATTTATTCCACATTAGGTTTGTTTTTGACTTACACTTCAAGAAAGAGGATATTTGGGTTTTTTTCCCGTGGACACCTTCATATTTTCCTAGACAGTTTCAGAATTTTTATTGACTAAAATTACAGGAAGAAAAACAGTGTGATTGTTTTCCTCTCTCTCTGTTTCTCTCTCTCTCTTTTTTTTTTTTCTTTTTTTAGCAGTTTTTGCAACAGGGATTTTATTTTCAACTCATTTAATCTGGTTTGCATGTTGAAACACAAATTTAGTCTGCTTTGCTTTCAACATTATCCTAAGAAGTACACTATAATTTTGATGAACTGGAAAACTCCTATAAATTTGGAGGGGATTTATGGATTTATGGTCACATAATGAATCATTTGAAGTAAGAAATTGCATGCTGGGTTCGTTTCCTAATCCCAAGATATTCTTCAACACAGATCCACATATTTTGTGAGGTTTTTTGGGAGGGAACCAGTGGGGTTCCCTGTGTGTTGCACCCTCTGATGCAGGTGCATTATTTCCCAGGAAACAGAAACTGGATCCCTGGGCAGTCAGTGTGAGTTTCTGAGGAAAAAAAGACCCTTCAATATCTGCGATTTCCACTTACAAACACTGAAGACCATTCAATTTTCCTTATAAAACCAGGCTTCCACAAATTTTAGCACTGTGCTGTTGACCAGCCTGACTTTCAGCAAAGCTCAGGAAAGCAGCAGCCCTGGGATCAGGCTCAGTATTTCTTGTGGAATGGCACGAAACACAATGTGTCTTAATATAGGTGAAATAAAAAGGAGATTAACATTTATTAAAACTCAAATGTAGCTGATTGTGCAGTCCTTACAGGGATGAAAATGTGTGTTTTCACATTGTTCTGTAAATAATTGTTGCCAGTGCAACTCCAAATAACTGCTGCCTCTAAAAAGAGAAATCAAAACTTGCTTTTTTGTCAATGAATGGTTTACCCTCACTTTAAAGAATTTATGAATTAACAGCTAATGTGCTGCTTATGTATCTAGGTCTGTATTTGCCTGTACTAGATGGTGGTTATCATATAAACAAAAACCTCAGTGGACTCAATCTGAAAATATTCCATGTGTTTAACATTACCTAGCAACTGAAGAAATAACAAATCCATTTTAAAAGTCTTGCTCTTTACTTTCACTCTTGTAGTTGCATTTGTCTTAGCAAAAATAATTGCCAATTGATGACGAAAACAGTAAAAATCCTTATAGGACACTCATGTGTTTTCCTGATTTCATCGTGGTTTCCACCTGATCTCTCATATCCAAGCCTTGAGGATGAAAAGTGTTCAGAAATGCTTGTATTCCCGGATTTTGGAAAGTTCCGGGGGTTTATAGAGTAGCCGAACCTCATTCCTCTTTCCTGAAACTCCAATGACATCTAGCGGCGACATCAGATCCCTTACAAAGCGATAAAAGGAAAACGGGAAAAAAAAAAAGGGAAGGAAAAAAAAAAGGAGGGGAGGGGTGAAGGAGGGAATTCGCACATATTTGTTTCCACAGAATATTTGTAGGCAACCCTTCCAAGACTAAGGAAAATTTTCCCTGTACTTTCTCACCCCCACCTGGCCACAGTGGCTGTCCCAGAGCTGCAGTTCTCATTTGAAATTTCACCCTGTGCGGTATTTTTAGGGTGACAATGTCAAATAAACTCATATCCTGTGAAGCTGAAACAACAGACAGAGACTGTAGGACAGTGCAGTTCCCTCGTTCACAACCAAGTGGTACAAACTCCTGATGGCTGAACTTTGTCTTACTGAGGAGCAACTTGGTCCCTACAAAAACAAGAGAAGAACAAATTGAACACTGCCAGCTCTCAGCTAAAACCAAACATTTCTCACTGAGGAGCTTTCCAAATCTTCTATAGGAGCTCCAAGCGGAGGGAGGCAGGGAAAAGAGAAAAGGAAGGGGAAACAGAGCAGCTAATTGTAGGAGAGACGTCTGCTTCACTTAGAATTATCCTGCTGATACTGCCCAGCACCTCCTCTGCCTCTGACAGTGCTGGGCAGGGACTCAAGCATAATGCTGTGATAAGCACAGATAGAAGGGCCATGTCAGCTCCAGTGCTTTGCTTTAAAGCCCTTTGCTATCTTACTGTGAATAAAAGTTAGAAGCAGAGTCCTTGTAATTAACCTTTGCTGTTCCATGTGAACATCTTTCTGCCTCCTTTCTAAGTGGCACCGTGGAAACAATTCCTTAGCCCTCCCTCTGGATGGATGTCTTCGCTGTTAAAGCCACTGAGCTTGGACACAATGCCCTCTGCTGAGCATCCCCCTCAGGGAATGTAGTTGCACTGTTTTAGAAATATTTCATTTCTTTCTCATGGAGAATAGAGATAAATTGCATTCCTGTACTCTTTTAATCTCAGTGTTTTTGGTACTGGATGTTGTAGGGTTGTAATCTATCATTTTAGGGGGTGGAAAACTGCTGACCAATAGTTGCTAGATAATTAATGCTTATATAAAGAAAGTTTTGAAAATAAAGTTCTCTAAATCGCCATCTTGGGTGCTGCCTGCCTGACTTCCCTGTGAGCTTCCGCCAATCTCCACGAATATCAGAAAATCAGAGCCAACAAGGGAGCATATCTCTCGCACCATCCTTGCCACAGTCACAGGACATAGTCACAGATAAAAATATGAGAGGGGGGAAAATAAAGTGGGTAACCCCTCCAAGGCACCAACTATACTGGTGCAAAGTTTGCTGATTAGGTTCTCTTGGGAAGTACTGCTTTGACTGAAAGTGAGTAATTTTCATTCAATTTTGACCTTAAAATAACTAAAAAAACTATATATAATATAATTTCTAAATGTTACAGCACTAAAGGGGAAAGATATTCTAATTTTTTTAAATTACAACCGGTTAGATAATATGGATTTTAAATTTTCAGTTGGGATGAAAGAAACTTTTCAGAATATCATATTTTTCCATAAAGTATGAAATCTTAGTTTCACCTGGACTTCACTGAAACGAATAGGGATTCAAACAGCTATTTTGAATTGTTTTGTTTTTATAGATGGCAGCTTCATTGAATAGCCAGAACGTATTCCTCAAGACCAGGCTGTTAACACCAGATGAGATTTGAAACCATTTTTTTCCTAGAACATATTCTAGAACACATATATCCAGAAAAGAAAAAGGAAACTTTATATTAATATATAGATTTAACAGAGCTCTTTGAAGAGATTCAAGAGCTGCTGTCTGATCTTAAACCCTGGAAGAATAATATGATCATTTTATGAGTCCAGCCCAGCAGTGATCACTAACCTAATTGATGACCCAAGGAGGACAACAATTCTTGAGCTTTCTTGGCTCATGTACTACCCCTAATAAATTATGTTCAAGTAAACCAGTGGAACTTTAAGATCATCCATCATCATTAGCTCATGTACAACTTGCAAACTGCTGAAATGGATTTTGCTCTGAGTTTTCCCAGCATGACTTCAATGTCCAGAGCAGGTTTCTCTTATTACGTGACCCTAAATAAGGGTCCAAACAGGGAATTTCAGATGGCAAAGTACTGCTGCTTCCGCACAATCAGCACCAGCACCTCTCCATAGCAGTTAAATAAGCAGCAGCAGAGCTCTCTGGGTTCTCTGGCCAGGAGCAAATTGTGCTCCAGGTCTTCTGCAAGGCTACCTCTTAGTTAGATTTATACATTTTGTATTTCTCCTGCTCCTGCTCCCAGCTCTTCAAAATGCATTTATTGGCAGAATGTCAACTAATTCTCTAATCAAAATATAAGGATAATATTTTTAAATTTCTCAACGAATTTATGAGTCATAAATTATATTATTTTTAGACAAGAGGCAAAAAAGGAGGAAAAAGTGATCAGAAAAAATGAGCCCTTGGCAAAAAAAAAAAAAAAAAAAAAGCAGTTNTAAGAAAAAAAAAAAAAAAAAAAAAAAAAAAAAAGAAAAATTAGAGTTGAAACAATCTACTCCAGTTCTGTACAACTGTACCTCATTGCTGTATTTAAAGAGGGGTTTTGCAGAGCAGCCTAGACAGGAGTCAGCACCCTGGTGGTGTCAGCAACCTCTGTTAGTATGAGTGAAAAACACATTACACTTGGAAGCAACTTCTGGAGGATGACTATTCTACTGAGAAAGAAAATGTAGGGTTATAGACTGATTTCAGTTTTGCATACAATCAATCCGAAATTTTCACTGGGATTTTTTTTCCCATTGCTTGTCCTGTTGGCCACAGACCCAGAGAATGAGTTATTCCTTTTTTTCTTCAATAGGCTTTTCTATATGTGTCTCCATTTGTGTCTCAGTTCTCTTCTCATCACTTTTTCCTTCAGGCTTTCTAAGCTCAGCTCCTGTCCCGGTTTTGGCTGGGATTCTTCCAGCCTTTCTGAGTCGGAAGTTTCCATGACTCTGACTGAATTTTTACTGTTCTCACCAAGTTTGTTTTCAAATAGGTCTCATTCAGCAGAGAAACCCAAAAAGAGTATTCCAGCAAGGAGCAGAGAAGAACACTCCCTATATTTCAGGCTAGATTATTTACACACCTTGATGTGTTGACGCAGCAGGATGTTGTTAAATCAGTTTTGCCCTGTGTGGCATCAGCATCCCACACATTCTTTTCTAGCCAATGTTGCCAGCAAATTCCCATCGCCCTCTGATTTGCTGGGATCACACCGAGTTCTAGCCCTGGCCTCCAATGTTCTCAAAACTTCAAATTTTGTGCAATCTGTAATAGATTGGGTTTGTTGAACCAAACAAGGTTGTATGTACCTCTTACATTTTGACACTAAGCTGCTGAGAGCTACTCAAATATTTTTCCTGACAAGTTTCACATCCACCCATGGAAGTTCTATCAAGGCAAAAGTTTCCTTTGCTTTTTTTAGAAAAACATCATGCAATCCTCCCACTAAAGTTCATTACAGTCAGAAGATATCACATCTACTGCCTTTTAATCCATAAGTCTTGCTGTTCTACCATTAAAGCAAAGCAAATTGAATTATTAAGCAATTTTTTTTTCAAATAATTACTTATACAGAATATATTAAGACCCAAATGGTGGGAGGTAAGGAACATTTAAGAAGCCATACCCAAAGCTCTTAGTGCAGTAGCGAACTCTTGAAATCACATAAAAATAACAGCAGATATGCTAAGGATATTGCGCAGTGTTAATTCCCACATCACACCTCCCTACATTTGTTCACCTGGATGACAAGGAAATGGACATTTTTTCCTATCTGTGTTCCTAACCTGAGCTTCATCTCCAGAGCTTAGCTAGTGCGCTTTCTGGTTATTTGTACTATACTTACATTTTACTGAGCATTTACCCTTAATAAGAGTTCATTTTCAAGGAGGGCTTCAGTGCCCAGACCGACTCAGCTCAACTAACTTATGGATGGAGACTCTATGGACCTTAATCCATCAGGCAGACTGTCGCCATTAGAACTGCAAAAAGTTCTGGGAGTCTTCTGCATTAGCTGCAGCAACGTGATGGGGCAAGCTCAGTCAATTTTGTACAGAGGAACCAGCAGAAAATGGTTTATGTCAACACAACCCTTGAAAAATGTTATTGTTGAATGTAATACTGTAATCCACATATATACACATGAGCACAGGAAGCTGACAAAAAAAATCATCCTTCGTATTGCTTTTATGTATGCTTAAAATCTTTGTGACTAACTGAAGTGCTGAGGACTGGTTTTACGTAGAAATGGTGAGACTTGGATCAAGGGGAATCACAGAACCACAGAATCTTTTAGTTTGGAAAAAACCTTTAAAATAATTGAGTCCTATTATTAAATTATACAACCTCATAACACAACTAAAACTATAATCCAATGTGCAGCTAACAGCAAAAGTAGTACGAGGTCATCAAGAAAGTGTCCAGGTTTCAGCTGGGATAGAGTTAACTTTTTTCTTACTAGCAGGAACAGTGCTGTGTTTTGGATTTGGTATAAAAATAGTGCTATTATTATAATTATCATTTTTTACTTGATTTCAATTATTAAACTGTATCTCAACCCACGAGTTTTACCTTTGTCTGATTCTCCCCACCATCCCACTGGGGGTGTGGAATGAGCAAGTGGCTGTGTGGTACTTAGTTGCTGTCTGGAGTTAAACTATGACAGAAGGTGAAGAAAAGTGATAAGAGCAAGTTTTTCTATATTCAACTAGATGACACTTTTAGAACAGCAGATGGCTCAGAACACATTTAGTTTAGCATGACAAAGAAGATATTATCCACATGAAAAATAAAAATCCATAATCTGAAAGCCAGAATTGCTTCTCTATGTACTGCCAGAAGCACCTTCATAAGGGGCCAAGGAAGGATAATCTGCTTTTAATCTGAGAAAGTAACACAAAATATCTGTCTATTAAAAAAAAAGGAAAGTAATAAGCTCCAGTAAAGGACAAATACTGAATACTGTGTTCTACTCTGGAGACTCCAGCATTAGAAGGACATGGACCTGTTGAAGAGTGTCCAGACGAGGGACACAAAATTCTCAGAGGGCCTGAAGCACCTCTCCTTTAAAGACAGGCTGAGAGAGTTGGGGGTGCTCAGCCTAGAGAAGAAAAGACTCTGGGGAGACCTTACAGCAGCCCCGAAGTATCTGAAGGGCCTGCAGAGAGCTGGAGGGGGATTTTTGACAGGAGCATGAAGTGGCAAGGCAAGGGGGAATGGCTGTGAATGAAAGAGGGGAGGTTTAGATTGGATTTTAGGAAGATATTCTTTCCTGTGAGGGCAATGAGGCGCTGGCACAGACTGCCCAGAGAAGCTGTGGATGCTCCGTCCCTGGCAGTGTCCGAGGCCAGGTTGGATGGGGCTCTGAGCAGCCTGGCAGAGTGGAAGGTGTCTCTGCCCAGGCCAGACAATCTCTGCCAGTCCTTCCAACCCAAACCATTCTGGGATTCTATGAACACAGCAATGGCAAAGCAATCTCTGCTGAGGAGTCTGACAGTGACCCTGCAGTGGCTGTGTCACACATTGCCACACCCAGAGCAGCACAGAGACAGTGACAGTGGCACCCGCATGTGGGGCTGTTCCTAAGAACGAGTGACCACAGACCACAGGAACCATTCGTGAAGCTGAGCAAAGAGCCTGCAGTGCCCAGCACGGTCTCACCCAGACACCCCCAGAATGTCCTTTCATGGGACTGCACAGAGGTGTTTGTGGATGCACAGAACAAAGAGGTGAGGGAGCTGTGCACAGAGACGCTTTGCGTAGAGCATTTGGTGGAAATAATCTGGATTATTGTTGCTTTAGCAGCACTGATCAATGTTGGACCCAGGTACGTGAACTTGACCTCAGACAAATCAGTTTTCAAAGTTTCTTCTTACTGAAAACAAGTATGGCCTTAATAGGCAGATTAATAATGTTTGGTTTATTACTGGTTTTAGATTTCTTCGGTTTTTCTCTTTTGTTTCAAAACCTGTTTGCAATATGTTAAAGCACAGTAATTTCTAGTCTTTTTCTCTGCAAAATTACAGGCTTGTGAGTGGGAAAGATTTCACTGACACCTATTTAAAGACTTCAGTGAAGAAAGCAATTAAGTTGGTGACATGATTTTTTTTAAGGAATCAAATTAATTCCTTCTGAGCAATTAAAAAGGTAAGTTTGATCTTCCCAGACAGGAGCATTTCTATTTAATTAATGATCAGCTCTATTGTTTAAAAAAATTCTAGAGTCCAAGAGATTAAAGATTATACATACTGTAAATTGAACAGTAGGCCAGAAAAATCAGTATTTTAAAGTTTATGTAAGTTGCTCTATAGATGATCTTGTGCTTCATCCTTAAGGAGAAAGCAGAATATACAACCCTGCTGATAGCAAAAGCAGAAACGTTGCTGCTACCTATTTTCTACTCAAGCATGGTCTGACAAACCATTCTAGAAGGTATCTGAGAAGGGATTATTGAATGTTGAAAGCTAAAACAATATTGACATGGATTTCCAACCTTTGCATTAGACCCTATCTCCAAGAAGATAAGCTGCAGATAAGCACCTAAAGACTGAATGTCTAATCCAAAGATATTGATATCAAAATGGCAAACACTATCACCCCTGAAATCCTGTTTTAAGGCAGCAACAAAGATAAGAATAGAGTCTTTTCCTAAAAATTACTTTTCAACTTGGCATTGAAACTAAAGTCAGCTTTCATCATTCAGACCTGCTCAGATTCTGCTCAAGAACTGACTTGTGCCAAAGGAAAACTTGGGAATCCACGAGAATGCAGCACCTGCTGCTGAACCCCTGCACATCCCCTCTGCCAGAGATGCATCACCAAACCAAAGCCACAGCCCCACCGAAAGGTTTCAGTGGGTTAACCGTGAAATGGCAGAAAAACCTTTGGCTTAAGATAAGAACTATGGGTGGATGTTTAAGGAAGCTCTTCCCGGATTTCAGGACTTGTTGCACAAAACAAAACAACAGCTCTTTCACCACTACTCTTCTTCAGTAACTCACACATGCTGCAGTCTCAGCAATGCCTCTGTGTTTCCCAGCAGGAGCTACATAAATACAAAATCCATCTGTTAAATGCAGTCCTTGCTAATTGTTCGGCTCTTTACCATGCCAGCACATATTCTTGCTTTGACAGAGGCTTTAACGAGATTTTTTTGCCAAACAGTAGTTTGCAATTCCATATTGTAAACAATCAGTCGTGTTTATCTTTCAAGGCAGATTGGTGACACTTACAGAAAGGGTGAGGAAATCGAGTCTCTGCCTTGACAGCTACAGAGTTGCTGTAGGTTTCTTTGTGCTTTCTGAGACTTCAGCAGGCGGTTTTCTCGCTCCCAGAGGCACGGTATTACATCCTTAATTCATTGCTAAGAGCTTTATGTTGCACAATTTTGCTTGCCAGCTCGTGAAAGCAAAGCAGAGTTGTGAGGGCATTCACTGAGGATTTTTAATATGAGAAAACTGCAGTGTGAGTTCAAAACAATGCAATTTACCACTAATATTGCACAGACCCCTGCATGAACAGGATTTGTTATGTGAAAAAAATTACAGACATAATGAATGACATTGCACATCATTCCCAAATGTATTCACCCATTTTATTTTTTCTATAAAAAGATAACAAATAACAGATTATGCACAACGCCAGTTTTTTCACAATAACAGTAGCCATATCATCTTTAGCCAGTATTTCTGAAATAAAAAAAATCCATTACATCGTTTCAAGGGTTGTATTGTAAAATTTGAGAGCTTGAGAAATAATTATCCAAACACCTATACATGCCCCTTGCCAAGTTCTTGAAGACTGAGACAGTTGCTCCATGTGTCATATTTAATACAGCTGATCAACAGAGGGCAGCAAATTCCTTGCAAAATGCAGGCACGCCATAGATTTAAGAGATTAGTTTAAACAACGTATAGCAACGATTATATTTCTTGGATTCAAAAAGCTAATAGAGAACTACGTGATTTACAAAGTGTCCATGGTTAACTCAGCAAGTTCCTCAGAGTTCTGTTACATGAGCTGATGAAACATAAGAGTTCCAAGTCAACAGATCACTTCCCAACATCCGAAATTTCTGCTTAATGAAATTTCAGCTTGATGAGGTGTCTGCTTTGCTTTAAGCATAGATTCATGAAACTGGAACAAAGTATGGGCGGAGTTTTTGTGATTTATGTTCTGTTTTGAGAAGTATTAATCTTTTTGCAGTGTTTTTGGACTCTAATGAGAAACCTCCCCTGCCCAGATCTCCAAGCCTCCACACAAGATCCCATTTCCAGTTCAACCTCAGCAGTTGTTTAATGACAATTTCTCTGCCACTGACTACAGCTGAGGCTGTCTGATCCTGAGGTCTTATGTTGGGCAGGGGGAAACATTTTACATAAGCGTTCTATAAAAAACCATAATTACTAAAACTCGGTTTCAAGTGGAGTTCCTGGGGCTGGATTCTCAGTATCCAATGTAGTGCAAATTGAATATTTCCCTGTAGCTGAAAAATCCCAAATACTGCTTCTTTGATGTGCACTAGCAAGAGAGTTCCTATTTCATTCAGTCACTCAGTAGAAATTACCAAGGTTGGGTTTGCTTTTTTTTCCTCTTCTTGTATCCAACTTCTTGCCTACTTAGATGAAAATTGGAGAAAATTAAAACTTTTAAATTCTTTAGCACCCAGTCAAAATCTGCTGAAATTAGACAGCATGTTTAGCTAAAACAACCTGAACAATTTTCCAGGGGCTGAGAGATAGAAATGACACATTGTGGAAGGTATATATTTAAATTTCTTAAAAAGAAGGCTTTAAAGCTTTTAACAAACTAAGAATCTTTTTTTTTTTTTTCATGGGGAAATAAGTTTATGTTTAAGAGGTATTAAACTTCTGTAATTGGAGGTTTCAGGAACAATACCAATATCCCTGGAAAACTACATTTCTGTTTTTGTCCTACATGAGATAGTAGAAATGGTTTGAGGAAAACAAACAAAACCCTTCCAATGAGGTAAGTTTACCTCTTTATTGAATTGCATTTATTTGGGACTACATTGCATTAATAATTTGATATTTATCCACTGTCCCTTTTTCATCTGCCACTTGATAAAAGTGAAGTTTGATTTCACCACAGCTCAGGAAAATTGTTACCTGCTAGTGTTACAAGTTTGAATTTTCACATCAGAACAGAAGAAAATGCATAGTATAGAAAGACTTAAGAGACTCATTTGATACTCAAAGAGATAGAAGTAAAAACATAAATAAGTACAAAAATAACGGTGGAGACAATACTGTAAGTTTTAAAGCAAGAATAATTTATACAAGGAAAGTTCTCTGCTCAATTGTTTATAATCCACTCTGTCTCTCACCAAACCATTAGGTATCTGTAAGGCAATGAAGGAGTAGATTTTAGATTTATTTAGGCACCTCAATGTAATGAAAAGCCTATCCTTGAAGGTGTGCGCTTACTCATTCCTATTGCTTAAGCTTCTATCTTTCTATTAAATTTTTTTTATGACAGTGACACAGAGTTAAAGAGCAGAACATTGAAAATAGTAGACCCATATGTATTTGAACAGCAGCTTAGGGGGAGTAAAAAAGCAACAAATCAAAGTGCTTCTATGTGCTGTAAGTGATCCTTTTTCTTCCTTCATTAGGCATTTTAATGACTTGCATTTATCTCTTCAGTTATAACCTCTTGTCAGGCATCTTTAAAAAGCCCACTCTGCTAACATGAAGGATTTTTTATTTTCTTCTCCTTGTCCTGCACAAAACCCGAATCAGGCACATTGCTTGATTTTGTCCCTACCGATAGCACTAACACACCATAGAGTGTTGCTCTGATTTACCACTTGTTTAACAGCAGCTTTAACAATCCCTTGCAAACTCTGGTGATGTTGAAAATGCTGAAGACACTCTGACAGGATATCCCCAAGGAAATACATTGCGCAGCTTGGTTTATTATTCTCTATTCAATTCATGACAGGCATAGAAGATGGTTTTATTCTTACTTTATTCTAAAAGTAAGTTTATAAAATAGATTCCAAACTCACCCCTCTCTAAGAATTTTGCTATACTGCTTGAATCAAGAGAAAAGAAAACAAGGCAAAGATTTTTTAACAGGCTGTATTCCTGCCTGTTCCTATTTCTGTGCTGTTAAAGGAGAGGGATACAACCTTCAGCAGGCCCAGAGATCCTTTTTCACTTTTTGATAGCCTAATTAACATGTGAGGAAACAATGTAAGCTCTAGACAAAAAGGACAGCAACCCATAAAGGTATTCCTGGCAAAATAACATAGGAATAATACGAAACATACCTGCAAATCAAGTTTTTAAACAGCGACTAGGAATAGAAAACGAATGAAACCTTAACAGGCAAATGTCCCAAGAGCAAAATAGTGCACAGAGAAAGAAGAAAGCCAACATTTGGGAGGTACAGTGCGTGGATGTGTTTGGGTAAGGCTGCACAGCCACAGGCTCTCAGCTTTGCCACCGAGCTTTGTGAAGAACAGGTTTGTAGCAATTACGTAACACCCAAATCCAGCAGAGGTAGCAGCTGCTAGTGATGGCTCCTTACCCAAACAGCAGCAAAGATCAGAGACCTGTTGAAAGGCAAAGAATTTAATTAATGCTGCGTACAACAAATACACAAAGCAATTCCTCTAGCTGTAGTGCTGCTGAAGTAGCACTTAAAAACTAAACATGAGAGCTTTCCTGGAAAAGGTCCTTCCCAGCTGAAGAGTGGGAGAGTCAGGTCCCAGGAGGTGGTGGAAAGTCCTCGTAACAGCAGCAGAAACAATTCAGTGCAGCAGCACTTTGCAAAAGCCAGTCCCTCAAAATAAAGGGAGATAAGTACAAAGTGTTCTCTCTCGAGTGGAAAAGCACAGTGAATAGTTATCTGAAAAAGCTCATGTTTTACTTTAGTTTTGTTAAGGTAAGGACAATGTATAAAGCAATTATTTTATTAGGGAATTTGATCTGAGGTTCCTGATTTATGTGGATTACAAGCGTATAAAGAAGCTGGAAGTCTTTCTAATGAGGTTTTGGTACCTTAAACTACAACAGACATGGCTTTTCTCAGGGTATCTGTAAAAATTGTAATTTAATTTTTCTCTTTCATTGTTCTGAATTGAACTTGGATCCTCATATTGTGGGTTTCTGAGGTTGAGTAAAGTCAGCCGCAAGAGTGTTTTATCCATTTGAAGTGTTTTGCATTTAAAATGGATAGTCTGACACAGGGATTGTTGAACGTGTTGGCTTCTGATGTGGGACACAAACTGGTAAATTTTTAAAGTACCTGTGTTGGTATTTGGCTTTTTCCATTTAACCTTTTAATGCCTAGTAGCATTCAGTTATTGTGGAGCAGGTGGGAGACAGCATCACTGAAAGAAGTAAGCTAAAATAATGAACAAAAGACATTATAACACGAATTTCCAGTATGCTTTAAGAAGTACCTTCTTTTTTCCCCTTGAATATTAAAGTTTGAGTTTCAGCATATGTCAACTATTTCATGTTTTTAATCATATCTCTCAACCACTTAAATGATCATTCTCTAGGGAACCAAAGTTTTAGAAGAGAAACTTAAAAATTATATCAAATGTATTCAGCATAAAATCTGCTAACCTGATTATCTCTTTTGACTGTGATGACTCACGCCTCACTTGATAGAGGGCTTAGTGCTTTGAGTTCTGGCTGCTGAGGCAGCTCCCACATGATTCCTGATGCCTCTGCCCCATCTAAGGAATTGTGTGTTAAATGTGCTTCAGTGTGTATTAGTGATAAAGGCAGAATAAATGCTTTTCTTTTCTCTATTGTCTGTGGGAAAAGGCCTATTTGGATTATGGCAGTGCTGGGGAGAAAGGAAAGGTCCACATCCTATTTATTTGGAAACCATGATGAAATAGAGACTGTGTCAGTGAAAGGGTGAAGAATCACACTTCTAGTAGGAAGAGGGAGGAATCCCGGCGTGAATCCACCAGTTCTTATGCTGAGTGGGGAATGGAATCACAGAACCACAAATGCTGGAAAAGACTTTGAGTTCATTGAGTCCAACTATTAACCTAGCACTGCCAGGTCCACCACTAAGCTGTGTCCCTAAAGCACCACGTCTGCATGTTTGTGAATGCTGCCAGGCGCTGTGATTCCACCACTTCCATGGGGACCCTGTTCCAGTACTTCACCACACTTTGAGTGAAAACATTTTTCCTAATATCCCACCCAAACCTCCCCTGATGCAGTCTGAGGCTGTTTCCTCTCATCCTCTTGCTCATTACCTGGGAGAAGAGGCTGACTCTCACCTGGCTACAGCCTCCTTTTAGTTAGAGAGCAATAAGGTCTCTTCTGAGCACCCTTTTCTCCATGCTGAACATCCCTAGCTCAGCTACTCCTCGTCAGACTTGTGCTCCAGACCCTTCCCCAGCTCTTTTGCCCTTCTCTGGGCTCACTCCAGCACCTCAAAGTCTTTCTTGTAGTGAGCGGCCCAGAACTGGACACAGCCCTCAAGGTGTGACCTCACCAGTGCTGAGAACAGGGGGACAACCACTGCCCTGGTCCTGCTGGCCACACGATTTCTGATACAAATTAAGATGTGTATTTTGAAGCACCTCTCTTACTTCCCTTTAAATCTGTGTATGGATTTACATGACTTTCAGTAAAGCAGTCCATTATAGTTGAAGGGTGTTCCTTTCCAGCACTTAGGTTTTCAAGGGTAAAGAACAAGAAGTTAAGTTCACGGTAACAGAATGTACTTTAATTCTCCAATTCTCCTTTCTCTGTGGAAGCAAACCTAAAACAAATGATTAGTTTCACTCTACTGTAGTTTAGTTGAGTCCTCAGGTTCAGTGCCACAGTACTTTGTCTTAATTTAGAACTTGAGCTTATCAGCACTTGAGTGTGTATCTAGAATTACTCACACGAGTAAAGCTATTGACTTCAAAGCTATTGACTACCACATGGATCAAGTTCAGCTTCGTAAGGTTAAAGGTCTGGAGCTGTTATTTCTTAACTATGCAAAAAAAAAAGGAGGCTAAGCAAGCTGTGGCTTTTGTAAGGTTGGCAGATTTTCTTACAGATAAAGCTCTCTAACAAAAATATTTTCAGTATTGTTATTCTGGAGATGTCAGGAACAGACAAGTGACGACATTGTCACCTTCCAGAGATCTGGCTCATGGTATTCAAGTCATTTCATACAGTACAACAGATTTTTTTTAGTCTGTTTCTGAAGGTCCTTCTCTGCAGGCCTGGGGTAGTGATGGTTGATCCAAACACAGTTAAAACAAGTAGAAATTACTTCTTCCTTTTTGTCTTTTTTTTTTTTTTTTTTTTTGCCATGACTATGTCTTCTGGGAATACACTGTGGTTCTCAGAACCTCTGCAGAAGCAGTAAATAACTGGATTTCTTCTGAGTAGACTAAAGAACACGGAGTCATATCCTACATGACTGACTTGCTGCTGCTGAAAGCCACTTCAATATGGAACTTCAATGCTGCCTAGAACTATGTGTCACAAGCCCTGGGTAAAAAACCCTTAATTCTAACTATAAAAAGCCTGCCTTTTAAAGAGTAAATCCCAGCAATATGTGCTGAAAGCTATCTGAACTATTCAGCTCCGTGTGACTAATAGATTCCATTGCTACCAAGATCCACTGCCAAGATGACAGAGATTTCTGTTGTGAGATCTTCTTCATGAAACAACAGCAAACTGTAAAAAAAAGCCAAACCAAGCCCCCCCAAAGCAACAAAACTAACAAAGAAAAATACCCCTCCCCTAAATCGCCAAAACCATGCATGCCCCCACAACCAACCAAAATAAGACCCTAAACAAAGAACACCTACAACTACCATGCCTTTTTGGGTGAAAAACTCTATTTAATGAAAGAACCTATTTTTTTTCCTCCCCATCATGAAAAAGATCAAGACACAACTTGACTCAAGAACCTGGAGAGACCAGAATATCTAGTTCCTCCCTCTTGGGAGCAACATCACCGTAATTCTTCAGCTTTTGTCAAGGACTCAAGAGTTCAAGAGCATTGCTATGTGCTTAGCACAGTTTGCCTTTCCTGTTTGTGTTTTTTTCAGGAAATAATAAAGGATATGGAGCTGAATGGTCCCATGTGACCGCGTGAAAAGGAGGCTGTTTTGGGGATTATCTCCCCAGTTTGCAGACGTCTCAGTGTCCTTTGTGAGGCACTCTGCCATGAGGGGCCACAGCCACCCTGCAGATGGGGCCCTTGCTGGAGCAGGCAGAGCTCTGACACAGAGATGATGCTGCTCCTTTCCACCTGCTGTCCACTGAAATCCAATGTCTGCTACAGCTGCTCTGGAGCTGCTCTGGGATCATGGGGAAGGAGAGAAGTTGTGGTTTGCACTGCAAATGTGCACTGCAGGAGGAATGTATAAATAGCTCATGGGTGATGTTTGACACCACACTGGTCTCAGCCAGTCCAGTGGTGACAGATGTTGCTCTGCACTGTTTCTGATGAATATAAATGCAGCTGTTGAACCACAGGTTGCTGCAGATTCAAAAAAGATAGGTGGCCTACTTGAATCTTGGGGGAAGCTCTATTGTTTGCTCCTTGCAGTGGCTGACACCTTGCAAGCTGCTCCTCTTCTGATTCAGTCCTAATCTAACCCTTTTGACGCCTTATACGAATTATTCTGAATATTCTGATATCCTTCCCTCTGAGTTCTGCTCAAGCAGGTGCATTCATGAAAGCTGAATACCTTGTACAGGCAGAAGGACTGTCAGTAATTCTTCTAAGACCTGTTAGAAGCTCTGTGGATGTCTTGGTTCTGAATCATGCTTTTTCCTTCAAGCCTCCTAGCAACTGTGCATGCATTTTTTACTTCGAGGAAAGACTTCACTAGAGGCCATGCAAATAATTATAAGTTCCCTGCTAAAGGAAGACACATAAGTAATTTCAGAGGTTACCTGTATGTTTCAGGACAGGAGCATTGAGGTGAAAGTGCTGATGAACATAATAATTTAAAGCTGCATTATCCTTAATGTTATATACTATGTTACTTGCTTTTAACAGGGCCAAAGCCTTGAAGAAGAAGTGGTATCTGAAAGAATCCAGAACTAAGAATACTGGTTAATATAAAATAAATACAGTCAGGCTTTGCTGTCATTTCATTGTAAACAGAGAGCTTGGAATAGGCAATCAGGGATGTAAATTAGCAGCAGTTGATATAAGCTGATGCTTTGGGCTGAAATGCAGCCCCAAATAAAAAGTCACTTGAGTAATTTAAGGAAAATAAGGTGCTCTATATGTTTCTCAGTTTTATTTGCTTCTAACTTTCTAGAAAAGCTAACTTTCTAGAAAAGAAAAACTTTACTGAAAGTTTTGTAGAACAACACCATGACTTTGATTCTCTTGTGTATATTGTTGATGGTATTGTCACTGGGTGGTCCCTAGTGCTCAGCACTTCCACTGTGTAGCAAACCTAAAGGAAGAAAATGAGGCTCTTTGGCTGATCCATTTACCTTTGCATAACAACAAAAAGGGAATGTAGGGCTTCAGCATTCAAGCTGGGATCCCTGGAAAACTGTTTCCAGAGACTAACTTGGTCCACAAGACACCACAGTTTTCAGGAACAATATCACTTCTAGACTTTATTAAAACCCTGTGGCCATGATTTATTAAATGGCTCAAACTGTTCTAAATAAGTCTGATATGTTTATAATCAGAGGGAAGGTCTTACAGTCCTCAGCCCTCAGTTCTTCGCAGTTCCAATGAAGAAAGGAAGATGCTGAGAACTAGAGACGTATAAGGTTGGGTCAGAGAGGTAAAAGACTTTCTGAGACCATTTGTGTGGAGCAAGCTGGATTGCACTTGTATAAATATAAGGCAACGGGGGACCTGACAAAGGCAGTTTTATCATGGTTTGAGGACTAACTCAAACTGGAACTACATCTGGGATCTCTGTACAGCATCAGATTTTGGATAAGCGTGTCTCTTGTACGCTCACAGGGCACGGTTGCTCTGTGCTGTTTTTCTTCTCAGTTCCAAGTGTCATCCTGTGAGCAGGTTAAGAAGTCTTTAGTGCAGAGCCCCGCGACTGAATTTACATTTGTGATAAGATATGGATAAGAGACAATGTAGTCCTATATCCAGGGAGTTTTCTCAAATGGAAGAATAGAATAGGCAAATGACTAACTGCATAAATTACAAGGAACAGTGCAAACAGTTCTTGGTGAAAGGAGCTTGGTTTCTTGCATAGGCTTGTACTTGGAACACACAAGCTATTTTCTAAGAATCCAGCTAACAAGTGTAAGGAAGAAACGCAGCATGTGATCTCTGTGAATGTGAAAATCAACCCTGAGAAAGGATAATTGGACTCCTGTCATAGTTAGCTGAGGGTGGAACTGCTCCAGCTGGGCGGCTTCTCTTGGATATTGCCCAGTTCCAGCAATATTGACCAGCACAGCCAGCTCTGAGAAGCCTCCAGCCCATGGAGAGGCAGAGTGAGCAAAGTCTTGCTGACTGAGTGGAAGGATAAGACAATGTATGTGTGTGAAATTGCTCCGCAAAAGATTCTTAAATGCTTCCTGCTAACATATGGGGAGTTCACGGTCTAATTCTCTCACCTTCTTGAGGTTTAGTGATGCAGGATAATCGTTGTCCTTCAGTCAAGGAATCAAAGTATATATTGACTTGCCCAAGCACGAACAGGCACTCTTGTGGGAAGAAATGAGCTCAGGTCTTCTGCCCGCAAGACAGCCTCCTTTCTCTCCTGTCTAGTCTTGCCTTCCTGAACCATTTCAGGCACCTTCGCAAGAAGCAAGGAAAGGCACTGTGATCAATATGAGAGGTTTTGCTAATCTGCTGCTTTGCTTCCCTGATTTGGTTGATGACTCTCTGGTAAAAGAATAAAGCTCCAAGAGCATCTTCCTAATGGGCTGGGTTGAGTTTTGTGAGCCCTTACTTTTGTCAGAGATGAGGGGGTGTGTGGGAAGAAAACGTGTGTGAACCAATCTGTTCAGAGGTGTTGTTCTGCAGCTGCTCTGAAACCACACTTCTCTGATCCCATTTCCTTGCTCCTTCAACCCCCCTTTCCTTCTTTAGCCCCCCAACTGTTTGAATAATTCCAATCTTCACCTCGGACCTGCAGGCCAATTCCAGGTCAAGTACCATTATAAATAATAGGTAACCAGACAGAAAATCTATTTAATGTATGAACATACTTGATAACAGTGTCATTTCTTCTATGAAAAGACTTGTCACTGAGATCAATGGTATAAAGGCTTTAGTTTATTTGTTTATGGGTATGTGATATTGCCTGGCTTCCTTTCATGAAGAGGAGCCCTTCCTGGTGAGTATCTTGGTTTAGCTGTTCTGTGTGCCTGAAGGCCTCAGCTGATGCCAGGAATCAATATGGGAGGGGTTTGCATTTTTTTCAATAACTGGACCTCACCCCTTCCCACAAATCTTAATGTGAGGGAAGAAAACAGAGGAAAAAAAATTGTGATAGGAGTTGCCTGCGGTGATAGAACAACAGGATGACTTCTGAGCTGAGTATTCTCAGCTCTTGGTCTTTGTTAAATTGAATTTTCTGAAAGCATAGAAATAACCACATAGGCATTCTTCTTCAACATTTTAATGTAAAGAGGAGTCTTTGTGGTTATTGTTGCCCTGTGACTGTAAAGTGATTGTGAACTTGCTGTTAAGAAGACAATACACTAGTTTTTAACTTGTTCATGATAAGAGAGCAGGAGCTTTAAGGGTACTAACTAAAACAGAATTAGAGGGTACATGGAATAGCACACAGGTGAAAGGGGAAGGGAGAGAAGTGCTTTTGAACAAAAATCTATTGAGGAAAACAAATGAAGCCCTTCGCACTAATAATTGCAGTTTTTCAGGGACACAAAACCTTTCACTCTTATGGTAAGTCAGGTACATGGTAGTCCTCCAAGTTAATTGAAGTACACAGACAGAAGCTGGGGAGCTGAGTCCTGTCAGCAAAGGAATAAAACACCTGAGACCACTTCAGGTAATGGGAGAGGAACACCACAAGTAAAGTGATGATTTAAAAAGCAAAAATTTACACCTAAAAGTAAAATGCAGTAAATGAGGCAGGTTTGTCCTACTCCTGGTGTTGCCTTCTTGCCTCCTGTGAAAACCCATCCCAGTGTGTGGCAGATTTGGGAATGATCATGATGAGGGCTAGCCACCACCAGAAGGTGGAAGCCATGCTACAGAAGTCAACTGTGGGAGCAGAGAAGTGCCCCAACAAAGAGCACAGTGAGGTGACTCTCAGAAATCCATCTGAGCCAACTCCTGCTATCCAACTCATCTTCACATGGCCTTGCACAGATGTCTGGGTATCGTGTGTCAATTAAAACGTGAACATGCGTGTGGAAATGATGAATATTTAATGAGAACTTGAATATTTGGTATCGGTTTGCTCCTAATGAGCAATTAGTTTCTGCAAAGGTGTTGTTCTTTCCAATAGTTAGTGCTTCTTAAGAACATACATAACTTCAAAAGCAGGTCTGTTGTGTACTCCAGTATGGCTCATTTTTGTGGCCTTTTTTCCTTTTCTTTCATATTTTATTGTAGCTGTGGAGATAAAGGAACATTTCTCAAAAAAAAAAAAGAAGAAAGTAGACTTTGTTCTTGTGGGATAACAACTTCCTTAAATTTATTAGTTAATCTTTAAACAGATATTTTTACAAAGAAATGGGGTCTTTTGTTTTCAGGTTTTTAGTTTGTTGGTTGGTTTCTTTTCTGTCATCTTTTCTTCATATCACTACTCCTTGTGCCTGAATCACCATCAAAGGATTCCAGGATTCTTCCTTACTTTAATATTGTTCTGTAACTTCATTTTTCTTCTTCCACACGAGCTTCTGGGAACCTGGAAAAGTTCTTGGGGTAAACACTGTGGGCCAGAACCTTGTGTAGTACACGTGGAGTGATGGGCAGGGAGATCGGGAGATGAATGCATACTACTTGTATTTGAGTTTATGACTGTAGAAATGCTAATCGTGACTCTTGCCTTTCATCTGGTAGTAAGCTGACTCAGTCTCACCCAGCTGTAATGTGACCATCCAAAGAATGCACTTGTTGTGAATCCCAGAGCATTTTGTGCATGATGGTCTTCCCCCTACCCCCACGGCATTAGTAATGCAGTAGGGGTATGTACTCCCTTCCTAAAACTCTTCTTTTTCTATATTACGTATGGGGGGTTCTGTTTGTTTTTTTGGTTGGTTGGTTGGTTGGTTATTTGTTTGTTTTCTCCCTGTGGCTTTCCACTTACAGATTGCAAACTGGAAAAACTTTCCTGTAACACCACTCTCAGGACTGAATTGCAGCATTCTTGGCGGCATTTTTGGCCAGGTGTCCTCATAGGAGTACCCAGGTATGCCAGCCCGTTCAACTCATCTCTGGTGTTTCTGAGGACGATGAAAACCAATGACAAAAAGTCTATTTCTAATGCGGATGGTAGGGATGTCTGAAACTAATGAATGTCATCTCTGTTTATCCAACTCATTTCAGGACCTCATTCCCACAGGATGCAGCAGAAGCTGAGTGGGGCATGAAAGGAAATTGGTCCAGGTGATGGCAAAGAAATCCACAAAGGTGTGCTAAATGCATGGAAATACCTGAGCTGGGAAGCTGCTGAGGTGAAAGCAGTAGAAAACTGGAGGCGCTGGGGAAATGCATTGCCCTGGCTCTGCCCTAGGCATTCAACAGTGGCTTCAGGTGAAGGGGAGCACATTTAGAACAGTGGACCCCTGATCTAAGTACTTAATATTTAAATGATAGGTAAACCAGTCCAAGTACAGGCTCTATTATCCAAACCGTGTTACTGTCTCTTGAGATTTCTCCTTTAAAACACCGAACAAGCAGTTAGGATGTCATAAGTTTTGGAGGGATTAGCTGCATCTCTTTCTCTTGAAAATAATGCAGAGCAATGAGTCCTGTGTCTATTTCTTCTAAAAACCAGATTGTACCCTTAAAATTGCCCTTCCTATTCCATGAAAGACTGCATTCTGAAGGGAGAAGAGGAGGTAGCAGCCAGGGGACTGCTTTTACAAAGAGGTGCTGCCAGGATGCTCAGCATGACAATTCAGGTAGAGGTAGAGCAGCATCAAATGCCATTGCCATTGGGCAATGATAAAGGAATACCAAGACTTACTCATATTTAGATTAATCAATCTAGGATTTAGTTGTTAAATTGCCATTTGGCTTTAGCTAACAGAGGAATAATGTGAGATCAACAGAGAAAACTGCAGCTGAAAAGAAGCTTCTTTTATTAAACTCTGGATACACGGAGACAAGTTGCTTTAAATGCATAATTCCAGGAAACAGAACAGTGTTAACTTTTATATTTTAAGTGTCTAATAATTGTAAGCTTTAGTGAATTGAATACAAGGATAAACAGTACTCGAGTCATCCAATAATTGGATTTGTTGTTTTTGTTTTCAGGTTTTGTTGGGGGTTTTCATTAAAGAGCAAAACCTTATAGTATAGGTAGCAAACTGCTATAGGTAAGTAGTAAAATAACCTTTAATGTAAAATACATGTTTGGGTGCCAAAAGGGGAAAATACTCTAACTTTTTCAATGGCTCTTAAGAGCAGAAGAGAATGTGTTTAATTCGATAGGCTCATCTGACTCTCACCTACAATGACCAATCCCTAAACGTCATTGCAAACTCAAGGGGCTTGACTAGAATAGCTGCTCTTGAACTTTTTACCCCAAAGCTCTTTTGAGTAAAGTTCAGTTTCTTTATAAGCCCTCAAGGAGCCAATGGAATCGCTGAATAAAAATGGAAATGGGACTTCCGGGCTTAGCATAGTAGAAATAAACATAATATGAACTTCTGCATTTCTCTTGAGTTCCTAACTCTCTTGGAATAAAATACTGTGGTGTTCTGTCACCGGCTGCAGGATGTACACCTATGGGGCAATGGAAAAGTGAGAAGAAACTGTGAAAGAGAACTGGACAGTATGAAAAATACAGCTGTAGGAAAGTTTCTATAAATTTTCTTGGTGTCAGAATAAAAAGTGAGAAGAGGATACCTCTTGTGTAAGGGGAGACTGCTCTACAAAACTGGTTAAACTGCTTGCTGCTTGGTAACTTATTATAGAAAAGCCCAAGGGGCTTTGAAAGAAAAGGATGGATTTGCAGGGGAATTTACAGCCTTTCACAAAATAGATGAAAGTAGCATTGTATTCCTTTTTTCCTCTTCATTTCATTGTAAGAATGTCACTTAAACCACAGCTGATGAAGTCCGATCCCTTTCCTTTTCAAGTTCATCTGGGAAGAAAGCTAAACAACAGGCCTCAAATTAGAGGGCTAATGTATATGCCAGGATGGTGTACTTGGTATCTTGCTAAAAAATAAGTAATTTGTTGGTTTAGTTTTGTAATTAGAATATAACTTTATGTCAAAGGGCATCTCTGAGTATTCATTTGGTTGGAAGATGGGAGAAGAGATGTAGTCCTCTAAGGGCTGTTTTCCATAATGGTTTATACAGCTCGATAGACAGTTTGGAATTTTTACTGGAATGAAGTTAAGCATAAATTTCTTGACAGGTTTACATTGTTGTGTTATTGTGATTTCTTTAGTAGTTTGAGCTCGTTACTCAGAAGTGGAGATGTAAATATGAAGATGTGGGTGTTAATGAGACCTGTAAGACCATGAAATTGTTAGTAATTTTGCTTTTCATATATTTGTTTACATGTTGTGCTGTTTTGTCTCAAAATTGAATTCCATCAGACCAAAAGGCATATTTCCTTGGTTTGCAGGATTTTTCTTTCACTAGTTTTGGTATGTCCTAGTATTTATGAAGATGACAATGCCAGTAGGAACATTAGATTACAAAGGTAATTCTGAAAAGGTCAGCAGGTCTGACATGCAATTTGTCTTGTTCAATTAGGCTTTATATTGATGTCCTGTCTGTCTAACCAGTTCGGTAATCACTTCAAATATAAATGATGTGTGGGCAATTGTTGTACATTTTTGTTTGAAAAACAATCAGAACCCTGAACAGCTCCAATGACAAAGCTAATAAATGTTTAAGCTACAGTGTGTGATTCTGTGTTGGCTTTGATCATTAGGTCTTGTAGTCTACTTGATTTAAGAATTTAATAGGCAAAAGAAGTGTCCAGCTGTGGCATCGGAAAATAAGTTAAGAAATACTGTCTGGTTTTCATTACTTATCAGAATGAACATGCACAGAATTAACCAGAAATGCACGAGGCATATTCACTACATCTTTCTTAATCTAATGCCTGTTGCTATGATTCAGCATTATATTGCAAAAGCCAAAATATGTTGGCCTGTGTGATCCTCCAAAATGCTTGTTCTGCATATTTGCTATGTGTTTGATGCTGTTGAGAGGAATTATAAAGAGGAGCTGTCTACATTGATTTTCCAGAAGAAATGAAAGAAGGATAAGTGTCTTAAGTTTAAATAAAATAGGTGTAAGCAGCAAATAATTCAGGAGAATTAGAATTTAAAATCCAATCCATTTCAATTATCTGTCTTGACTTGCCAGTAACCAAGGATTTTCTTCATTTGCTTTAACTTTGCTTTCCAACAATTCTGAAATTAAATTGGAAATTATGAGAAAGAGCGGGATGTGATTTGCTGCCACAGCAGCCTGCCTGATTATTTCATGGAATGGTCTTTCTTCATCTTAATGAAACAGGAGTACTCATTTATAATTCTACAGTGCAAAAGAACATTGCAGGAATTCAAGTCAATTGGAATAAAACTTACAAAAGTATACTCCTTGCTAGTCTTAATGCTACTGAGAAATGAAAGAGATTAGCGTTTAGAACAAACAACTGTCCCTAAATCTTTCACAACAGCCTTAAAATTAGTTAGTGTTTGAACCTCCCTTTACGGACTATTACCTCCACAATGCCATTGAGAGTTTGTCTTAATCCTCTTCTAACCTTCATTTCGGAGTCCTTTCTATTTTCAGTGACTGAAGTATTGACATGATTTATCAAGTGATGGAAATTTACACATTTGCTTTTTCTTTGTATTTCCATAATAGTGATTCAAGTATTTAGGTATTTTAAAATTGCTCTAAGCATTGTCCTCTTCTACTACAGCACTTTTATTCACACTTAATTTACTCTTACTGGCTCTCGAGCAAGCAAGAAGCCTGGCTGCAGGGGTCTTTGACCTTGACAGTAAAAACCAGTTTTTGGAACTGTCAGGCAAGAGAAGAAAAATAACATACTTCTCTTGGAGAAGAGGCAGCATTGGTGTCTGAGATGGGCTGGTGTCCCAGATTATACAGAGGTTCTTTCCTTGTTGTTCTTGAAGGTATTGAAGCCTGAACAGTAATTATCAGATGAGGTTAAAAAGGTGCTTCTTCCCTCAATAGAAACTGGTTGTAGGAATTCACATTTCTTATATACTGCATAAGGAAATGAGAAAGAGACTATTTGCTTGTACCTTAAGTGGTCCTGAAATACAGGAATATGCCTCATATCCCTTTGTAGCTGCAAAGGGTGCAATGGCTCTCAGGAGATGCCAGTTCTGTTCCTGCTGTCCATAAGCTTTGCAATATTAGGTGAAACTCCTTAAATGCTATGGATGCCTCAGAACGGAGGCACTTGCCTAAGCAGAAGTGCTGAAAAAATGTCCATCTGGAGACAAAATGTCAGATCAAAAGGTAAAGAATGTTCTTTAACACTCCAGCTATAATTGTCTATGCTGGCCTTGACTTTAGGAATCAAAGTAATCAAGTGAGGATGAGTGTTCAAATTCTGCCAAGATCCATTTTTGAAGTAGAAAGTTGTAGTATTTCATTAACTCGGTGTGTCTTGCTGCTTTGCAAGCATGTCAGAACTTTGAGAAGATCAGAAAGGAACTATGAAAATGTTCAGTGACTGGGAAAAGTGGCCTTGTGGCGAATACTGGGGAGCTGTTTCTGGTTATGAACAGTCTTGGGAGACTATCCAATATAACTGCCTTTATGGAGTGAATACATTTAGACCTTAAGCTTTACTCTAGTAAATCATAACTTTAACTAGAACTTGTGCTTGGGAAGCTGATCCAAGGCCAGACCAGTATGTCTAAGCAAAAAGAACAGCCTTGTACCCTCTTCAGTCTCTCAAAATGGTTAAGATTATTCCAAAGGTTAAAATAATAAACACTAAAAGCCCCTTTGGAAGAAATAAATGAGTAACTTATTTTAACTCTAGTGTTTGGTTTTTACTGACTCTGGCATCCTGAAGGAGAAAGACTTTAAGGCTTACATTAATAAGAAAACTACAAATGTAACAAAAATGAATAAGTATCTGAATGGTTTTTGTTTTCTACCACACCAGTTTATCACACTTGAAACAGAAGCCAATTCTGAAAAACATATTTGAGGACCTTTTTCATCTACCCAGATGTGTTAAGGTATTTCAGTAGAATGAAATGGCTACTGGCTTTTGTCTTATAAGGCAGAAGGAATATCCACCCTTCCCCAGGTTTAATTCTTTTGCATTCACAAAGCTAGGAAAAGAGGATAATTGTTAGTATTTTCATGATTTTCTCTTTCTGCTTACACCATGGACTCTTAAAAGTAGTTTTTTCCATTAGACTCTACCTGTGTATTTGCGTTAGTGGTCTAATATACATGGTAGCTCCAAGATTTTAAATAGGAGCCATTCCAGCTTTATCATTCTTTTTGTAAGAAAACACCTTGTGTTGCTTCGGAAATTCTCTCTATTTAGATGATTCTATGCATGCCCTGTCTAAATGGTGCAGCAGTTTAATGAAATTAATAAATCTTGGTTTAATGTCCAGAATTCCATGGTTTTTTTGAAGTCTCAGTTTAAGTTTTTCTGCAGGAGATAATTTATGGCTTCTGGAATGAAGCTTTTCGTGCCAGAAAGACTAGATCTGCATCTTAATTGGCACTTTACTGCTTGGTGTACTGTCTTGTTGAGCAACAAGTGAGACAAAAGGCAAAGCCTCTGCTATCAAATAACGCAAGGCCATGACACAGATGTGAGCACAGGATCCCAACCATCAGTCACCATTCACAGAATCACAGGATGGGTCAGGTCAGAAGGGACCACAGGGGGTGATCTGGTCCACCCTTCCTGCTCAAGCAGGGTCGTGCCAGAGCACAGGGCACAGGATTGCTTCCATTTGTAAGCATGATCTTCGGTAACCTCTGGGGCCTACAGCAGCCCAGAATAACTCCCACATGGAAATCCCTTTCACCGATAATTTCAAATATGAGCTCACAGGTGTGCAACCAGCAGCTATGAATGGGTGACAGTGCAGTTGAGGCACTACAGTTTTTGTGACCTAGGGGCCAGTGTCATTTTCTCTGCCAGTGCATCCCCACCTGGCATGTAGCTGCTGGGCCTTTTGGGACCAGGATGTGCAATGTATGGCTCAGTGATGTACCTTGAGACGTGGGATGATAGTTGGTGATTTTGTTTATATTTGCAAGCTTCTACAAGCTTCTATTGAGCTCATGGCCAGAAGAATACCTGTGTGCATAACCATTTTCTACTAGGCTAGGAACTCTAAAGAGGAAACCCTTTTGGATCCCACAATCGCCTGCCAAAATGTTTGAAAGATGGACCAAGGAGAAAGGCGATGCTCCATTGGGTTGTCCCTGTCCCCAGCACTGACCCTACCACCTAGCATGGCAGCAGAATCCTGAGCAGAGCTGCAGGGAGATGTGGTTTCTGTGCTCGCTCTCCCTGACTGAAGGAATTCCCAGGGATTAACAGGAGGGAAGTAGTTCCTGGCTTCATTCTTGGAACAGCTCCCAGGGAACCATGGAGAAAGTACTGCTCATACTGGCACAGACTGCTTTGCGATGTGACCAGGTCCTGCTCAAAGAGAACTGTGCTGGGGGACAGAGCGGGTGGGTGAGGGATGTGTGTGTTGGCGTCTCCTGACACAGGACCACCTTGCCCAGTTGGATATACTTGACCAGGTGGGACTGAAGCTCCAGGCTGCTGAAACAGAAACTAAGAATAAAAGAACGAATACCTTCTTTTTATTTACCTGACCCCATGCACAGCTGGATGGTAGCGATTCAAATAGTAGCTACATATGCTTTTGTTTCTGTCTCCCTTGTGGGGATGAAATAGATCTTCAAAAGTTTATTTGGCAAAGAAGAGCTGTTAAAAGCTGAGCCATAGCCTTTTAGCAGGGGATTTGCAGAGATGACTCCTGCTGGGATGCTGGCAGGTGATTGTGTAGGGGTAGCATGAGTAGAGAAGTGGTAGCAGTTCATCTGTGAGTAGAGAGGAGGGGATAAGAATTTGGACCCTCAGTTATAGCGGTGGACAACCCAACCCATGAAAAAGGAAGAGTTAACAGTATGGACTGTCAGCATGGATATGATTTATTCCCTGCATGCAGCAGGGCTGGAAGGCAAGGCACAGGCAGAGCAGGGGCTGTGTTTAGGGAGGGAGGGGGTGAATGCTGCTAAGTGCTTGTGAGGGTTTTGATGGAAATATGCATTATCCAAATTGCCACCTCCAGCTCTGGAATTAGAAGAGGCAGACGAGTGTGCGTGGCCATCTGTGCCCGTGAGGCCAGGCAGTGTGTGGGAGCTGAGGGCCGAGTCCTGCTGGGATCCCTCCGTCTGGCACGAGGATGCTGAGGAGCCATTTGGGTTGCACAGCAGGCAGTGGCATGATCAGCACTGTTGGTATGAATTTCTAGGATGTCCCTCAGTGTCCAACACCTTGTGGTCGACCAGCTGGACACACACTCCACTGGTGGTCATTGAACACTGGACTTGTGACAATGGTCAGGGGGAAAAGCAAAATTTTGTGGTTTACAGTATATAGAGAGTGTTCCCAGCAACTAACTCCAATTCTGTGCAGGAAGAGCATATTTTAGGAGCATTGCTTTTGTCCCAATCTAGAAATTAATCTGCCAAGGAGCCCCTAAACGAGGGCAGCTTGCCTTGCTTCAGCCTGAAGAGTGAGGCAGGACTACAGATGGGCCGTATGAAGCATGGATAGCTGTCTGATAAGCATATGGAGAAAATGCTGGGATAGGGAGATTATCCATGGCAGACTGCAGGATGTTGTCACACCTGGTGCCCAGCACAGATTTCCAGCCTGTAAGCACAGAACAAGGTGTACTGGAAGGTTTCATACCCTGCTGCTTGCTTCTGCAGCGAAGTGAGTGTGACCAGCACTGAGGTTGTGGGGATTAACAAGGGCCAAAGCATGTCAGAGTTCTGAGCCAGGACTGGCTACCAATGATTTCTAGCTTGGATGAAATCGTTGTGTTTCAAGAGTGGCTTTCAGCTGATTTGGTAGATATGAATCAGTCTGTGCTGTCTGGCCTTGGAGCCAAACAGTCCTTAGCCTTCTTTTCGTCAATATAAACAAATTTGTCTAGGCTTACTGAGCTGTATCTCAGCTTTTTATCTGCTCTTCAGCTGGATCTCTAAGTTTCTGTTCTCAGAGCTGTAACTGCATGTCTCAGAGAGCAAGTGTGAAAAACTTGTGGAGTATGAAAGAATGAGAAAAGAGCATGTAATAAGGGAAGGGAATTTGTGGAATTATTAACTTGTCAGTTTAATGTCAATTAAGCGAAAAATTCTGGAATGGAAAAAAATCAAACCATCTGTAGCATCTTGGAAAAACATCAAACAGCTAAGTAGCTGCCAATATGCTCCATTTGTTCAACCCAGGTCCCTTCTGTGACTGAGTAATTGGCCAGTGGATAAAGAAGGCACATTAGATGTCACATTTTCAGATTAGTAGAGCTTTTGCTACTCCTTTGCATCACACTTTTGCAACTACACACGTAAATTAAATTACGTGGTGAAAAGCCAAATGACTTGGATATAGTCATGCTCAGAAAATTGGTCTGCTATCTGACCCAACAGACATATCAGATGAGTTTTCACAGGGTCTTTTGAATGGAATAGGGAGTTGGCCTACTACTTATGATTTTAACAGCAAGCAGACTGGTTTTATTGCTAAGCTAGTCCTCCAGCCTTGATAAAGGATATAATCAGAAATAAGGATAGAAGAATCATAGAATAATAGAATGGTTTGGGTTGGAAGGGACCTTCAAAAGCCCTTAAGACCAACCCTCCTGCAAGAAGCAGGCACAGCTTCAACTAGATCAGGTTGCTCAAAGTCCCATCCAACCTGACCTTCTTGAATGTTTCCACGGACGAGGCATGTGCAATTTCTCTGGGGACCCTGTTCCAGTGCTCACCACCCTTGTCATAAAATACTTCTTCCTTATATCTGTTATAGAATCATGGAATATCCTGAGTTGGAAGGGACCCTCAAGGATCATAGAAGTTCAGCTCCTGGCGCTGCACAGGACCACACCAAGAATCACACCACGTGCCTGAGAGCATTGCCCACATGCTTCTCGTCCAGCCCTCTGATCATTATTGTGGCCCTCCTCTGGACACAATCCAACAGGTCCGTGCCTGGATGCAGTACTGTGGGTGGGGTCTCAGGAGAGCAGAGCAGAGGGGCAGAATCCCCTCCCTCACCCTGCTGGCCGCACTGCTTTGGATACAGCCCAGGGCACATTTGGCTTTCTGGGCTGTGAGTGGCATGGCCGGGCCAGGCCTAGCTTTTTCAGCCTAAGTCCTTCTCAGCAGGACTGCCCTCAATCCCTTCTCCCATCAGCTGTGTTGATACCAGGGGCAGCACCTTGCAGTTTAGAGAGGGAAGTGTGAGGTGCTAAATTCAGTTGAGAGCAAATATGTTATGAGTGGTTCAGAAAGCTTCCTGGAAAATGAGATGGGGAATCATGGGACTTAAGATATTATATGACTCAGAAGCATGATGCTGGGTTTATCTGGCACGAGAATAAACCAAATGTTGTATCAATAAACATTTGTATTGCCAGCAAAATACTGAATGTACTCCCAATCTGCTCAACATTATTGAGGCCTTAGTTGTAGTGACAGGTCCAGTACTCTTCAGAGGAATATGGACTCCATAGATATTTTCTGGCAAAGGAAGGTTGGAGTGGTGCTCTCAAATTAGAGAAGGCTGAATGCAACAGGTCTAAATAAAAACTGTTGGGAATCTTTTGTTCAACAAGCCTGTGATGCACGGGGTGATAACTTTTGCAATGGGTTCGAATCATAGGGAGGCAGTTCCTCATCTATTTAATTTCTTTTCTTAAGCTAACTGGGAAGACTTTGTGAAATACTGTGATGGATTGCTGGAAGAGTCTGGGGCACCTTTGCTTTGAAGAGCTCACTGAAGAGATGAGGCTTAGTCCAGTGTTTTGTCTGTTTTAAGAACTAGCTATCTAATGATTTTCATTGTAGCACTGTTAAGTTACATACGGGCCAAAAGCCAAAAATATTAAGTAAAATTTCTTCTCTAGATATCAGGAGTCTTCCTGGCTGAATTTTAATCTGGGTAGGCAAAGCAAGATCTTCAACCAAAGAGAAGCAAATGAAACTGGAAAATCACAAGTTTAGGGCCATGCTTGTACTTTAGGCAAGAGAAGAAAGCACTGGAAATTCTAGTATTCCAGCTTGCCTCACGCTGTTTGCCAGCTTACATGCTGCCAAAATGGTTCCAGGTCTGACTGAAATATTGTACACTCTCTGACTCTTTGTGTAGAGCTGCATCACAATGCTGGGAACAAGATAAGGAGCACGTGGGCAGTGTAACACAGCTCTTGGGCCTCGCAGCAGCTGATACCTGCAGGAAGACAGGATTCACTGGTGATGCAAACCTCTTGCAAGCTAGATTTGAACATCAGCTGCTCAGACTCCCTCTGCAATCCAGCTGCTGCGTGCCTTGGCTGTTCCCTGACTGGTGACATTTCTGATGGCAAGGCTACACAGGTAGATGAGAACCTCTTCTCTATGGGCTTGGATTTTCAAGAGCTGGTGAATACTTCAGAGACACTTCCATGTCTTCCTTTTGCTGAAAGCACAGGCCTGGTTGGCTATCACCATGATTTTTAGAGAAACAGATAGTACATGTCATGCCTGACATGTCCCTCGTGCCCTGGAGTGTCACTTAGATTATGTACAACAGTATCCAGGCTATGCACTGAGTTAGGACTGTTTTCCCACACTAGTGTGACAGTGGGTTTTTAGCCAGCCCACCCTAAAAAAGGGTCATCCAGCCCTTACCTAAGTCCGTGGTATTTGTCTGGGGTGATGTTGTGCTCCTCATTGCTGATATGGTCTCCCATAAATATTGATATTAATCTTTGGGATCATATGGTCCTTCCATGAGTTGGTGCAGAAACTTAAAGTTTTGGGGACATTGCAATGAGGAACTTCTTTTTTCCTTCCCAGTAGAAATCTGCTGAAGCAGAGCCAAGTTACCAGGCTTCACCCTGCCCTGCCCTGCTTGGGGAAGGCAGAACAGTCTGTGCAGGTCACTGAGGAGCAGGAGCTTTTATAGGCACTGCCTCCAGCTGAGCACATCTCTTCATTCCCATGCAGCTGTAGTGAGCTGGCCTGACCGCAGAGCCCGGGCTGAGACTGTGGGCAAACAGGCATAGAATTATTAATCTCTGTTAATGCCATCACTTGGCACCAGAGTAGAGGAGTGGGTGTAGCGGATTCAGCAGCTTTTACCTAGTGCATAGCTCGGGCTCTTTAAAGCTTGTCCCAGTTAATAAGCAGCTAACGACCTTCAGAGGTCAGAGTTTATTAGGAGAGCAGTCAAGCAAAGTGTAGAGGGACAAACTACTACATGTCAAAAAGCCTGCCATCAGCATGAAGATCACTGTTTTCCCTCCCTCCCTCTCTGTTCTCTTTGGGGAGAAGAAACAGAACCCACCCCAGGCAGAATTGTGTAGGCAAGAGGACATAGAGTTTAAAAAGAGGTAAAAAAAAAGAAAATAAGAGGCTTTAGGAGAGGAAGAGAGCTAAATGAGAGTGTGCTCAAGTAAAACCTGGATATGTGAGCAGAATTCCCATGTCTCTGTTACCCAGTAAGGACTTGCAAAGTGTGGGGGCTTTCAAACTCTGTTGTCCTGGCAGGGTGTCTATCAGTTTTAAATGTCAGAATCACAAACCTTCATGTTAGCTGGTGGTGTGGTGTCACTCCTGCTGCTTCTGTTTGTCTTTGCAGAACATAACCCCGTTACTGCCTGTTTTTTAGGTCTGTGGTATGGTCCTTCAGATCACAGCATGATTAAATTCTTGTTGAGAGAAGATATCAGTATGTTACATCATGTCCTATATTTCACTTGACATACTCTTCAGTTTATGTGCTTTGACCAATTTCTACTGCATATGGGAGCAGTTTAATGTACAGATCTGCAGAGCTGAGTTTACACTAAAAGCATCCTGAAAAGTCCCAACTTTACAGCTTCAGGGAAAAGATGCTTTTATTAAAAACAGCCAGCCTCTGAAGTCTGTAGGAGACAAACATAAATGTGTGTTGTGGAGTAACCAGTGAGACTGTTTACTGAAACACGAGCTTTTGTTTATTGCCTTAGTGGAGTAAGTTAGGTGATGTTTATACTGAAAAGCTGCACTGAACTTCCACTGGGTACAAGTACATGAGTGTGCATGGGTTTTCTGTAGGAACAGACCTTGGCCCATGCTGTTTTCTGGAGCTCTGAAGATGCTCCCAGACTCTATTACTAGTTTTTATTAAAGTTCAGAAAGTAAGAGGGTGAGTGCCCAAGGTTCTTATGTGCCAAAGCTTTGGTTTTATGAAAAGTTTAAATGTTTTAGTCCTGCCGAGTAATCTATTCTACCTTTAAAGAGCATGGCTTGTACTGGTATGATTTCCTGCTCGTTGCAGGGAAGTTGGACTAGGTGACCTTTGCACGTCCCTTCCAACCCAAATTATTCCATGATTATATGATTCCAGTCTAGCGCATACCAAACGTATCAGGAGCTGAGTGGTTAGAGTCATGCGTTCTGACATGGGAGGAACTCAGATAGATGAAAGGCTGGAAAACTTCAAAGCTACTTTAAAGGACATTCCCTATACATTTTCTATTTAAAATTACATTTGATTAATTTAAACATCCCTATCCAGCACTGAGACTGAATTCTTTGTGCTTCAGAATTTTTGTTGGGTTTTTTATTTATAATTTTGAAGAGGGAGGCTCTTTATACCACTGTATCTCATGCACTTATCATTTTATAGATGCTTGTAGCTTAGCTGTAAAACTAAAAATCTTTTTACTAGACAGGAAATTTCCATTTTCTTCTATTTTTGTCAAACTTTTTTTTATTTTTTATTGTTATCGTAGTGGCAGAGAGGAGAATGTTTTAACTCTTGCTATAGGCAAATGCCATTTCTGGGAGAGACTGAGCAGCTCTTCTAACTGAAATTTTGATTACAGCATGGCACTTCAGGTTTCTCTCACTTGATACAAAAGACCCAAGCACAGTTAGGGTGAACATCTGTCTGCTCTCCTGTTGTCCTCAGTAAAAGTGATCCATTGTCTTGAAGCTTTCTTCTAGGTAAACACTCCATAACTTTATTTAACAGAACAGTGGTGATTTTATACTGCCTTTGCTCTAGGTTTGTGTCTCCCCAGCTCATGAAGGGAGGAAAGTTAATCACAGTAAGATTTCCTAAAAGTGTTTCACTGAATAGTTCAAAAACAACTAAATTCAATTAATTAGACTTGCATTCATATTGTTACTTCTATTTTTGAAGTGTTAGAATATGGATTTGGCATCAGAATGGATTATAAAATTGTAGATAGTGGAGAAGAGCTGAGGACTTCATATATCTAGCATCTATTCATACCAATGCCCATTCCACCTATTTCAGGCCAGCAAATCTCTAGTGGCAAATGCAATTTAGTGGTTTTTTTAACCTAATCCAATGGGTCAGGTACTAAGTATCAGAAAATTAGATTTAACTCTTTGCCATGAGGGAGCCTCAAAATTTGTCTTAGATTTCTCATCTTGCAGCTGAAGGTTCAATCTGAAAAGTAAGGGATGCTGTCCCTGGGGAAGTACTGTCTTCAAAAGCATCCTTGTCAAAGTCATTAACAGCATCTGCTTTCCCTTTGGGGGTTGAAAACACATGCATCACTTGTCGTGCTGCCACAGTGTTAGAAAATATAATGCCTTCAATTAAAAAAAATATATTGTTAGTTTTGGTTAATTACATTTTGATTTATAGCCAAAGGGAAGATTTTAGGCTGGTTAGAGGTAAGACCAACTCAGAGATAACTGTGCCCAATGGAGGTTTGTGCAAAACTTCTCCAGGTGATGTGGAACCAAGGGGCTGTGAGAATTTGGTGCTTTTCATGGGCTAACTTTAATTCTCACTGCATCATGAGGCTGATGAGGCTTTCCAGTGACTCTGGACAAAGAGTGCCACAGCCACATTAGTGAAAAATTTCATGTTTGTTTCTCATTTTTAAACGAAGTAACAGTGCAAGTCTATCTACATGTCAGCAATGAGGAAAAGAAAAAACCAAACTTGCTCACCTACTAATCAAGCAGCAGTACTTCTGTCCCTTTAAGAACAGCTTTTTTAATCTGGAGAGTTTTTCTGTGAGCGACCTCCTAATTCTGAGACAAGAATCTAGTGTATGTGCTCTTCCTTGTGAGCTGGAAGTCACTTTAAATCTGCCAACACATTTGCTTAGCTTTCCTTTTAGAGCAGAGCCAGCTGTTCTGCAGGGTCTCTGGAGTATCTGCATGCTCTCTTAAACTCTCCTTTCTGGCTAGGACATAGGGACAGTAGCTAGATTGTTTCCCATACTGAAAGTTTAACAACCTTGGGTATTCTTACATTGCTCAGATATGTCCATGGTCATAGTTCAGTCCCTGCTTTCCCTCATTTGAGGTTTCACCAGCCCCACGTCCAGGTTCAGCTGTTTGAGCAACACTGGCTTCTTCCAGTCCCCTGACACAGCCCACCCACCCTTTGCTTTTCAGAGGTGGTGGCTCTTGAATGGCAATTGGTTCTTCTGTCATGACCCCGATCAAATCCAGGAAAAAGGGGAAGGGGTTCTGTTATCTGAAATTAATTAGGAGTTAACGAGGCTTGTTTGAAGCCAGCAATGGGAGTCACAAAGCAGCTGCTGATTAGAAGGGTTGTGGAAAGGGCTGTGCTTAGCCATTAATCAGACTAAAAGGAAAAACAAGAAATACTGCTTTATGGATCTTTTCCCCTTCTGTTTTCCAAGTACGAAATTCATGTTTAGGATTAAACTAAGCCATTTTAGAAGTGAAATAGAGCAGTTTTATGAAAAGTTAAAGGTACTAAACAGGAGACAGAAGAAACAGGAGAGAAACAAGTTTTACTCATCTTGACCATTGGCCATGGACTTCATTCCGTCTTCTGCTGGAAGGTGCATGAGCCTGTTCTCCCTCTGTGACAACTGTTGAGACCAAGCCTCTTCTCCAGGTGAATACACACAGTTACACTTGTTCTTCCCCTCCTGCTCTCAGCACAGTGAGAAATCAAATACCAAGCCCCTGAGCTGGGGTAGGATGGAGGGTAACTTCTCTCTGGGGTGTCCACCAGCAGCAATGCCCGGGAGATTGAAGACAGAAATTAGTGCAAGTGTGTGATACAATGAGCACAGCTGGGCTGTTCAGTAGATTCCATCATTTTACTGGCATAAGAACATGTAGCCACAAGAGTGTGTTAAGTAAACTGAAATATAATAGAGCAGATTGGGCTTTTGTCATTTTTACTATGGTGGGTTTTGTTTGTTTGTATTTGAGTTCTTTTTTTTCCTTTCCCCAGATATGACAGATGACCGAGTAAAGTGAGTTTCCTGAAGTGTTTTCCCCACTCTCTCCCTGCTTCCCTCAAATATGGAGAGTAAGTTATGAAAGAAACTGTTTAGAGGGGAATTTCAGAATTAAAACATTTACCTATTGTCCAGATACTGGATAAGGGAATTTTAAGTTAGTAATGCTTATTTTTCTCTTCAATCAATACCTTTTTAAAATGGGCAGAATCCTAAAAGTAACTGTGTTTTCCACGTTTCTGGATTAAAAATATCTGTGGGGTTTTTTTCCTTTTTAAGTCCTTAAATTATTTAAAATAATTCCTTCTAGAGACATTTATACCCATACATTGATGTACCTGATCATGCAATGAAAGTTGCTACAAAGTCAGCCAAAGCAAATTTAATTTTCTCTTTTTTGAATAAACATACTGAAATATCTGTCCAGTTCAGACAGAGACATTGTCTTTCCTTGTCTTACTGTGCAACTTTGATTGGTTCCATTGCTTGTTACATTCCTGCTGCATTTAGAAGATCCTAACATTTGAATAAGCAAGAAGAAGCTGAGTGACGGATGCTAACGAATGCCTTTATCAGAAAATATAATGTGTATATAGGCTTCCTGTGAATGGGAGCATTCCCAACAGGAACCCTGGACCTGTCAGTCAGTGATGCCAAGACCTCCCTCTCTCTAGCACTTATTTTAACAATTTCCTTGGACTTGAAGTAATGAACTGAAAATAACGTTCAAGTAGTGTTGAGTGTCATGATTTTATGTAAATGACATTGCATTTTCACTTCTTTTTTCCCTTCTTAATGAAACCTATTTTTGACTGCTATGCACTAAGCAGGCCACAGTGACAGCATGCAAGTCTTTCAAGTGAAATGTGAAATGTTGATCAGAAATTATCTGTATGTGACTTGTTTTTTTTCTCCTTACCACTCCTTGTTGCCTTGTATTCAATTTTCACTGCCATGTTTATTTTGGCTGTCTTCATAACGCTGCTGTGACCTCTGTCATCAGGATGGTATATTTTTTCACTGCCTCATGTATCTCTTCTGTTTACTTCACAGAACTGAACAAGACCAATGTTGATCTGAATGTCTATTCACAGCTATGTTTACTGGCAGTATTTTCCCATGATAAAATTTTTGTTTTCTTTTCTCTGGCTTTTAACCAATTCCTGGTGCATAACAAGCCTTAATTTTCTATCCAGTTATCATTCTTTCCCCTCCCCAATATTTTTTTCATAGTTCTGTCCAGAATTAGCTTTATGTATGTGGAAACTACTTTTAGACATCTGACTAGTGTTTTCCGTGATCTTAGGCTTCTAAGGAGGATCTCGAGATCCACTGCACCCAGAAGAAGGAAAATTATATCCAGCCTAGGATAGTTAAGGCAAGCACTGCTGCTCATGCCATGCCATATCACTGTCAGGGAGTCTTACAGAGTTGCCTCCCAGGGCTGAGGATGAGGAAGACACTTCTCCAGAAGACCGGGAATGTGCCCTTTCTCAAGTGACAAAAGTGCTGCAGTGAGTTGGGATTTGGGTGGTCTGAATTCCTTCCACTGTCAAGTTCTTCAAAACATTTAAGTCAGCCAAATTAATTCTACTTAAAGTGTTGCATTGTCTCTGAAATAGGGCTTGCTCCATAAGGCGAATCAGCCTCAACTTTTGTAGGACAAGGCAGGGAAGCCCTGAAAGTGTTGATACAGCAGTTCTCTCTCTTGCTGTTATCTGATAGACCTGCAGTGCACCAGGAGGTTACAGAAGTTTCCTCTGCTTGGGGGCTGTGTGCCTTAGGGACCTTCTGTAATCTGGATCATTCAGCCTTGAAAGGGTTGCTCAGAAAAATTCTACTGAGTTGTCTTTTATGTTTTTATATAAGGAGACACAATTCTTCCCCTCATTAGTAAAAATATCAACTGTGACATTATATTAATACATTTAGGGATTGAAGTAATATTCGGACTCTTGTGTGCATTATGCAGAAGTATGCTGGAGAGTGGAGAAAATGGAGCTGCTTCTTTGGGTAAAATTTGTGGACTTTGTGTAGAGAACAGATCTTACAAGGATGTGGCTGTACAGTGAATATATCTGATACTTCAGTATTGCAGCAGCTTCCAGGAGAGAGGAACTCAGGCTCAGTGTAAAACCCAGACTAAAATGGAAAACAAATTGTGTCAGATCTAGGATCATGCCTCTGGTTTGCCAGGGCTGTGAATGTTTAACAAACAAGGAAAAATACCTTCCTTGTTTTGTGAGCATTTTAAAAGGGTCTGGTTGTTACAGTCTGGAGTAAAAGAAATAAGTATACAGCTGTCTTGTTTTCCATCTATTCCTCATGGTGATAACGCTTATCAAACAACGTTTAACGTATGTGGTCTCAGCAAGGAAACCTGAGACTCTGTTGGTTTTCTGCAGCTCATGTGTCAGAGAGTGGCACACTGACACTGAGTGGCAGATGGACCTGCCTGTACCAAAATGCAGCCATTCGGATATGTGAATGAGACTGCCGCACAAGTGGCCCGACAGGAGAAAGCATCAGAAATGTTCAAGGGGTTTTTGAATTACCTTCTGACCTATGTAACTGGAATATTGGATGCTTGTTGTTAATGAGTGATTTGCTTGGTCCACATGAAAAGTTTCCTAGGTGATAAATGTAACTGAACACCAGTTTTCTATAGGTATACTGCAAGTATATAAAAAAATGGTCTATTGTAACTGAAATAATACCGAATGCCGACAGCATTTTTTTTGGAAAACCCACCTCTGTGGTTTTCTTTGATTTATTTTTGATAGTTAAAATGCATTCAGTTGTAACACATCTCCTACAGCTTGCATAATTCAACCATATAGTAATAAGTTTCATGAAAAATGAAAATACTTAAAATACTTCATATAATAAAATATTATCAGGTACTGGTTAATTGAAAGACTGGTGAATAACAGTGTGAATATAAGTTTATTTTCTAAGTGAGTATTAATATTTATTGTCTCTTATAACAAAAGGCAAGTCTGTTTTCAATTTAATGGGCCTTAACAGAAGACTCTGCAATGTGAGCCCTCAGTGAATTTAGCATGATAAGTTCAGCTACTGTTTTTTGACAATATGAGCTCCAACCCAATATCTCATTCTCCTAGGGGTAAGAAAGGAGAAAGACTTGAACCACAAGAAATGCAATGTGCCCTATACTGAGGAACTGTACCAAATCAAGCAGCTCCCTCACAAAACTGCTATTGATTTGTCCCGATTTTATCCAGAAGTTGCGTCAGCGTTGTGTCTTCACATTGTTAATCGTGGTGATATTTCTGTTTAAATAGCTAAGGACAGCTTTTGTGGATAACTAGAAAGTAAAGGGAGCTATGGTTTTACACCAGAACATCTGTGATGAGAGAATTGGCCTGGCAGAAACTGTCCACTCAAATAATTGCCTCCATGGGGCATAAGTGCATATATGGGAAGAGTTGGGTGAGAGAGAGGTTCTTTGAATGCCCTGATGAATCAGCCATGGTTATGAGGAGATCGTTCTTCGGATGCGCTGTCAGAGTGAAGCATAATGTGGAGCATCTTCTGGTGTTTGTTATGGCCCAGTAAATATTCCAGTAAGGACGCAAGGCACTTTTTTAAACAGCTTAATATCTCTTCCTGCTTTATTTCTCTACTTTTTGAAATGGTGCTACTTATCATGTGAGTTAATTAATTTTAAAGTCTTAGCCAGTTGTAGCTTCATATCTCACTTTGAAACTAAATTCCATTATAAAAGTGCTGTTTCAAAGTAGTGAGTCTGAATTTTTCCATTTCCTTTCCCTCGTCCTTTAAGTGCCACGGCTATTATATGGATTGCTTTCTTCTCTTGAGTCCTTAATGATGGCTTCTGAGGCAAACATTATTTTTGAGCCAAAAATTACTCAAATTAACATGAAATTTGGCTTAATCTAATACTTCTATCTAAGCCAAAGAGGTTGCAACCTTTATTTCAGCATTATCTGTACATGTCTTTCTTAAACTCTTGCCCAGATTCTGCTTGAAGAAAATAAATTGTAATCGAGCAAACTTGTTTATGAGTTTTTGAGGTTAAATATTTTTGGAGTTGTGTCTTGTTGACTTGAATAGGTTTTTTTGAACAGTGGCCTACTTGAAATAATATTTACTGTTGAGAATCATTTATCATTTGACTTGGCGAATGAAGATGTGTGTTGCACTTTCGAGCACATCTCCGTTTGGTTGCTTGCGCTCCCAATTTTCTTTTAAAACCACATTCTGATTGATCACAGCATGTAAGTAGGGCAGTGGCATGTTCAAGAGTTCCATGACACCTGGAGAAGTTGCTTCTGCACACAAATATCTCTTGCCTGGGCTGAATTCCAGTGCATGAATAAAATTATAGCCAGGGACAGCCACAGCCTTCAGCTGCTGCTTTCCCCCTTTGTGTTGAGACCTGTTTGTTTGCCCTCCGAAGTTATTTAGGATAGAAGCTGTGCTTCCTTGTTTTCCTGCACAGAATTCGGCATTCCCGAAGCGTTGCTGTGCTGCTGCTGCTGCTGGCAGTGCTGTGCTCTCACCTGGCACCAGTGCAGACAGCGCTCAGCTTGATTCAAGGTGAAGGCTCTGCCTGCTCCAGGAGGAGGAAAGGACTGACCTTGTACCTCCAGGCTGTTTCTTGCACAGGGACCAGTTATCCACAGCGAAATCTGGAGCTGCAGCAGCGCTTTCGTGGCACTGCTTTTCACTGGGAGTGTTGAGGCAAAGGCAAGAAGAAGAAAGTATATTCTCTCATGGCCTGGGATGAGATTTAAGAGCGACTGAGATGTCCTAAAATTTGAAGTGCCTCAGTTTAAAGACAGATTTTGGGAGACAACCGCATGGGTTTTTTAGTATTTTAAGTAAGCAAACAAATATATTCAGCATTCCACTGAGTCCCTTGATGTGCTGAAAAACATCCATTATTTTAAATGCTAGCAGTTATTGAAATCGGCTTCTGTAATAGACCATCTGTAAGTCAGAAATAATTAAAAAGTTAAAGAAATATCTGTTGTTTGAAATAGGGAGCATCCTTGGTTAGCAAAGCTGATAGGAGAAAAATATAAAAAAGAAATGTTTGCTTTTTGTGAGAATTGATCCATCAGTTCATTACCTCTGAATTTACTTAGTTGCTCAGTATCACATTTTTCTTCAAGTCTGTTTTGTCTTTGCTTTTTTCTCCCCCTTCCTTTTTTTTTTAAATTTTTTTTTTATATTTTTTTAATTTTTTTTTTCTTCCCTGGATTGCTAACTGCTTTCCAAGTGCAGAAAAGCAGTGGAAATTCATGCAAAGTCACTCATCAAGAAAGGTCTGTGTCATTTCTCATTCAGTATTCTGAGAATTGTTCTGTGGGAACCTGAAACTTCGGCTTCTTTACAATTCTATTGTAAAATGAAAGTCTGAAATTCATCAACAGATGCAAAATGTCACAGAGGTGCTGCTTCAGCTGACCTCTGCCTTTTGGTAGCATTTGATTCTTGTCCAGGTGTCAAATGGGGAGAATATAATGAGGGAAGCTTCATCTCATTGAGATGGGAGAAGTCTAAATGCCATTTAGACTCTACCAGACTACTAAAAGCAGCAGCAGGTGCCTCCTATTTGTGTTTTAAAGGAAAAGAGCAGTGACTGTGCTGTCTGAAGGCTTTGATTGTCTTTGTGTGGGTATATTAGAGCATTGCCCTGGGTCCTGCCCCGCTTGGTTCCTGGATCAGAGCAGTCATGAGCCCAGAGAAGAGTCCAAGACAAAATGTAATCCCTGAGAGAACTGAAGGAGTCATAAAAAGGAGAAGACTGGCACAGAACATGGGCTTGGGGGTCCTGGGCTTGGCCTGAAGTTTTAAAAAATACTGATTTTTACATATCAACACATGTTGTTTGATTGATACAGATTAGAATAAATATTCTAAAATAAGTTATGGCTTAATATTCTTCTTTGGATTAATTAATATTCTTCTTTGGATTAATTGTTTGGTAATTTAAAAGTGTCTTAAGGAGTTGCACAGAAATTTTAGATTTCTGACAAGATTTGGAAATGTCTTCATTTCGCATGTTCCCAGAGATCAGCATTTGGGAAGAAAGCTTACAGTTTTGCTCCCATCAACATATGGGGGTTTTCTGGGGTTTTTTTTTTGGTTTGTGGTTTTTTTTTTTTGGATTATGAGTTACTTTAGGGAAACTCTTATTTTTCTCACCTTTGAAAACTGGGGATTTGAGTAGATTGCATTGATGCTGATATAGAGTACTTGGAGAAACTATTATTTTTCCCAGTTTATTAATTTTAAATGCAAAATAATAATTTGTTTTGGAATTGAATTATTTTCTTAAAGTCAAACTAATCCTTTAAATCTTTTTAAAAAAATTTATTTTATTTTTCTGTGAACAAAACTCTTCAGCTTTAAATTAGTTTTTGAAAGCTGTAATAATGCTTATGTTTTCTATTTCCCATGCCAAGACTGAGATATGAAAAGAGAACTTTCCAGTAATGTTCTTTCCACAAAGAGAAACCTGTTCTTCCAATGTTGATGAACACTTTATTTTTCAAATCCTCTGGGAAGTCTTGGAAATTTCCTTGTTCTCTTTTTTCAAATATTTAAATTCACCGATATAACTGGATTTTTTAACAAAAGAAAAGCATTCCTGCTCAGATCCAAGACTCAAAATCCTGTAACAAATACTAGATGTTCCTTAGCAGCCTTAATGCTCTTTTGTAATCAAGCTGCCAAAAAAAAAATCACATTTGTGTTAGACTTCTGGAGCAAGAAGACAACAAAAAAGAATAAAATTGCTTGTTTTCAGTAAACTAATGAGCTTCAAGAATCTGAAAGTGAGTTTACCACTTTTCCATTTAAATTCTGCAAATATTTTGGCCACTTCAAGCATTTAGCTTGCTAAGTGATATCTGAATTTGTCTTGTTCTGAACCAAAGTATTTTTGCCTCTTGTGAGATTACAGAAATTGATTCATTTAAGTAGAATATTTGTCATATTCTTTTCTCCGTCTAAACCCTAATTCCAATTTTTTCCATGAGTGTTCATTTTATTTTAGGAAAAATTTATCATCTAAGATGATGAAAGCTACAATTTTCTCAGCAAGCTGTCAAACAACAGTTCTATTATCCTGTCATTTACACATGAATAAAATGTCTGTTAGAACTAATAATAAATTTGCCTTCATTTTAATGTGACTGGTGATTTCTTGCTATCTCAAGGAAGACTGCAAAATACTACAGGAAGTGCAAGTGAGCAGGCAGTGAGAATGTCATTTTAGCCCATCTTCACTGACATGGGAACCCCACCACGATCTGGAAATGTTTATCAATGTATGTAAAGTATGGGAAATTAAGGTCTGCCTAAACTGAACTAGTGTTTATTTAACTACTGTGACTTAAGGGTGATAATATGTGAGTTTGAGTATGTGAACTCCTGTGGGCTGCTGGGTGAATAAATAATGTCACAGAGGTTTTGCAGTAAGTTTATCACTGTTATTTGCTTTTTGTCGTGTTGTTTTTTTTCCTCTTCTTCTTGCTGTGAATATTCCTAAAGGACAGGATTTTTTTTAATGTTCTGTTAAATGTTTGAGAGAGATAGCAATGTGAGCATGCCCAGTGTAAATACATAAATATTTCTATTTCAGATTCTCTTTTGGGTTTGGGAATGAGATTAGTCAAAGGGAGGGGTGGGGGGAGAAGGGAGAGCATGCAGTCAGCTGGAGAAAAGATTAAATGCTCTTTGATCACAAGCAGCAGGACTGCTCTTCCCTCGCCGTGTCCTGCAGCTCTGACTTTAAAGTCCGAGACATGAGAAATACACAGTGTGTATTTTTTACTGCTAGTGTGTATTTTTCTTTTTTTCCAGCAGCAGCTGTTCTACCTGAAACGTGGAGGTGTGGGTTTACAGGCAGGTTTGGAGCAGGACTGCCTGGCCAGGGTACAGGCCGCTGTCTGAGAGCAAGAACATCCCTGGTCTTTTGGGGGGCACAGCTGATATTAGGACTGTAAAAAAGTGATCCTGTGATGTCCCAGCTTGTCATGGGGTTTATGTTTTGAGAGAATTTTAGTGAAAACTTGCAAATGACTGAACTCTTGCACAATTCTCTGGCTGGTGGCTTTTTGTGCAGTGTGTCCCTAGGCTCATGCAGGCCCTTGGCATTTGGGGAATGCCAGCAGAAGTTTTTACTCTCTGCATAGTAGATAGTGTAGCTGGGCGCCACAGAACTCACAGGAGACACCCTGGCTGGGCTAGGAGAAATGCTCAAGGCAGGAACACATCCTGAGCTGTATCCCTAAGACAGCTAATTTATCTGTGCCACCATTAGTAATTCATGGCCCCAAAAAAGGAGCTAAAACTTTCCTTTCAAAAATAAAATAGGATAAACTTTGAAACTGGTGATTACATTATTTTTTTTCTCTGATATCTGGAGCTCTTCTTCCAATAGCAGCCATCCATACCTCTTCCCTGCTGTATTGCCTTGGAATGGCTTGTACCTGCATTCCTTTGGATCCCAGCTGGTCACCTGTCTCTGTACTGATGCCTTAATAATTTCTGGTTTTTTACTCTTCATGTATCTGTAACTTGGTGTAGTTCTGTGCTTCTTACAAAGTGCTAAAATCCTCTGTTCCCAGCACCTTTAGCCAAAACAAGGCTCTCTGAATACAGATTCAAGGACACATTTGTTGCCCTAGGGCCCGAAAATATGTAAACAGCAGTGAAATGGGGGGAGCCGGCCTGGGGGGGTTAACATCATCACCTAAGGGTGATTGGAGAATTAAGGGCCAATGTGCTAATGGGACAGAACTTGTAAAAGGTGAAGGGCTCGTGACCCAGCGTCCCTTTTGGGTGTAGTCCCTGAGGGGCACTTTGCTTGCCTGAATGTACCTTCAAGGCCTTGAAGGCCTTGAATGAATTTGTCCACTTTTTACACTCCTAATTTCTCTTGGCCTCTGTTTCAGGTAGCAGTCTGTTTTTAGGCATCAGTACTACTGTAATCTCAGCTGCATGGGAGCTACACAGAATCTCTACCCAAACATTTGTGGAAGTCTCTTGGCAAGCAGGAAATCTGTCTTTGAGCAGATCTTGACTAAATCCTCAATTAGAGCTCTGTGCAGGGAAGAGCAGGGCTGGGAAGGACACATGAATGTGTCCCTGGGCCACACCGGGTCAGGCCAAAGGGCTGTCAGGGCAAGGATCTCTGTCTCGGAGCATCCCAGCCACCAAACCCACCGCACAGCTCACTTTCTGACAGCTCTGCTAACCCTTCTTTTAAGTGATACGATTCCAAACACGAGGCTGCTTTGGGGCAGCAGCAGGAGAGCAACTGGGAGGCAAATGCAGCATCTGCTGAGATCTTACTGTTCTGTGTTTTGCAGGAGGTAAAGAATGTGAACACACTCTGAGCTTCCTGTACTGACAAGCAAAAATTACAGCAGGCCATCTGAGGCAAGGTAGCCTTTGCCATCCAAGGAGAGTTCCATGGAATTCATCAAACTATATTCAGTACGTGGGTAACAGTCAAATAAATGTTTAATATAAAGGATCAAAAATAGCTCTGCCCTAATGTACCTCGTGAAATGCTGAAATTTCTGGTGTGTTTTAAGGTACAGCTCAATGTAGCAAGTACATATACATTTTGAAGGATTATTTCTAGTCTCTAGTAAATCTCTGTATAGTTTGTTGGGGTATGTATGACAGAGACAAGGGTTTAAATTACTTCCTTGTCATTAATATTTTTCTTATATTTACATCTCCCATTTGTTTTTGTCTCATTGCAAGCATGAGAAGGAATCCCAGACAAAGTTCAGAGTCTTGCTGAGATGTGTTGTTATGTCCTGTGTCTCTGCCTGTTGTCTCCAATTCCTTTTTAAACCGCTTCTAATACAGCAAGCAGAGATGCTTGATTAGAAATGTAGATCTTGGGTTGTTCAGAGAATTGTAGAGTTAAACTGTTAGTCATGAATCAAAGTTCATTTTTGTTATAATAACAGAAGTAGTTGCAAAGCCTTTTGATCTTTTTGGCCCATTCAGGGCATAAAAATAGTGCAGAGTGAAGTACGAAACAATACGAAGTCAATAAAAATCATAAGAAAATGGACTTTTTTTCTGTGGCAAAAACTATCAAAATTTTAAGTATGAAACTAAGGTTTGTCTTTTGGTTATAACAAAGGAGCAGTCGAGCGTCAAGGCAAGGCTGCGCCTGTGTGCACGACCAGCACACTTCAGTCATGAATTATTTGGCTGTCTCAAGATCTCTGGGGCTCCTCATAAACACAGGTGAGATGATTGCTGGTTTGAGACGAGGAAATTACTTGGAATAGTGTGATTGGCTGCCCAGATAGACACCTTTTCAGAAAAATATTTGATTAATTGGTGCAAGAGCTCCGCTCTAGGTGGGAAAGTCAGAATGACCTGAGGAGTCCTTCAGGCAGCTCCTGCTGTTCGTGGGCCATTTCTTGTGCTTGAACATTTTAACATCCCAGGTGGCCATTTGTGCTTTTCCTACCACAGGCTCCACTAGAGGTTCTGGTTGTGTAGATAAGGTGTTCCTTAGCAGAAACTCTTCTTACAGAGGAAAAATGGTCAAGCAGAACATACTGGTTTTGTCTGTAGTTACAAGGATCTGTAGCAATGGGTCAGTATGGGCTGGGGTCGTCATGTAGGACCACGGGTTACAAGAATTCAGGAAAACAGTGGTTCAGGAAGTCTCACAAAATCTAGTCAAAGTTCTTGCAAGAGATTCCTGTTCCACCTGGACAGCAACCAGACTCCCTGTTCAAGAGTTCAATCCCACTGATTAATCTTATCCCATGCCGAGATCCCTGGAGACTGGTTAGGGTTTTTTTAACAAACACTCTGTCCATGGCTGCCTGTGTAATATAACCTCAGGAACTCCCAGCCCTTTTAAATGTGCTGTCCAGGCAGTCCTGAGCTCTAGATTAGTCTTTGTGCCTTGATGAATGTTTCACTGACCTGGCTTGAGTTGAAATTTAGTGGTTTTGAGCTCAGTAGTGACTTGTGTGTGTTGCCCAGAGGTAATGAACTCTGGTTCTGTGAAAACTTGTTTCTGGCTTCAGCTTTTGCAAGTGATAGTAAAACATTTTCATCAAAAAACTTCTAATCACAATAGAAATGAAACTAGGATCTCTTCCAATTTCTCCATCAAGTGTTGTCAGACATAACATATCCTCACAAAAATGTCAATTCTTTTTAGCAGTCACCAGATATCTCAGACAGTAATCATTTGAAACTGGGGATTTAATGGAAAACTTGGAGTGAGGAATTCAGGAACAACTTAGATGCAACAATAAAAGAAGTTTCAGAGAACAGAATTGTTTTAATTTATTAGTTACAGACAGTTTAGGTGTGTTTCAGTTTTATTTTAATGGTTTATATTCAGATTTGTATGACACGCACTTACTAGTATTTTCCAAATTACCAGAATACGAAGCTGAGCCATTTTGCTTGCTGGACCAGTCAATCTAAATTCCATTACCTCTCCCCTTGGTTTGGGCTGAAAAGAACATAGAGATGGTGCCTTATGTCTTAGATGCATTCTTTTATTTATTTTTTTTTTTTCAGCAGGAAAGATAAATTGCCTTCATGCAGCATGCTTCAGCACTGATCTTGAAAAGAACTTTTATGACAAAGGTAAATACATATTTGACCAACTACTGAAAATATTGTATAAGTTCTTGAAATATGTTTATCTTTTTTATATTAACCAGAGATTAAGGAATTTCCACAATTTTTTTTTTCACTTCTGGAGAATGGAGGTTATATGAATAGTTATGCTTTGTTTTGTTTTCTGAGTTCTGTTTCCTGTAGAGAAACTGAGTTTCAGGGAGTTTGATTTAGGTCTCATTAAGAATTGTTTGAACTACTTATTTGTGTTACAACAAAATGACGAAGTGCCTCTAATATAGATATCAAATCCTTTTTTCAAGAAATATTTGTCCTGTTCCACATCTATTTGTTCCTTTTCTTAGTTCTTTGTGTAAATAAAGTTAGCAGCTAACACATACAAGACAAAATCTCTCTCTCTGCTATGTTCGTTGTTTTTTCAGTAGGATCTTAGACTATAAATTCCCTTCAGATCTTGGCAGAAACTTCAAGCCCTAAACCCTCCAATTATTGTTTAATATTATTCCAGAAGGTAAGAATAAGGCCACAGGATGCTTTGCATGCACCTACTCCTTCTGTCTTTGCCTGGTTTTGGTACCACAATTGTATATGTGTCCTGTGGTAGGAGTAAATCTTTTCCACCCAATACCTCATGCAAAAGAACTTCTGCCACTGAAAATATTGGATGTTTTTTTCATCACCCATTTATTCACACGTTGTTGTTTGGTCTTTTCTGGCTTTGAAAACATAAAACTTGTCACAGCTCAACTTTAGGAAGAAGAAATAGAACTGTTATATTGGATTGTGAAGATTAAAAGATTTCCTATCTAAAACTTCAGAAATCAAAGAGCATTTCTTGTTTCCATAAAGTCAGCAGTTCTATCACTTAAACTGCCAGGGATAAATTCCTTTCAGGCCTGAAGGAAAAGTGCTGTACAGCTCAGTGTGCCTGTCTAAGGGGGAAACCTGTCTCAAACAATTTGCTCAACTGCTGGCTTTGTGGGAGACTTTGAGCAAATGAGCTTTGCTTCTCAAAAGTTGAATAGTAATAAAAACCTTTCTGCATCTTCTTTTATTTCCTAAGCTAGAGGATGCAGAGCTTATTAAGAAAGACACAAAACATGATCTGTCTGTAAGTCCTGCATACAGCTTAAAGAGTAGGAAATAGCAGAGGGTGAGTTGCCACCTAAGCTACAGCCTTGGAATTTGCCCTCTGTGCACTTGTTTTCCTGGCTTTGGTGATGAATTCAAATCGGGATGTTGTAGGATGCTGCTCTCCAATCCCCTCTGCATGTTGACTCAAGTAATGCTGCTCCCAAATTTATACCTCTCTGGGGGATAGGATTTTCTGAGAGCCTGGATTTATTGGGCCTGTGTCCAGTGGTGATAGAAGCATGATGAATGGAAAACTTAAGAGGATCATGATGTTTTTTAGCTGTTTCCTTTAATAAGAATGTGTTAAACTACTGCTAGGCCATAGTCTTAAAATGAAAGAGAGGTGAGACCTTCGGGAAAGGTTTGTTCTTATCTATCTACATTTTCTGTCATTTTAGTCTGACAGCTTTTGTCGTTGTTCAGTAGGAAAAAAGGTGAACAAATGTGCTTTTTCATTTAAATTTGCTTGCTTTTTGCACATCAGCAATTGTGGCTCTGTTTCTCTATAAGTGTGAAAATAGTATTTTAGATTTCAAGGTGGTGATTTATTTTCATCCTAAAATTTGGGTTATGCTTATCTTGCTCCTGAGTAATAATTCTGCAATTCTACATTGATACACGAAACAAAGTTTGCTTCAAGCCACTTATTGTTTTTTGGGGCTGTTCATAGCTGACCCCCAAATAAATATATGTACACCTAAATTGTTCCCTACCTGAAAAGAAGCTTCCAAAGTTGAGTTGCCCAGCACACTGTGAGAAAGGACAAAGTGGTTATAACTTCACTGATTTATCTGCCACTGCTTGCTTTGGCTTCCCCTGCTCCAAGCTATGTGGTGCTACCACCTTCTTTCCAGCTGTCCTAGAAATTGCCGCACCTTGACCTGTGCCAGTTTAGCTCACTAAACCTGCAGAAACATAACCTGGGTTTTTCTGCTGGGCTGCTGATCTGAATCTGTTCATAGGGGCTTCCAGCAGCTGCCAGATATGTCAGGTTAAGTTATGACTGAGCATGGCTGACAGTGTGGAAAGATAAAAACAGAAGCATAAGGAGAGAAAACTCAGAAATACCTCTTGATTCCTATTTTTGAGGGTGGTTGGCTGTCTTGTCTTGTGCTGGGTGGGACAGCCCCCAGTAAGGTGAGTCAAGTGACTCAAGCATTGGACCATGAACTCTCATCTTCCACAGTTCACAAGAGTCACTGGAGAGGGGAGCCTGTTCTAGGAGATTATTTGGGAAAATAATGACTAATTTCAGTGTTCTGGAATACCTCACAGGGACAAGTCTCCCATCACTAAGTACTTTATGCATCTGGAGTAATTAGCCTCCAGAAATTAGCTTTTACAATACTTTCCTTAACGTTTTGTTCTTCGGTCTTTCCCCTGAAGTTATGTTCTTTGGCCTCTCCCTCTCTTGCCGTTCCTGCGTCTGGTGGGGAATGTCTTGTGTCCTGGGCCTTTCAGGACAGCTCGGCTGTACTGACTGCTCTGAGCCAGAGGATCTGCCAATTTATTGTTAACCTCCCCTGTGACATGTTAGAGGGACAGAGTTTGTTGTTTCACATACTAAAAATGATTGTCCAGTTGTCCTTTTAAAGTTGTCCCTTGGTACTTCTGTAGACAAGGGAGCCATGATAATTTTACTATTTTTCCATTGTACTTAAAAAAAAAAAAAAAAAAGAAATTTCCTCTGGCTCCCACCCCTCCCAGTTTTCAAAATATTAAAACTGAAGAACTTTAATTGCATGACACAAGTTAAAATTCACAATGGCTATAGGACATCATCTGAGCAAGAGTATAATTTCTTCCTAATATCTTCGAAGCAGTGCTTTTAAAACCTCCTTATTTTAAAGCCACTTGAGTGGACAAATTAACAAAAAAAAGGATCTCACAATTAGCTGCAACAGACATGTGGTTGCAGTTTTACCATTATAAAGATCCTGCTCCTACCAGACCCCTGGCAGTGCTTCTGAAAGGCTGTTGGCTTTTTCTCTCTTCTTGCCTCTCCTGCAGATGAAGGCCAAATTTATAGGCAGGAAATAATTTTTTTTTTTTTTAATTGAGAAGAGAGTTTGTTACATTAAATGACACAAGAACAACTATATTTAATAAAGGCCGTATTTAGTCTCAGAACATTCCTTGTTTGAACAATCACAATGGCTTTTTTGTTTGCTTACCAACATATTCCCTTTTTGTTTTACAACGTACTCTGAATCAGCATCTTATTTGATCTCTTGTTGCCTTTTATCTTTTCTATAACCTTGTTACTTACAGGTCTTCACGATGCACCCATGTGCTTGTGTTTGTGCAGGAGTTCTTTATTCCTATACATAAAATGCTGCCTTAAACTGAAACGGCAACATTAAAATCCCTCTGCTCTGGAATAGTGTCACTCCTGTTCCCTGCAGCTCCTGTAAAAACATGGACTGCGTATCTCTGGCCTGTCTCCAGCATCTCCTTTCTTCTCGTCTGCCAATTCTAAGATTTGGCCTTTTGCTGCATCCTGTGCTTTGGGTGGAATTCCCAAACTTTTTCAGGTTCTTATTTTCCAACTTACACTTTTAACCTTTGATTTAATTTGCATTTCATGAGTAATGTGATGCATTTGCAATTCTCAAGCATTATCCAAAATGCAGAGACAGTAAGTACTGTTACAATGTTGTGTTCTGTTTTCTGTCTTCTTAAATAAAATGTTTAACAATCTTCTACCCTTTAGTTCAGAAGGTCATCTAATGTTTTTGGTTACTATATTAAGGAGTTGAAGATTGGTCCATGGTAAAAAGGAACCTAATTTATAAAATCCAGAGACACATGGAAGAGCAGTTAATAATTTAAAAGAGTTGCAGAGGGAAAGTGTGAAGGTGGCTTTGGTTTGTGTAGGTCGGGTGTTCAGGGGCAGGCGTTGTGTGGGGGGTGACACTACCAAATAAACACAGTCTCAAAGGTGAGCAGAGCCAGTTGTGAGCATGGGCACAGGGGCCAGAAAGTGGGTGGATTTAAACATGAAATGGACTGAAATATTTTACCATTGTTTTCATATACAGTGAGAAGAGGGCAACAAGTAAAATCTTGCCTTGCTTGCGTTGCTTCTACTGTTCCACAGACAGCACCAAGCTCCGAGTGCGTTGCTCTGTCCTCATGAGCTGCTTTGAAGTGCTGTGGATGAGTAACTGAAGCACAGCGAGAAAAGCTGACCCAGACAGCCAGAGGCAACCTACTCAGCAGACTTCACAGCCCTGAATCAGGGGTCAGGCATCTTTCAAATGATAAAAGACAGGCAGCCTTCCCAGGGTGGAAATGAGGAAATTCAGGATCCTGAGCAGAGAGATGGTTATTGCCGCTCTGTAGTCAGTACGGACATTTCTGTGTCTCACTGGGGTGGCTGCTGTGACTGGCTGAGAGTAGATGATAGTATTTGGCACTGCTGAAATGGATTTACCTAGCGCAAGCCATGCTTGGCCAATCTGACTGCAGTCTGTGATGAAATGACTAGGTCTGTGATGAGGGGAGAGCAGTGGATGTCACTTACCTCGATTATAATAATCTTTTTAGCAGCATCTCCCACAATGTTTTTGTATTCAGCTGGACCTTCCCATCTGGATGTTTGGATTGGCAGGTATGTTGATAATTTATTAAAGAGTTGGGTTCAGAGGGTGGTAGTTAAGGAGCTGTGTTCAGCCTGGAGTCTGCCCAGTAAAGTTGTACAATTCCTATCCCAGAAGGTTTTTGTGCCCTACCTGGATATGGCACTGGACAGCCTGTTCTAATTTCATTGATGATCATGCTAAGAGCAGCAGACTGCACTAGAGACATCTTGAGGTCCTTTCTACCCTGAGTTATCCTGTGAGTCTCTTATTTAATATTTGGGCACATAGCTGATTGTCCAGCTGGCCAGACCACGGAGTTGGCCTTGTGCTGATAGGAGAACACAAGGTACTGACCCTGACACAATAATTCTGTAGTGGCAACCTTCCTGTCAAAATATTGTTAGCAAGTTTATTTAAAAAAAAAAAAAAAAAGGGCTCACATCACACTGTGCTTTCTGTCACAAGAAAAGGGCTTTGATTTAGTGGTGTTAATGGCAACTGTAACACAGTACACCCACTTGCCAACATGAGGTTTCCAAGTTGCCTGTCCTCAGTATTTCATGGTGGTTGTGTCTTGGACTACATTGCCTCTTGCATCCCACTTTTTTGGGAGGGTTTTACACTTTCGTATTTAGATTCCTGCAGCTTTCAAAACACATTCAAGGGCTGAGCAAGAGCAAATTGGTCTTGATGTTGATGCTGACTATTTTTCTACAGAGAGGTAGGAATTCCTATGCTTTTCTTATTTTTTTATCCCATCTTATACCCAAGACTGTCTATATTCTGACCATGAGGGGTGGTGGCTCGGCTCTGTTTTTTACCAGCAGTAAATTTGCTAAAGAGAAGGAGAGAGACCCTTATGCTTACAATCTTCATGGTGCCTTCAGTGAGAAATACGGCTTTGAATGTCTGGAAAAGATGGAATTTTTTCACCAAAATACATTTGTATGCATTCCTTTTGGGGGAAGACAGACATATTCCTCAGGTAATTTAAACTTATTGGCAGAACGTGCCAAATCCTGTCCTTGAGATGAAATATAGGGAGAAACCTCTGTCAGGGTATCCTGAAACAGTCCCAGGGGAGCACCTGAGCCATGTAGCCGCAGGCCAAGGTGTGTGCACAGTGCACAGCTCAATGGCAAGCACTCCCCTAGCCCGAAAATACAGATATGTTTGCACTTGGGTGCTCTCATGAGCTGCTTGCTGCCTTGGGGAACTTGCTCTTCATGGATTTAGCCCCAGCTCTTTGTCCCTGAGCAGCGACAGGACGAGGATTTTGAACACCAGTGTCTTGAGCCCTGATGATGCATGTGGACAAGAATTTCTTCTGGACATTCTGGTAGAGGAGTGAAAAGTTTGACCCAGGTGTCCACAAGGCTGAAGAAAGTCATAACCCCAAGCCACTATCTGTTTTCCACTGTCTCATCCTTCCATCCTTACACATTGAGGACAGACCAAACTTAGGGTGCAGATTCTGTAGTATGTTGGTTCATCTGTTCAAGCTCCCCCTGATAAAAGTTTGGGTGACTTTGCATTTATTCTGCACTTGCCCTATTTTCAAAGCAAGGTGAGCTACCTTGCTTTGTGTTATTCTTAGTTCATGTTAAGCCTATCTGCACTGAGTGCTAAAGCAAAAACCAAAAGTCTTTGTAAATTCACACTTTTCTTTGTGTGTAGTTATACCCTTGCAAATCCCATCTATACAAAAGCCTTGGCTCTTAATGGAAATATATGTTGCTGCTACCCGAAATCAGTCTTTGCTGGCTGAGAATAAAACTCAGTATGAAAACATAATTTTGCTTTTCTTTCTTCTTGAAGTTAAGTTCTGATGTTGGACATCTTGTCAAATTTTCCGGTCCTATTCCCTCACCAGTTCTGCACATGACTTCGGATGAGTAAGAATGCAAATCTTTGGAATATTCATTCCAACTAGAAAATGAGGTGCAAAACCCATCTTTTTTTTTCTTTCCCCCTCCCCTCTATAAAAAGTAAGGGTAATGTGAGGCTATCTCAGCCTATATTCTTCCTTAGATCTTGAATCATGCCCAGAAATGTGTCTGTTTTTTCTATATCTAAGTTACGAATCCTGAGGCTTGCTATAATGGTGCTATCAATCTTTCCTATGACAACACGGAGGAGGAAAAAACTGCTTTTTGTCTTTTTGAGCTTTTATAAGTTAGGTTTCTTTTTATTTTTTCATGGATTAGTCTTGAATTTATTTCTGTGGTAACCAAAGGAATTAGCTTTTTCTTCTGGAATTCTCTCTCGCGTTTTACATCCTCAAATGCTAAAGGGTTGATTAGCTCAACTTGTTTGACCTGGTCATTGCTCCAGATGACTAAGTTTCCTCAACACCCCAGAACTTCATTTTAACCCAATCCCTTCGTTCCTTAGGAAGTTCCACTGTATGCTCTAAACAGAAACTTTATGCAGAAGTTCTCAGCTTGTCTTTGGCAGGATGACTGCTGATTTAGGCCTGAAGAAAAGCTTGTGTGCTTGAAAGTGTGTCTTTGTTTGTTTGTTTGCTTATATTTATCTCCTCAGCAATGTTGGTTGGTTTAACAATAGAGCTTTTTTCCCCTCCTATGAGCAGTGTCTCTCTTGTGGCATTAGATTATTACAGCTAAAACAATGGTTAAGTAGCATTATTGACTCCAGAATTAGCAGCAGCTCTGGGAACTGAGTGGAGGCCAAGTGATGCAGCAGACAGGTATTTTATGCTTCAGACAAACGTGGGGAACCAACATCCTTCCTAACTCATGCAATGAAAAATATCTGAAGAATTAATGAGACATTTTAATGAAACTAAAGAAAATCTGTTCTCATTGCAAGGAAATAAAGCTTATTTATTGCAATCTATCTGTAGACTGCAAGACTCAAACTTCAAATGAAATATAAAAAAATGTTCCATTACTCACTTTTCTCTTTCTTTAGAGCACGCTGGAAAATAAACATGTCGTCAGAGGCCCTTTTTGAAAGGTTGCTAAGAAATAAAAACTGACCCAGTCCCAAGTGTACTGTGCTGCCTACAAGACAGAACAAAAATACTCTTATTTTCCCCCACAAAGTTGACTGCGTAAACACAGGAGGTAATGGTATTCAGTATGAATAAGTAGAAAATTCACTCAAACTTCACTCCTGCACTTGGGACCAGACGCAGAGCAGTCTCCACCTGCCTTAGTGGCCCATGCCTGATCCAGAACCTCGATGGCAGGCCTGTACCATGCTGTGGCACATGCTGCAGGGGCTGCTGCCTCAGGTGCTGGCATTGCCTGCTCACAGACAGCTGCCTGTGCTTTGCCACACCTCTTGCAGTCCTGCAGTGCTGTGCATTTTACAAGCATGCTTAAAGGTGCTTCATAAATGTCTCTTTATCTTGGGGAGACGCAGAAAAGGCTGTGGAAATTTAAAATAAATTAAGTATTGAGAGCTGTTACTGCTGTTTCAAATCCCATCAGACATTTGATTTTTCATATGAGAAACATTCTTACTTGGACATCCACAGAAAAAGGGTAGCAGGGTGGGTGGATGGAGAACTGCAGAGGCACGTGTGTTTGTGTTTCCAATTTTGACCCTCCTGATGTGTTTAGCATATGTACTTATTCCATCAGCTTCCTACATTCTGAATTTCTGCCCTGAACTATTCAACTCGGACATACAAGAACTTCATAATCTCATAGGCCTAGATCATAGGTATAAAGGAGTTAAAGGAAAGAAATGTAACTTTTAAGCTTTATTAGATGTATACTTATTGTATGGTACACACACAGCATGAGAAGAACGCTGATGCTGCTGCTCTTTATACCACTGTTGCAGCATCCTCCATCCTCGTGCATGTTCATATCCCAGCTTTCACTCCTTGTGAATTTAAACGAGAAGTGTGCAGGGATGGGAGTTACCTGTGTGTACAGACGTGCATGCAGTCAGCACAGGAGGATTATTGTAAATCAGAAATCTCCCACTGTGGGGGTCTCACCAGAGAGCCACTGCTGCTGTCCCAGCAATCAGAGAGCAGAGGCTGCTATGGAAAGCCATGGGTTGGAGAGAAGAGAAATTACATACTGCCATTTTCTTTTTTTTTCCCCTCTGACTCTGTTGCTTGGATTTCATGAACCAGGTCTTCAAAAGCAGCTGGAAATCTGTCTTTCAAGTGTCTGATTTATTTCCTTTGTAACATAAAAGTTTTGGCTGTCTTCATTGCAGAGTAGGTGGGATTTCAAGTTCCCTCTTAGCAAGCCTGGGAGCAGCTGTGACAGTGATGAGTTACTCTCCCACTTTAACTTCCTCCCTTCGTGTGGTTCATGCTCAGCACCAAGTTCCACTAAAAGAGGGAGCCCACCCCTGCTCCCAGTGTGCTCTGATTTCCCAGTGTATTTCCATATATTGTCTCAAATTTTGACTCCCTCTTTGTCAGGCTAATTTCATCATTCTTGTATCAGTTTTCTTCAGCTGAGCTGCATTCCTCTTTTTTTGAGGAAGCAAACATCCCTAGTTTGTTTGTTGGGTTTTTTTAAACTATTTTTAGACTTCAGACGCATATAGAAAATCAAGGGTGAAATTGTATAGATTGTGGGAAGCAGAAAATCAAGCAGGGCACTTTCAAGCCCTGCAGATGCTTTAAATGTTCTGATAGTACTTAACAGGCTCTGTAGCATATCGTGACACAGCAAAGTCAAAAATACACCTGAGTAGCCTTGGCTTTTAGCGATCTCAATGAGCTCTCCTTTGCTTTTAAAAGATATGATGCTTATGTGTTTTGCCATTTTTTATTGGTTTTAATGGATCTGGAGCACACTCTTATCATTATCTACAGTTTATCTTCCTGCCTTTTGCAGCACTTTGAAGATTTTAATTTTATTTGAGATTTAAATGCATAATCCAGAGCCCACAAATGCATTTACAGGTCTCCTGAATGTTCAAAACTGAGATGAGTCTGAGCCATATTTAATTCCTTTTGATGCCAAGGGGTACTGAACACTTCTAAACTGATAAGAATAAACTTCGGAGTGCTCAAATGTTTACATTTTCACAAATCAGCTTCACAATTGTGCACTGATTTTCACAAATCAGTGCACAATGTCAAGCTGATATCATTGACTCTGCTTCCTTATCATATGGATTGCCCTTCAAAGGCAACAAGTTTACATCAGCAAGGATGTATTTCCTAGCTAGGGGACCATCTTTTCATTAGGAATAGAGGAAAACAACACTTGCAAAGAGCTGAACTACCACTAGGACATGTGCTATGGGATAACAGCAGCAGCCCAGTCACTTACACACTACTTCAGTCTTGAAGTGCTTAACAAATATTAGCTGCTGAATGACTCTATCCATTGTATGGGGGTTTTGACCTTGCTTTGGTGAAAAGAAGCCTTTAAGTGGGGGCAATGGATATCACACTTACTTTTCAAAGTATTCAGCTATTATGGACTGTTGCAATATACTTATCTCTTAGCATAAGGCACAAGTAGATGCATCAGGTGCCTACTGGCCCCAAATCAGCTCTCAAATACTGCTATAATCACAAGATGAAGAACAAGAATTCAGAAAAATGTTAAGATGCCTTGAGGTGTAGGCTTGAGTGGGTTTTTTTGTTTGTGGGATTTTTTTTTTCCTTCTAATCTCCCTTTTCCTCTCTTTTCCTATCTGCTCTTCAAGTGCCCAGTCTGGATTGTCTCCTTCTGTCTAAACTGTCAAGATTCTTTTCCTGCAACTTCTGCAAAGACTGACCCTCACCATGCTCCATTCTGAGTTAAAGCAGATGTTAGAATGGTTTTGAAATTTGAAAAAGTAAGAATTATTTTCATCTAATTAAAAACACTGTTTATTGAATAGTAGATGTACTAGATAAATTTTCTGCATTTATCATTAAAAATGAGTAAAATGGAGCTCCAGCTCTGTCAGTATTTAGCTGTTATGGTTTTGGCTGGGGAAAGTAATGCAAATTAGAAATGCTTTCATTATTTTTTCCAAGACATCACTAGCATATTTTCTAGGTCAGGTTAGTGCTGCCAAAACCAGCAGTGAACAATGCCATGCGTTTAATAAAAACCCAGATCAAACAGCACATGATTGCAATGTACTCTTTCTGTGTTCTTTTTCTTAATTTTTTTTTCACTTTTGCTGTGTCTATCATGATTAAAAAACTCATCTGACTTCCCACTATGTAGGGTTTTTTGGTGTGCTATAGGATTGTCTCAGTCCATTCATTGACACTCCCATGAGTTTTTTTTATGACTTCTGATTTGTGTTTTTCTTCTCCCACTGCACAGACTTATTAGTTCCCTAGTGATCTAGAGCATCAATGTAAAGTGTTAAAGGTATTCTCAGAGACAAAAACCCTGACGATTTTTTATTTTTATTTTTCCAACAAACATAGATGTGCTGATTTTCCAGGAGGGTGAATTGAAGCTTTATCTGAGCTCTGTTGTTTCTTCTCCTCATCAGGCTCTTTCTGCAGCATAATTTGCAACTTCCAGAGGAGCACAGCATGGGTGTGAGTCAACGGCAGGCGAGGACATGGCTTGTTTAGCACTGGTTGTCACAAAAATATTTAGGGCATGCATTTCTGTATATTTTGTGAGGATGAAAAAATTCAGTGTTTATAACTCCCAAATACATACTTCTTTTCAATGAAGTCTTGTGAATTGAAGGTTGAGGGGATGGACCACATTTTAAAAGAGTCCTTTAAATGTCCTTTTAGTCAACAGAAAATATGGATTTTCTTTCTTTTATTATTTCTCCTCCCACACTCTCAGATGCAAGTAAAATTAGGTTATAAAGGGAGATAAAGAAATAGATCTAATAGCAGTACAGAGCTTAGCAGTTGAGATGCTAGCTCCAAGGAGATTTTTAAGTTGATAATTGCTAGAATTGCTTACCTGTCATCTTAAACAGAGGTTCAGTGCTGAAAACAAGGTGCCATCCTGGATGACCCTGTTGCATGGCTGTGCTCTGCGCTTGTCACACTTCTGCTTCCAAATTGCCTGGTGAAAAATTCTGCTTCCAAATTGCCTTTTCTCCTCACACATGAAGAATGGCTTTTACAATTTTCCTTTTTTGCCTTGGGTTGTATCTGCAACATTTTAGAATAATTGTATTAGGTAGAGATGGGGCAATTTGTGAGTCTGAAAGAAAGAACACCGCTCTTACGAGGAAAGGCTGAGAGAGTTGGGCCTCTTTGCTCCCAAGATGACGGAGAGGGGACCTCATCAGTGTCTATGAGTGACTGAGAGGACGGTGTCCAGAGGAGAGGATGGACCAAGCTCTGCTCTGTGGTGCCAAGCAATGGAACAAGAGGCAAAAAGCAGAAACTGATGTACAGGAAATACCATATGAACATGAGGAAGAACTTCTTTGCTGTGCAGGTGACTGAGCACTGGGACAGACTGCCCAGAGGGTGTGGAGTGTCCCTCATGGGAGATACTCCAGAACTGTCTGGATGTCATCCTGTGCTCTGTGCTCTGGGGTGACCCTGCTGGAGCAGGGAATGTGGATCAGGAGACCCACTCTGTGCTCCCTCCCAGCTTGACCCATTCTGTGATTCCGTGAAAGGAACAGTTTTTTTGTATCAATAGTGCAATCACAGTTGTGACTGTCTGCAAGCCTGGTTAATTTGGAGAGAGTAAGAACCAAGATTAGACTAGGTTTTTTGTGAGGGCAAACGCTCAGTTACTACATTCAAGAAAATTGTTATTTGTGACTCTTGTGAACGCTACCAGGGGATTAAGAACAAATACTTGAGAATATTAAGGTATGGGGGTGGTTTTTTTGGTTGGTTGGAGTTTTGGGAGGGTTTGGGGTTTTTGGTGGTATTTACAGCTTTTCCTAGAACCCGTTAGTAGGTTGGACAGTGAATAGGTGTTTTAATAAAGAGAGAAGAGAGAGGAAAGAGAGGATTAGTAGGAGAGATGCAATTCAGGTTGGGAAGCACGCTGTCATAAGAGCACACATGGAAATGTGAGCAGCAAGACACGCTGGGATCCAGACCCTGAAAAACCTCCCAGTCCCAGGAACAGACTGTGCGTACCCACATGGACGGGGACTTCTGCCTGTTTTTAGTTGGTCTCCGAGGAATAAAGCATGAAGCAGCAAGAAGAGAGCTGCTTGGGCTGCCTGTTCCTTCTTATTTCTGTTCTTCAGTAATTAGAGGCTGTTACAGCTCTCGCTGAACCCAGCAAGTCTTTGCTGTAACAGATCATTCTTCACATTGCGAACAGAAACATCATCGTAAACTCAAAGAATTAAGCCAAAGCAACCTCTCTCCCCCATCAAAACTGGAGTCCAATAATCATATGTTTGTTCCTAGTCGCCTGTTTTCTTCTAGGGAAGGAGAGGAACATGGGCTGCATGGGAAGAAATCCTGTGAATTAGAGTTAGTCATAGGGAGGGAGGTGAGTGAAATTTCCATAAGAAAGAGGTTTGCTTAGCAGCTAGGGAGGTCTCCTTAGAAGCGATGCCATTGAAACAGGAACATAATTATAGGTTAAGCATCCTGAAATAACATTCACAACCTTTTTTTCTTAGTTCAGCAAATGCGATGTGAGAATTATGAAGAGGAGTTAAATTAAATACCTTCTGAAAACTCTAAGTGAGCTGTTTCCTTCCTAGATATTATACTTTAATAACAGCATGCCTGCCATCTAGAAGAATAATATTCAATGATGCTACTAATACAGACATAAATGCTGCATATTTGTGTAAAATCATATTCACCAAGGCAGATATCTGATGTGTTGTGCAATATACTACCTGAACCTGTCATTTTTGAAATGATACGTTAGACTGAGGAGACAGTAAAAGAAAATCTATTCGTGTACCTATTTTGTGTGGAGAAACATTCTCTTAAGTTCTTCTTCTCTGTCAGAGTGGTACTATGAGGCATCACTCTGTTGGTCATGGTGGTGTCAAGGTGGCTTATTCCCCTGTACTTGGGGATGGGAATAAAACAGCATCTGACACTGTAAATTAATCCAAAAGAGAAGGATCATCTTCAGTCTCTGCTGGCCGTTGAACTCTTGTCATCAAAGAATATTTAAAATTAATTTGTACTCAAATCTCTCTGCTTGTCCCTTCAAAATAAAGCTTGCAACTGCGCTCATCCCTAATTTTTTTTTTTGCAATGCAGCATCAGAATGCAAGAGATGTGCATCAACACAAAGACTGGCCTACTTCCACATCAGCTTAGATCCAAAATGGGTTGGAATAAGCTTACAGATTTTGGATGCTTATCTGAAGCTTTTAAATTTTTTTTCCCAAAGTTAGGTTTTATGTCTGAAGAGAAAAGGTGCTCACAGCTCTTCAGAGCTACAGTTTGATGTGGCAGTGGAAAAATCTTTTACTCTCCTCTTGCAAGTAACAGGGCCTCTGTCAGATCTCTATGTCTGTGTGTGCATGTGTGAGTGGGGAATCAGCCAAATGTTTCACAGGCTCGACAACTAAATTTAAGCTGTTTGTACAGCTGAACGCTGGCTGCAGAAGGGATATCAAGCATGAGAAGTTGGGGGGTTACTGGTTTTCTTACTAGTAACAGCTTTCTCATCACCACCCCAAATGCCCTAGAGGGTGGTGGGAGTAAACTCACACTGTGCATGGGTTGTCATACATCTGTTTTAGGAGAAAAACAAGTCATTCCAGTTACTGTCATTCTGGCACTATCTCTAAGCATTTGATTCATTTTAAAAGAGCTTTCCCTAAACAAGTCTGTTATTTCTGTGTCTTTTTGTATCTGGATCCAGGCTGAGGCATGTGGCAGATGTAATTGCTTGGCATTACAGTGAGCTAGGAGTTCCCATTTTCATTCTCTATCCCTACAAAAAACCCCACGAGAATGAACCCGCAGATCCACAAATCACCAAATGCCCAGACCCCCTAAATCCTGTATTTTCTCCAAAGATGACCCCTGATACATCAAGCCATAGGTATATGGTTCTCATATATTTGATATGAAGCTCAGGTTCCTTATATTCCCGGCAGAAAAAGTCCTGGTTAGTTGTGTCTGTGTTTCCCATACATGTGTTTTTCCTATCAGTGTGAAGCTGTTGCAGTAAGTTGCAATGGGATACCGAACTCCCACAGGGGAAGTCAGATATTACTTGATCAAATCTTATTTTTATTTGAACAAGATCCTTTCAGCATCCCGTAATATTGTGCTTGTGCATTAATTTTCAAGAGTTTGGCCAAAATACTTTAGTAATTTTTAACAACATTTACACTGATTTTTGTGTTTTATTTAATAACCTGTAATAATCATTTGCAGGTAGAACCAAGTTGTTACATTTTCATCTAGAAAATGCTTTTCTCTTACCTGTGATCCATTTAAGAACACTTTCATATTTCAGAACTAGATGATATATGGGCAGAGAGGTATATTAGATCTTTTTTTTTTTGTTCCCCAAATGCATTCATTATTCATAAGTAACTCACAAAACAGTCCAAGCGAACTAATTACAGACTATGGGTACTTTGTAAATTATTGAACTGGACTATTTGTGGCATGTTATTGAAACAAACTCTTCAGTGAATGTGACTGGAACTTCTGAATTACTGAATAACAAAGTCAGAAAAATACAAAATTATAAACAGAGGACATGTGGTAACAAATTTTATCTATATAAAATTATGCCATGCTCTGTGGATCTTATTTTGCCAAAGAGCTGGCTTGATCCTGAAAAGCCATTGTATCTGCTATATCTGTTTGTGAAAAATACCTGACAAGTTCCATATTTATTTTTAATCTAATGGCAGAAAATGTAAAACAAGAATATAAGAAACTCACTTTTATTCTTTAAGTATATCTTCAGATCCATAAAATGTATTAAGTTCATACTGTTTGTTTTCTTATAGATAGAGTGTATCTCTGGTTTGGGTTAATGTTTTCTAGTTGGGCTTTTTCATTGTTTTTCACATGAATTTGTCACGCACACGATTTCAGTGTCTGTTATCCAGTTCAGCAGACAGCAGCCTACTGAACTATTTTATTTAAATATGTTGGCATTTCTCACTGGTATGTTCTCAGTGGACAAGTATTGGATAAAATTGGTATGGTTTGTCAGCCATCTCAGGAGGGCAGCCGGGGCAATGCCTCGGAGGCATTACCTGTCACTGGCTGTACTTGGATTTCATCCTTTGAAGCCAGCAGGATTGTAAAAAGTCTCGAATTTATTTTCATTTTGACTTTAAGGAAGTCAGATAACTTCACTTTCCAGAAGAAATTATTAAAACACCTCTGTTTATCTTTTGTTGTTGGCCTGATGCCTGCGGATGCTGGTGAGAAACTTTTCTCCTGCTGCCACGTGTCCAGCAAGGTCAGCGAGCAGGAGAGCTCTGACAGCTGGTACAGAGCTGCTGCTGTGCAGTTCTGATGGCAGGATACAGCCAGAAACAAACGCAGGGATGACTTTCAATTCAGTAAAAGCATTCATTTTTGAGTTAAATGTAGTTTGTGGAATCCATGGCTCCTTTGTATAACTGTAATTTTCTCCCTGTGGTTGAAGTGCAGAAGGGGACACTCCTAGAAGGCATCCAGGATATCAGAAGCTTGACACAAGTTTACGTAAAGATTACAACAGGTAAACTGCCCACCCTCCCCACGAAAAAGGATGGTGAGAGCACAGATATACAGCCCTAATCTTTGATGCAAATATTCTCCATTCCTTGGGAAACATACTCTCTGAAATTACTAATTCCAGTTCCCGCAGTTGTCATTAATACTGCCTAAACTTCAGGTTTCAATCTCTGTCAGTGAAGCTGACTGACTGCAGCCAAACTGTTCCCAAGTGGACATCTCCATAAGACAGTGCAGAATCAAGCCTTCAGAGAGCTAAGCAGGATTTCTTTTTCCAGGTTGAGAAATTATTTATTTTTGCTTCCTATATTGTAGAGACAAAAAACCCCAAACCCTTTTCTTAGTAAAGACAACATAAATTATTAAATAGAACATCCATTCATATGTTATACTCTCTTATTTATCAATTTCACTTTTACAATATCCTATTCACAAATGTCCTTTAGGCATTTTTTTTTTTCAGTGAGGTGAGTAAAATTTGTTTTCTCAGCATATTTATCCATTATGGTAAAAGGCCAGCAGGTACATTTCACTTCTCTCAACATAAACTTAGAAGAAATATTTGCTTGACTGATTTTATTATATCCTCAGACTTATTTCAACTCCATTCTAAATATGGATAAGTAATAAGATAATTGTATCAAAGGTCAAGTAATCAAATGTGTAAGAACAATCTGAAACACATATGCTCAATCTCAGTAATGTTTGCCATTAGAACGAACATCCTCCTTAACTGTGCTGCTTCCCTTCCTCTGCCCTCAGCCCAGATATTATTATCTTGTTTTCTATCACAGCCCTGATCTTATTTTGTCTATCTCTTAACATTCAATCTAAAACCATTTCAGGGAAGGAGCCTTGTAGATTACCTGGACAATGAACAAATAAAAGTTGTGGGAGAATATTCTCCCTACACACCTCATGAAGATACAGATGTGCGTGCAGCTGCTATTTTGAGTCTTGATGCGGGAACATCGTTATCCCAAACTTAGAAGAGTGTTTGGCTTGAGCTCTCTCTGCGGGAAACGTGCTGCATTCCCATGTTGAGCATTGAATCTCTGACCTTTCATGCTTCAAGTTTCCTGTTGGACTGAGCAGGCTCTCGAGCCAGCAGAGGTTGACTCTGACCCTGTGTGCAGCTCCTCGGCACAGGCTATGTTTAGTGCCACTTACAGATGGTTTCTTTAGACAGAAGAACAAATGCCTCAGGCTCCCCAGGTATTCCACTTTCCCATGCTCTCCTATCTGCTCCACTCTAGAGAAAAGCTATTTTAAGGGATATATGGTTTAATCCTTTAGGGATGCATAAAACAAGCTTTTTGATTACCCATTCCAGACCAGCTCAAAAAAGCCAGAAAGAAGCAAAAGTTGGTTTTTTTTTTCCTTCTTGATTTGTCATTGCTTTCAAAACTCCTTGGGATTAAGGACAGTATTTCCTTAGAAAATCCAGGACTTGTCTGCTGCCCTTTTCTTCCTCTTTGTGCAATTACATCATCTTCTTCAGAATGACATGTTAGAGTACAATTGTTTAGAAGAGGCTGTCAGCATTTCTTAACTCCTCCATTCTCCTTGTCCTACCAGCCCTCCCCATTCACTATATCAGTGCTGCTCGTGGCATTTCTGCAACAGCAGCTGCAGTACTGTGACAGGCTTTGTGCTGTGCACAGGATCACAGATGAGGAAAGAGTTTTCTGAAAACCCAGGTCCTTATTTGAGATGGTGATAACTGCTCAGGGTAAGTGTGCAGAATATTGCTGCCAGTGTGTGACAACTGTGAAAAAATAAAAAAGTACTTGTCTCTGATACGGGGCATTGTATGAAAGTGAACTGACTGACAGCTTCTGCCAAATATTGATGGGGCAATACAGATGTTGCCACTCCTGGTTCTGGATAGCTCAGTAGTACTCAAGGTGGGGCAAGGCAGATTTTTTTGGCCAAGCCAGAAAACTGAAAACTGGCCCAGGATTGAAGAGTCACGGTGCTGGGTTGGCACATCCCGTGAAGCTTTTTCAGGTTAGCAGTAGAGACAGCATGTTCTCCGTAAGTGAGACTAAAACGATGCCCACAGAAAATTTTAGCTTATTGATGTATTTTCTTTCTAATTCTATTAGAGTAGATGCTATGTAAATAAGCAGAATAAGAACCACTTCTGCTGAATGTACAAAAGGCAATGTATTTTTTTCCTCCCTACTTGATACAAAAGTGAACTGAAGACTGTCATCTTGGGGACAAGCATGTAGCCAATGACACTGGAGGTGAGAAAAAATGAGAGGAGAGAAGTTTGAGCTACTTGTTTTGGTGCTTAGAGCTTCTCTTTGTCCACAATATGGGAAGGATGTGTATGAATGGCATGAGCATATGATTAGATTAGGCTTCTAAAAATAGTGTCCACATTCTCAGTCTGAAAATAATTATATATTGTGTGTGGACATATACATCAAAGCTATATAGATGTGCTTTTATCTTTGTTAAAGCTCTCTTATTATCCAAGACTTAACTGCAATGGATTCACATAGTTCTCATAGCTCTCAGTATGTGATGTTCGCTGCAGGGGGTGTGTAAAAAATTGCATAGTCTTAAAAATAGTTTGAAAATATAATCTTGAGCTCTTGATCACGGACTTTACGGCTTGTGTTGTGTAGAGGTTGGCTGGCAAAGTCAAGCTGTAGCCCTGGCTGAGGAAAGGGGTGTGTACACAAAGTGCAGAGCTGGGGGACACGAGGGAAGCAAAGGGAGAGACACCGAATATGTGACTTGTGTAGCCAAGTAAAGAAATGGTCATGAGGAGGCGGGAAAAAGTCCTTTGTGCCCTGAAATAAGCAGCAGTTTTGTTAATGGCAGCCTGGGAGTCTATTGAATGAGGTCTTGTCAAGGGAAAGGTAAGGAACAAATTAAAAATAAGACCACGAAGGTGAAGGGAAAAAAAAGGAAAACACAGAAGAAGAATTCATATAGCAAAATTAACACGAGAAGTTTTGAAGAGAGATAGACAGGAGGGAGTGGGAGGAAGAGAAAAAGAAGACAAAATTCAAAACTTCCAAGTTGCAGAACTCTGGGTTTTTGTTCATTATCCCTGTTTTGTGAACAGCTAGCGCATTGTGAATTCACTTAAATATCTAGTAGAGCAGAACTTGTGCAATTGAATGCACTGAAGTATAACTGATTGGAAAGAAACAAGGGAAGAAAAATTGTCTTTTATCTTTATCTGTAAGGCCTGAATATATGAGGAGATCCTCTTTGGGAAAAATAATACAGACACTATGGAGGCAAAGTAGCTGAATGACCTGTTCAAGGTCATCTCACAGGCAACAGACAAAGCTAAAAAGCTTGGAGTTACATTGCACAGTGAATGAATTCATAAAGCTGACAGAGGCTGGCATGCTCTAATCCAGTTTTGTGGGGTTTTAAAAAATTTTTTAAACCTTCAAATGAATTCTAAGAATCAGGATGTTATTTTTTCTCCCTTTAGAAACTTCTTTACTTTGAGAATTAAATGGATGTTCCAATACTGTCTGAAGTCTCCTAACACTGCCTAGGATGGCACTTTCCAGTCTACTCCTCCCATCCGAAGTACAATCCTAACAATTAAGGAGAATCCCTCTTTCTTTTGAAGCCTGGCTAGAGGTATACTAAGATATCTAACATAGCTTCAATGCCCTGATAAATCCCAGTAAAGAATTATTGTACTCTGATGCATCACAGCAATTCCCCTCCATGGAGTTTCCTTGCAATGTCTGCTTTCTGTAGTTATACAGATTAATATTTCTAAAGACAACAAGTAATGTAGCCATTGGGCACTGGAGGCCAAAATCTAATGCAAAACCACTAATCTGAAGTTGAAGTAGAATTCAGCTTTCAATTAATTAACTTGAGAGAGGATATCTTCAAAGGGCCAATTGAACAGGTACATGTAAGTACTTCTCACTATAGCAAACAGCATCTGCTTTAAACAGTATTTGTGTCTTCAAGCTAAAGCATTAGAAATTTATATTAAATAAGCTCCTTAACAAAGTGTGCTTCTAAATGCCATTTGCTTGAGACTTTTGTTGGAACCACAAGGGTTTTGGTTATTAGGTCTTTGATCTCTTAGGATAGTTCTCATAGTGCAGTTTTAGCTTTGTGTCTTCTAAGTAAGGAGGTGTTTGTGTATCTGTCTCCTCCATTCCAGGAACAGTTTGCTGACTTAGCATAAAATTCTGTTGAAAAACCATGTTGATTTATGAAAAGAAATCAGTGATTTATTATGTACACTTTTTCCATCAAAGTTATGTGACATCAATCAAAGAAAATCTCCGAAAAGTAATAACAGTAATAACAAGAATAGTAGAGTAAAAGTAGAACAATTACTCTCCATCACTTACATTCTTAAAATAAAAAACCATGTATTTTTTTATGCATTTAAATATTCATTTTTTAAAACTGTTGCTGTCACACAAAATTCTGTTAGACATTGTTTTTAAATTATTTTATTTCCTTTATTGGGAGATCACCAAAAAAAATGAAGATGTTACCATGTAAGGTACAACATCATAGTGGGAAGAGTGTAATGCCAGCAATTTGTGTACAAATCTCATAAAGAGAAGCATTCTGAGCAATAGGTCTGTAATATCAGTAATAACGAAGCTATAGGTGCATTGCTGTGCGTATTTGAAACCACATTTTCAGGTGCCATGTACACAGTTCTAATGAGGATATCAGTGTTCGTGCTGCAAAGAAGCAGTAGGATACACTACCAAAAAGGTAATAGGATTGGTGATAATGTTATTCCATTCCACACTGGAGTAGTGGATGTGTTGAAGCATTATGAGGATGATTGAAGTGCAGTGGGTGAGGTTTTTCAGGAATGTAGAAACTGGAATACACAGAATAATGCCAAGGGATGTCTGGAAATTTTTCAGGGTTCTGAGGAGACATTTTAAAACCCTATGAAGTCATCAGGTAGAGAAGTAATTTTAAACACTGTTTGTCAAGAAAACAATTTTACCATAGTTCCCCAGTGCCCACATTCATTTCAGAACTGATGATTTAACTGCTACTGGCTCAGGACTATGAGTGGTAACTCCTGAAAACAAATCTCTTGGCAAAGTACTCCTGTTTCCTTTCTAAATAAGCTGAAATTGATCCCAAATATAACCACTTTAAGACTAAAATACAAAATTCGCTTTACTTGACCTTTATGCTAATAATGAAATGGAGTCATGAGAAAGAAATTTGATGTCTCCATCTACTTCAGTCCAAGAGGACCTAATAGATGTTCAGTCATAAACCAAATTTTGAACACGTTTTTTAAAGCCCACACAGGGTTTTAGACAGAAATGGAGTTTCTGTTTTTTCAGATTATAAATTCTATTTCTGTGTTTAAAAATCACTGGCTCTAAGAGTGTTTTATTTTGGGGAGAAGGTTTTTTGAGTCACTGGATCTAACTTTGGCATTATCCCTACAAATAAATGAAGACAGTCTTCTACAGGGATACTTCTAGCTACTACAGTTATATGTAAATGACAGAACAGTCCTGGGAAGCCTCTTAACAAATATCCTAATCAAGGTAACCACTAAGACCAAACCACCAACCATGCCAATAAGAGTATTATAAGAGTATTATAGCACTGAGAGCTATTAATTCATGGCAACACGTCATTGTAATGAGACTTCAGCAATGATAGGTCCCAAGACTTATTTGAAGTATGGCTATTATAGATTTGGTTATGCTTTTGGCCACATGGGGCTTCAATGGAATTATTTTAGATTTATTTAACTGTAACTGAAACCAGAATTTGTCCCCATGGTAATTCAACATTTCAGAGTTTTGAAAAGCTTGAGCTGTCATAAAGAGGTAAAATGAAAGGTGTGAATGTACAAACAAACAAAAAGAAATGTGTGTGGGCAGGAGATGTATTCCCTAGTCTGGAAAAATTTAAATTAGAGAAGAGAAATTCTAAGCAATTTCTTAATTGGAAGTGTCAGTGTAGCTGTAATCATGGCAGCAGAACCAGACGCCGGTTCAAGAAATAATCAAATGGAAAACAAAAACAAGACAGAAGAAGTAAAATAGTAATATACAGTGTGAGACAAGATTCGTGTTACAATCTAACTGTGTGCCAACTCTGCTAAAGCCACTCCTCTGTCAAAGCCAGTGAGAACATACACCTTATCTATTGACAGGCCAAGGATGCATTATTTCCATTAGCAGGTTATATAAAACACAAGACTGGAAGGGGCCTGGAACATTAAAACCACCTTTCTATAATTGCAGCAGTCATACAAAAAATGTTTTTCACTTTCTTGGAAAATATGTTTCAGATGCCATCAACAAAACTGTTCAAAAACCTAAGACTGGAAGAGCAGGCAGAAGCTAAAGTACATTTGGAAAAGACTTTTAGAAAGACTAAGCACTTTCTTGGTGCTCTGTGTTTTGCAGTTACAGGCATTTGCTAATTACAACTCTCCAGAGGAAAGCTCCCGTGGGCTCAACTGCTCTGACCTGGGGGAATGAAAACCAACCCTCCTGACTGCCAATGTTGGTGGCAGGGTTTTCATCCAGTGTAATAGATTTTTCACTGTGCTAATGAAATGCTGATTGCCAGACAGAAAAATGGATGCATCTTAGTAACACAAGATCAATTTGACTTCCTTATTATAACAAAGGCAGCATTCATTTTTCTCAATTAATCAGCCACATCATCAGCACATCTTAGCTGCAGTCATCTAGTGATTATAAATTGACTCTGGGGTCACTTGGTCTCTGCCTTGCAAAGGGAACATTTTAAATAACGTTCTCATTTTCCTGTGCCGTAGTGGAAATCATGCACATGCACTCATAAGCAGAGAGTAGACTTGATTTTCTTTGCAATTTAGCCAAGTTCTGGAGTCTGTCCAACAGCAATTAAATCACGCCACCTTCTTTAGACTTCAACAGAGTGGGACAATTTTCTCCTGTTGTGAAAGGGAATGTTTCTGTATAATTATTTGGTCAACAGGAAGATCAGACTCAAGATACATACACTGGTGATTTCTTATTCCAGTCCATGTATTGTACCTGCAACAATGGTATGCAAATAGTTCTCATGGGTGTTAAAACAGCTCTTTGTCTCTCTTTCTCCCCTCCTCCCTTTTCCTGTTCCTTAGTTGCAGGTGGAAGAAAACAGATTCTTTAGATTATAGGCCCCCTTTGTATATAGATTAATCAACCTTTTTATCTTTCTTAGCAGCAGGTGAAAGAAAATATTTACATCTTCTTACTTAACTTTTGAGTCTTTAACATTCACATCCTCTGGGCTCTTTCCGTGGACTTGGAAGGACCAGAAACTGCAGAAACAATTTGTAGGAAGCTTGTGTGTAGGTTTAGATCACTGCACAGTGCATGGAGGAAATAAAGTGCTTTACTTCACCTGCATGATGAGCAGGAGCACCCTGCATCAGAGGAATCTGGAAAACTGAGGAGAAAAAGGGGTAGTTGATGCAATGCTACTTGTCAGACAAGTTAAAAACTTGTATCTCCTACTGAGCATGAAAATATGTGCCTACAGGGTGCAAGGATTTCACTTCACCTTTCCTCCAATGTGCTGGACACCCACCAGCTCAGGGCTTTCCAAAGTGCAGGAAACCTGTCAGTAGCCAAAGTGGATGTCAGCATGATGCTGTCAAGTGTCCCAAAAATAATGCTGTCAAGAAGAAAGCAGGCGCAATGGCCTTTCAATACTCAATATATTCTGAACAACTTAAACCAAATTGGACTGTCTTTCCCTTAAGTAATTAAATTGGCCATGAATTTGCAACTCAAGATCACATCGTCTTACTATAGTTGCCATTTTCTTTAACTTTTAACTTGGTTTCCTTTTCTTTCCTACTTTATTATTTAATTTGGAAGTCAGTTCTAGGGAGAGGTGTTAAAGCTCAAAACTTGGGTGGTTTTCACATCTTACAAAGCCAAACTACAGACTAAGCCAGGAGTGAATCTCATCCAGTTAAAACAGATTGGCATTTTTCAATCTTTAATTTCATTGCACTTTGAAGAAAAAGATAGCTTTTGTGTTTTCATATATCATGACTACTCATAACAAATATGGAGATCGCAGCCTAACTCCCATTGCTTGAAAATTGCATCAGCAAGGTTGTTTAACTTAATCTCTGCTCCCTACTATGGGGAAAATCTCTGAATGCTTTCTGATAGTTTTTCCTCCTCTCTTATATCCCGTTGCTATCAGAGTTCATTTATATTCCCTCAGCTTACTCATAGCCGTCCTGACCAATTTGAGAAGCCTGCTGCCAGTGTGCAGACTTCCCCAGAGTCTGCAACATCATAAAGATAAGCAGTGATGTTGCTAAGAGAAGCATCCCTGCCTTTTGCTTAGGCTTTTTTGTAAAGTAGATGAAGTGAAATAATGAGCTAAATGTAATTAATACGGTAATCACATTTGTCATCTCAGAAGCATTATATCATCTCTCCTTCTGTTTCAGACAAGGGAGCTCTCTTCTCATTTTCTTCCATGCTTTATCTTTTCAAAAGGAAAAATGTAAATAAATTTTGCAGGATATGGGTGTACTTGTTCAGTTTCAACCTGCTATAAAGGAATATTCTACCAGGTAACCCTCAGGGGACAGAACCTGTTGTGCAGTCTTGTTTTTGTTGCACTTCTTTTGTCAAGTGTGTCCATATAATCAATGTAAGCCCAACCAGTAAATACCTCCATGTTAACACAGTTAACTTAATTACAGAAAAAATTACAGGAAATACTGTATTTCTTGGTGCTCAGACTCTGGCTACTCAAGTCTGTATTTATGGGGCCCTCCTCCAGCCTGATTTCAGGGGTCTGTATGTGGCCCATATTCAGGAAAGCACACAGGTTTGATGGGCATCTAAGGTTGTGCTGGATTAGAAAAGTATTGGAGATACACAAAGCCATCATTTTTGGACAGCAGTCTGTCAATGCCAGCAGAGATTTCTGCATCAGTCAGTGATAAATGATGGCACCGTATGGACTCTAGCAGACAACTATCCCTGGTGTGTGAAAGCACAGGTTTGGAGGATGTAAATTCTGCAAGCGGCACCTTGTGAGGGGCTTAGGGGTCTATTATGGATCACATAAGCAACTTCTGATTTGGGTGAGGATTTTTACTTTCACTCAGATCTAATCCCATGGCAATTCTCTTAGTTGCTAAGGAAATTGCTCATTCTATGTCCCTTTGCATGGGCTCACATAACTGGTACAGCTCAGGGTGGACTTCACGCCAAGAAAACCCTCAGATAAAATCAGATGTTGAACCATGAGAATCTGAAGCAAAGAAGCAACAGTTTGCAGTGTGTCTCTACTCACTGTACCACTGTGGGGAGCAGAAAAACTGGGCAAGAACCAGTCATGGGAGTTGCCTCTGATGCCTTAAGGATTTTTAGCTTCTATTTTTCACGTATCTGTAGTTTTGGCGTGTAGCTCTAGGCTCCATATAAAGTGCTAAAAACCTCTGTTCCCAGCACTTTAGACAAAACAATTCCTCTCAGTTGGAAAATCCAAGGACACTTTGCTGCCTCAGAGCCCCAAAATACATAAACAGTGAATTGGGGGGAGCAAGCTTGGGGTGGTTGACATCATCACCTGAAGGTGTAATTGGAGAATTGAGGCCCGATATGGTAATAGACAGAACTTATGTGAAGAACCCGTGACTCATCATCCATTTTGGGTGTAGACTCTTGAGTAGGCTCTGTCTGCCCTAAATGTACCCAAAAGCCTTTAATAAATTAATCTGCTTTTTATTCTCCTAACTTTGTCTAGCCTTCTGCTTTAGGAAGCCCTGCTTTAGGCATCACCTGCAGTTGAAAGTGTCTGAGGTAAATCAATCCAAGGCCAAGCAGGTGCTCTACAAACAACTCTTCAGAACTGGTGTTGGGCAAGGGCACGGTCACACAGGTACTTCGCAGCCGTGAACTTCAGAAAAGCTTTTTATGAAACAAAGACATACCAGGCTTTTGCCCACAAACTTCTAGACACTTAACTTTTGAGAACAGCTCTAACCAAAGCAGCTCTAGGAGTAGAAAAAGAATAACAGCTTTCTGGCGTTCACTTTTTCTGCTGAAAGTCCTCTGACCATCCCAATAGAAAGGTCAAATGCTGAAAGGTACTGAGCACTCATAATTTTCCCTACAATCAGCCTCTGAATGTTACATACCTTCAAGGGCTTGACAGAAAGATTTCCTACAGGAGAAGGTATGGGAGGGTCTGGCTTTTGACATGGCAATCAAGAGAAGTTGGTGTTCCAAGGTAAAAGACAAATTGATTAGAAAAAAACACTTTTGATGGTTTCAATCTTTAATCCTTAATGTCACTATCGACTAGAGGGCAGAATGTCCCTGATTTGCCCTGTGATGGGGAAAGAAGTGCCTTATGTCCCATGAGGAACCTGACCAGCAAATGACTTAGTGTGAACAGACTCTGAAAAGAGTTGCCCACAACTTCTTGGCTGGGAGGATCTTGTCTGTGTCACGTAGCCTGGGAATTGGGGAAACAGAAGGACTGAGAAAAAATATGTGGGGCACAGGCAACACTGGCATGGTCTGAGGCTGGAATAGGACTAAGTGCCTTTGATCTGGCTGTATATGATATTCTGACCCCTCAGCAATGAGGCAAAGTGCTGTATATCTCGCTAGAGGAGAATTTAGAAGGAAATATATTTAGGAGACAGGTAAAAATGCAGTGGCCTAACATAGTAGTACTATGATTTCATCCTGCAAGGTGCATAAGAATTTTTAACGGGATCGGGGTCCTGATGGTTTTAAGGTTTCTACAATGTGAAAAGGAAAGTGACAGGAGTGTGGGGAGAATGGCCATTCAGGTTTAATTTGGGCAAAACCATTCTGGAAAGGCTTTAAAACAAGTTTAATTGCAGCTGGGGAAAAAATGGTTACAGATATGCTGTCATTCAAAATTCCGAGCAAGGAGATTATAGATAAAACCAAAGCTTGGGAAAAGGAATAAAAAGACAAGACTTAGAAGACATTTTCCTTTATGTCCTACTTATAAAGGGATATAAAAATTGCTATTTGATTAACTAATTGCCCTGTGATGCTGAATTGTTTTTCAGCATGTAATCTTTTAAAAACAAGTCTGAAAAGTGTTAAGCTTCTAAGTTTCTGGAAAAACCAAATTGACATTAGACATAATTCTCTTAATTGCATTATAATTTTGTGAGTTTGCTGAACTACCTGATATAGTTTCAGCAGAGACTTGTATTCCTTTTTGAAGCAGGATATAAGTCTCATGCTGAAGTCTGTGGATTGCCTCAGAAAACTGAAATAATTAAGATTTTCTTGTTAGGGAAAATCCTGTAAGGGAAATGCAAATGTATGTTTATTAAATTGTTTGGCCAAATACAAGAGAATAGCATGTGAAAGCTGCTTAGAGGCATTTTATATTTTCTAAGAGGTGCTAATTTATCTACCTGCACTGGTATATATTGTTCTTCACCTGGAAATGTGCCTCTTTGACAGCAATCAGTCCTTAAATAATGATTTCATTTGGGAGGAAAGGGTTAATAAATCTCTCCAGTGCTAAAAGCTGATGTTAAATAAGTTCCTGTATGTTAGAAATTCCATGCTGAAGGCACTTGGAGGGCAGTGCTTCAGCGGTCATGCTGCCTTGACCCCTTGAGGAGAGCCAGCTGCAGACAGAGCCACAGCTCTGTGTGTGAACAGAGGCTATTTGCATGACTAACAGTGACCTTTGCTGCTCCTGATTGCTGTATCCATGTTTTCCAAAGACAAATCAGAACATGAGGCATAAAGGTGTGGCCTTTTGAACCTCTACTTCTTACAGACTCTTAGTTAAAGAAAAGAAAGCTAGTGAGTGTTACACTTGTCACAGAAGGTATACATTTTAGTAATAATAAACTATCATTATTAAAATATTTAGTAAAAATAAACCACCAGAAAAAGATAAATGGCAATAAAAAGGTGTCTTCGTATGTTATGTGTTTTCCCTGAGCAAATCTGCTAGGGAAAGTGCATTGTCACTTGATTAGTCTTGTCACAATATTTCCTATCCTTTCCCTGTAACAGGAGGTCTCTCCAAGGGCTGGGAACATGAAATGGTTACACCCATGTGTTAAATGGAAAAAACATGCAGTTACTGATGAGGAAACTGGATTTTAACAGCTTTCAGATGGCCTTCCTGAGTGCAGGTGGTGTGATATGCCTCCCCATCTCTGCCTAATGAAATCCACCTCCTTATATTAGGGAAGTGAAACTCTGTGGTACATCCCACAGCTCTGGGGAAGGGCTGCAGCATGTCTGATATGTGGAACTCAGAACTGCTTATCTTCTCTTGCTGAATATATAAATCTCAGTACATGGTCACACCTTTGCAGCCTTTAATGTAAAAGAAATTGCTGGGCTCTTTGGCTGCATTTGCACCAAAAACTCCCAGCAGGTCTCAAACTGCATCTCTGTGCTCCTTCAGGCTTTTGAAAGTGCGGTGAGCTTAATATTCCTTTGGAAACATTATCTCTGGCTTAAAATATCTCTAAATTGCAGCCAAAGCTGGAGTGAGTTCTGCAGCTGAAATCAGAAAATAGACCTGAAATAATTTTAAAATACTGTACTAAGATACTGGTAGAACACTAGCTCTACAAAATCTGCCGTATAAATTAATCAGTAGTCATCACATGAGGAAGGACTGTGGTTACACTTGTAATAAAGTACCCAAGCAAGATGCTTATTTTGTTAAAGTCTGTGATGAGGCTGATGAAAATCAAGTATAGAGTTGCTCCTTGGATGCAAGCATGGAGCATTTCCATGTAAATAAGTTCATGCAGTTGAGGGCTGGTGGCTGCATTAGTTCCCTCAACTGGAGTGGGCTAATTAAAACTGTTTTCTCAGTTTTTCACAGAGCTCTTGAAAGTAGCAGTATTTATTCTTAGATTCTTTAAATGAGCAGTGCCTTCAGCTACATCTCACACTTAAGTCTTTGCTCTCTTCTCTGCTCACCTACCCAACTATCGACCATGACATTAAGAATTGGGAAAGCTTACATTTCTCTGCAGGCAAGTTTGTCTATTCTTTGGAACAGGTACTGTGGGTGTGTCCTGTATTTCTAAGTTTCTTTTCTTGACACTCATATTTGTAAAAGCCACTAGCTAGGCCACTGACACCTGTACTATTTTCTCATCATCTCCCATCCCATTTTTCCATTTAACTTCATGGCCTTGTGTTTACTCTGCTAAAGTGTGACACTTTGCTATTTTTGCACATGTTTTTGTTGATTTGTGATACCTTTGGAGGTATTCCCTCCGTACTTTTCATAATAGGTCAATGGGATGCTTTTGGGCTTTGGGTACTTCTATTTCTTTCTTACAGCTTAAAAGGAGTTTTTCACCCTGGCTCATATTGTCCTTGCTTGCTGGAAGGATCTTTGTGATTCAACTTCTGGCTTTGCTGCAGGTCCTTTGATACGCTGTGCTTGTAAACTTCTCTGTAACTATAAAAGAGAACCAGTAAAGTTCCTCTCTTAACCCTCATCTTTGCTGGGTTTTGACTTATGAAATTACCATCTGCTCTGGGCAGAAAGGCTTTCCTCCATTGTGTTTGTACAGGTCCTCACATAGAATGAGAAGCCAGTAAATCAATGCAATTTCCCTGAAAAACATAGCTGAGAATATGCTCTTGAAGTTTCTTTCACTTTATTATTGGCACACTCCTGCATTTGTCCAGGTTTGGTTCATTATTTCTTAAAACTTGTGAATTTCAATAGTACTTTCTTCTCAGTACTTCCACTAAAGGCAGCATTTTGACACAGATTTATTCTACAAGAAAAATTTTCTGAAGAGAAGGTCAATATTACAGGATGAATTTTCATATTCGAGACAGTCCCAAGATCTGCAGCAGACTATACAGGATTGCCTTTTGAAGCACATTATTGTCAGGTCAGACACGGCACTTTCAATAAGCCATTGGGAGTCAATTAAAAGTTTTATGTGTTCTGGCCTGTTTTAGCAGTGACAGCTCCTGAGTTCAGGTCAGGTCAAGTTTGCATCAACCCCACTGTGCTTTTTCTGAGCAACATCCACATGAGTATTCACAGGCCATTGCATCAACCTTTGTTAGCAAAACCCTCACACAGTTTACAGGCCTTTTTAAAAGTGAGAGAAACACAATTGTCAGTGCATTTTGAACTCTGCTGTGCTCATATAATTCCTATTGCAAGACTCTATCCCTTTGCTTGCTTGAGCCCTGTGTGACTTGACAGCTGTTTTGCCAGAAATTATTTTTCCTGGTCTCTCTGATGTAGATCTTGATTCATGGTATGTAGAAGACTTGAGAAGGAAGATGCACCAAAGGACAAAAGGAGGAAGAATTATCTAAATCTCATAAAAGAAAAAGATCAATTTAATCTTCCTTCTTTCCTTTTTTTTCTAGTACCCCATTACAAAAGGTAGAAATATCCATGCAGTTCCTCTTACAGAGCTCTGACTCTTCCCAATGGCTCTGTCTCCTATCTGGTCCCTGATTTTCAAGGAAGTTGTAAGTTACTCTGATATTTTTGTCCCCTTGCCATTAAAAATGTGGTTGACATAACCAGAGTAGTGTATAATCTGGGAGAAGTAGTGAGTGCACTGTAATGTTTCCCGCTCTCATTTCAAGCAGTGTTTATTTGTCGCAGACCGCTTGTCTGCTTTTACCCCGCTGGCTCGGTCGGGGACGCCCGAAAGGATCCCAAGTCTCAATGGCGACGCCAGACGGTCGGGCAGGCTCCTCTGCTGGCGCATGCTGCTTGCCCCGCAGGGCCGCGGGCGAGTGGATCGCCTTGAGGCGCGGCAGCCCAGGGCAGTCAAGCCCTGCACAGAGCGTCGGTGGTGAAGGCAGCGCGAGGAGATAAGAGGTGTGGAGTCACTGGCTTGCCCAAACAGACGTTTATTCGGAACTGGGGAAGAGTGATGTCAATCACCTGTGAGTTTGGCAGAACCAGCAGCGAGCAATGGGGTGGAACAGGTTTATAAGGGGGACACCACAGCCAATGGGAACAAGGGACGGAGGTGGGTACAGAACTCAACAAACCAATGGTAGACACTCAGAGGTGGACCCAGAACATAAGAACCTATCAACTTAACAGGTAAATCGAAGGATCTAGAAGGGGAGGCGGGGTCGGGGGCCAAACCACGCCCAGGGCCGGCCCTAGTCCTCGAGTGACAGAGAAAGGACTAGAAACTCAGGTGGGGTTGCGGGGAAGCCGTGCCTGGGACCAGCCCAGGGGGCGTCCCTATACCCCTGAGCCCTCCTCTTCGAAGCCATCCTCCAGGTCGTCCTCGAGGTCGGGGGCAGGGCCATCTGGAGAGAAGGCGGCAACCACCACTTGCCCCTCGACATTTGTTGTCTCATGTCAGGACAAGGACTGTTTTTTACAGCCAGCCCTTGGTTTTGGCTGCTCTAGGCAGGAGTAGAGGTGGCTTAAGAGCAGAGGCAGCGCAATGAGGAGGTGACAATGAGGAGGTGACACCATTTTGCCTTCCTCTTGCATTCCTGGGGACCAGAGTGAGGACCAGGTGAAGCCTGGGAGAACCTCCAACACCATGAGCAAGCCAGAATTTATCCCTGCTCTGACAGAAGGGAGATCAAAAATAGGCAAAATCTCCCTCTTCGGAGAAATACAGAATCATCAGAAAGCCATCTTCTGCTTATAATTTGGGAAAGTATGATGTTTTCCTGAAGAAAGGAGTCAAAACAGGAAAAACATTTTTTTTGCCAATAAAAGCTTTCAGAAAGCAAAATTTACTGTGAGATGGTCAAAAAGCCTGACCTCTGTGTTGTTTGACTCTTCAGGTGCATGAATACACTGCAAGGGAAATAATTTAGGTATTTACTTGCATGGAGCATGACGCTCATGAGGGCTTACAGATCTGGAAAAGCCACGTAGTCTTTGTCCTTCACAGAGTTAAAGTAACTCCAATAAAAAGCACTCAGTCAATTGCAATTAAACTTTGTGGGATCCAAGCCATAAACTGTAACTTTTCAAGGGAGAGCTTGTCCTTTTTCTGTCTGCTTCCACAATGACTTCTGCCAGATAACACCTAAAAACTTAATTCAGCCTCTAGGTTAGAAGTAGAAATTTTACCCCTTTGCTCTCAGTTCGTGGTAAGTTTGTTCCAAAATTCAGTGCCAGTCGCACCCAAGCCACATGCAGACTCTTACCTGAATTAATTTAATATTAGGAAAAAACATACCTCAAAACTAAGAAATGGAGGGGATGTAGGTACTGAGAAGTATCAAAATGCTTCATTTTTCACATTGATACCTTTAAAACTAATGAGCTTTCAAACTGATAAGGCATTGTTACATCCAAGTTGACCTAAGTTTTAATTGAGAATTAAGGACCTTTAATGAAAAAAGAAAATGAAACCTCTCATTCCAATTAACACATAATTACATATTGGCCTTGGATGAAATGACTGCCATTTTAATTTCATTAATATGTTGATTGAGTCAGCTGTTAAAAATCCTCTTAAGAAAAAACCTTCTTCCAGTCATATGCTAGGCATTTCTATTATACAGTAATGATCATTTTATTGAGAGGAATGGTAATATATTATAATTTCTGGTCATAAAAAGATATAAGTGTACAATATCTATAAAGGAATTTAATAGAATAATTTCTTGGCAAAATGAAGTGTCATTTTCAGATTTTTCAGAAGTTACTTTAGTTCTCCATCTGCAGAGTATAAAAGACTGAGATGAGTTTAGGAGTATTTGCTTTGCCAGCTTTCCAGAGGCAGAACTTCAGATACTGCAACTGAAGCTGCAGTGTAAGACCTGTGAATTATTTCACCAACAGTGCAGTAAAGACATCTGTTTTGAAAGGCTGTTTTTGAAAATATCACATGAAATCTCAGTCATTTTGCAGCAACTTCTGCATCACCAAAGTTGCTGCTTTCTCTGCTTCCTCATGGCCTTGCAGTCCAGCACAGCAGGATGAAGCCTGGCAGCTTTGGCAGAGGAATGGTTTAGGACAAACCAGAGTGTGCTCCAAAGACAGTCCCTGAACCAGAGCCACCTCAGACTCACCTCAGGATGGTGAGGGAGCAGTGATTCGTGCCTTGCGTGCAGTGTGAGTAAACCAGCACATTTTATGAGGACAGTCTGGGTGATCCCTTAAATCCTAGTATTTCCCATATTCACCACTCACAGGGTTTGGTGTTTATTTTTCTCCATTACCCAAAGCTTTTCATTGTTTTGCTTGTGTCTGGGGGTGTCTGTGTGTAGGCACTCGGCATGACAGTGAATTGGTAGGGATTGCAGAAGTCTTCAACAGCTTTCGTGGTGGTATTTTAATATTCAGTGTTTCAGAGCAACTCCACTTCCAGTATTGCAAATTTGTTCATTCATGGGATGTTTGCATGACAGCTGAAGACAAGACCTTGATTGTTGTGTTTCTCCAGTCTCTGTGTTGCTTGCAATTTGTCCTAACTAATTTTCTTATGCAGATGTTAAAAGTTTGCTATTTATGCCTTTTTGATAGGATTATATAAAGGAAGTTACAGCAACAATTTCAGAATCATTCACTAGATATTTTGGACAACTGATGAATGGCGTACATGTTGAATTGAGCAAGGAACAGACTGAAAAGGGAAATGACAGTTAATGGAAGGATGGATGAAGTATGAAAGACCTTATTTGATATTTTCACTAAAATTCTAGTCTGTGTACACCAACAAAATATTCTGGTAACAAAAAATGAGGTTTTATCAATAAGTAGACAATTGAATTACAGTACAGAAAAAAAAAACAAAACAAAACACCTCACTATGAGATCTGGAATACTGAAAAGGAAATCAGAATTATTTTGAGGAATTAATTCTACAATGAAATCAGGTACTTGTAGATTGCAATAACTACCGTGGAACAGACCCACATGTATTTTCAGATGTCATTTCAAGAAGAAATAAGTACAAATGTCCCACGAATAAACAGGGAAGTTACTTTCAATTTTTGCAGCATTGTAACAAAGTAATAAACCCTTGATATTTTGAAATGGAATTCAATGTATCTACATACCGGATTAGGAGGCACGTTAGCATGGCATGTTGTAGATATTGACTCAAGAGTATTCTCAAGATAGGGAGTTGTTTATTAGATACCTCCACCTCACTTTTCTTCAGCCTTGGCTATGGTTAATGGTGTTTGTATGTGAGAGTAAAATTAATTCATGTGAGTGAGAATCACAGAAGAGAAGGTGTTTCTTTCAGATGTTTATACACTGCTGTGTCCCAGTCTGTGATTCCCAAGTGGAAAAATTTTAATGCCAAGTAAGATCCAGTCCTCTGGACCAAAACAGAGATCTGCTGCCTTTGGCTTTTGTAGCACTGAGATAGTCAGTCAAGAACTCTCTTGGCTGACAAGGTTAAACTATAGCAACAGCACTGTGGATTTAAAGCAAAATTATGATGGAGATAGCGAACTGAGTTTGTGAACTAAAGGCCACTATTTTAGGGAAGCACTGTATAATTTCACATAGTTACTGACTCATATTCATTCCTTGGTATGGATTACTCATGTTTCTGTTAATATAATTGGGGGTGGTTTGCAATTGAGACTGTTTGGCTGCTGTCAGCTGGGATAGAGGTGCTTATTAACGTCGCTTTAAGGGTGAGTGGGTGTGCGCACATGTTTCAGAAACATCTCAGTCTTGAAACTGAATTTGGAGCTACACATTTAAAGAACCTCATATTTATTTGTTTCAGCTGGATTCTTTCCAATTATCTTCTCATACCCTTGTAAACATCCATCAAAATAATCTCAGAGAGTTGTAAGCAATATGTTGTAAAACACTTCATTGTTCAGCCCTCAAGATCATTGCAGCAGAGCATTTCATGGATGTGTATCCAAAGTGCTCATGTCAGCTGGTGGAGATGTAATTGGAGCACATGGGAGAAAAATCTATCATGCTGCTAGTGAATAGCTTTAAGATACTTTGAAAATTATTGATCTCTTCCTTTGTTATTCCTAAAAAAAAAAAAAAAAAAAGGAGGTTTTGAACCTAAAACCATTACAGCATCCAGTACAAAGAGATTGTCAAAGAAAATTTTCCCACGTGTATAAAAGTTGCCGTAACAAGGCTTTCCTATTGAGTATTGATCAGATATTACATTCATCATTGGCTCTCTAACAAGTTGCCTTGGTGTGGTGAAAGTGAGTCTGAAGTGGGATATTTGTGCCTTGGCTTTCCTGTGCTGAAGTCACTGTGTGCTTTTGCAAAATCCATGGTTTCATTCTGCATGTGTGGAGCAGGCAGGGTGGGCTGTAGCTCTCACCAGAGCTGCTTGCAGCACAGATATCCACTTGCAGGAAAGTCTGGATCAGTGAGGATTAGCAGACATGTGAGGATTTTGTGAGTCCTGGGAGCTGGTGAGCACAAAGAGAGCGTTAAAGGAATGACGAGGAATGTTGTATCCTGCACCAGGTTGTAACATAATGATTCTCGTAAATCATCTAAACCCCACATATTGTGACTGGCTTAAATATGCATTTAGAGTCATCAAAACCCCAGAGGAAATTATTTTAAATGCAGGTGAAGTATCCATATCCATGTTTTAATATTGAAGTTATAAGTAAAAATTTGACATGTAAATAATTGCACTGTCTTGTTCAATCCCTCATAGTCTGTTCACAAAGCAGCATTGCAATCTAAAAGGTCCTTTTTTATGACAGGAAATGTATTTAATTTTTTATTATTCTGCTTCGTGAAATATAGTTAAGCTATTCTGTTTATACAACTAATTGGTTTGGGGTTTGATACTCAGCCTAAAAATACCAGTTGTCCTTTATTTGGGTCTTTGAGAAACACATGAACTTCAGAAATAACCTGGCAAGAAAGAGAAAGCCAGAAGTTAATGGATATTGTTTAGCTCTGTACTGTTGGAGAGAATTATTATACAGTAATTTCCTGTCCTCAGAGGGAGCTTGAACCACCTTTTTGTGCACTTGTTGTACCTATAGACCCACTGGGAAAACCACAGATAATGCATATCAGCCTCAGGCTGGTGGAGAATGGACAAGAGATTGCTAAACCGTAACCTGGAAGGAGAAGTAGTCTGAAAATATTTGTGTAATGTATCTAATCTATTTCTGACCAGCTGTGTTTACAGAATAGATTAACTGTGAAATTGTATTCAAAGTGGGTTTTCTTTCCCACAGAAAATAAAATCATAGAAAAATGGCACAAAGTTATATTGTTCCCCATTTGCATTCAGGTAGCTTTAATATTAGCAGCAAATTCTGCTTTGACTGTTTAATGTGAAAAACTTGGAAAATATGCTGCCACTTAAGTTTTATTGAACTGAGAGCAAGACTTGCTCTATTTCCTTATTTAGTTTTGCATTAATTTATCTCCTCCAAACTTGAGCTGTTCAGCATCATGTGAGTGGCAAAGCCTTTTCAAAATCTTCAGTGCCGAGCTGCCTTCCAAGACAATATGGTTTTAATTTCTTAACGCATATTTTGGGCTTAGTGGAGCTGTTAGAATTTGTCTTTGTCTACCTGGTGAAGACAACCCATAATTTCTTTACTCCAAAATAGATCTTGACTTCTCGTGGCATTTTGCACATGGAACATCTCCCTACTATTACTGTCTGGTATTTAAATAGTACGCGCTCTCTCGCAGGAAGGGCTCACTGGGAGCGCTGAAACTTTCTGAGCACGCACGACTTTCTCTCCTCGGCGTTTTGAAGTCCACCCCCTCACAGAGTGGGAGCCTCAGAGCACAGGTAATTGGAGCGTCAAGTGCTGCATTGCTGGGAGCAGGAATGCTCCTGTGAAGGCTCTGGGACACGGCAATGCCTTTGAGAGCCTGAAGGGAAGCACTGGGACATTAAAATGTCACACGACCTTTGTGGAGAGCAGTGGTGGCACGTCTTCTTCACAGAGCTCCTGTTTGGTCAAACGTTTTACATATTGGCTGTGTGGATTTGGACTTCATCTGAACTAGACGTTCATGGTTTTGTGTTAGATTTTCTTAATAGGGGAAAGGAAGGAGTGCCAAACTGACAGGTTCCACTTCTGTGAAATGATGGTAGAATAGTTTGAGTTGGAAGGGACCTTTTAAAGGTCATATGGCCCAACACCACTGCAAGGATCACAGAATAAGTCCACATAAGAAATGTTTTAAGCAGATCCCATTTGTTTGCTGTACACTGAGTTTCTGCAAAAGTGTGCTTGCTTTTTAAATTTTTTTATGTTTAGTGAGACAAGCAGGTTTTTTGCAGTTTGTTTCTCATCTCCTACACACTGTGTTTGTTAACATGCATAAACATGAAATGCAACAGGCTCATCACCACTTTTGTCTTTTTTATATTTAATTTATTATTCCTACAGCAAAGAAGCTGTAGGACTTCACCATGGTGCAAATATCACTTAGATACATTTACTTTTCATTCAAATAATCTCAAGATGTTCATGAGTAGCTGAAATACTAGACAGAGAAGTAGGTCTTTTGGATCTTGTATTTACATCAACTCCTTATCTTGCTATGAGAGCAATGCATAAATGCATCTAAATATGTTGCAAAATAATGTAATCATTAAAGCATACTTTTGAAAGGAATAAACAGAACAAGAACAGGGAGCATTTTTACTTTTTATTGCATCAGTGCCCATTAGAGGTTAAGAGAAAGCACGATAATGTGCAGCTTTTCAATATTTAATATGCAGTTTTTACATTTAGGCAATTTTAAGGTCCTGGCTAGCTGTAATTGAGGAAAAGTGTCACTGAGCTTTATTTTAAATGTACTTGATCGGATCTGAAGTAAGACACAGCTTTGTTTTATTTCAGCTTTTGCTTTTTATCACAGAGGCAGCAATTACTGAGCATATAGAAAATTTAGAACTTCTTCATATTCTGTGTGGTGACTCAGTTTGTGGTTTTGCATGTGGCAATATCCACAACAAGAGATTCACTCTGAGGATTGACATTTAATAATCTGGAAGGGATACCTCTATATCCCTGTGCAGTTTTTGTAAAGATGTTCCCAACCTGTATTGTGTTCACCAGAACCTTTCTATTTGAGCAACATTCACATCTCCTCTGTTAATAATGAGTCTTTAATATTTTCTAGAATATGCTCAGTTTACAGGGGTTCAGCTTTTGCTGCAACATTGAGTGATATTTGCCACGTGTACTTTAGTGGTTCACAGCCCTCTGAGACCCTTTTGTGGACAATAAATACCCCTCAAAGTATCCAGGCACAGCAATCTATTGTCTTCCCAAAATTTTGCATAGACCTGGAAAGGGGCAATGAGTAAACACTGTCTTTACCCTGGGGCCAGTTCTGTCCTCCCTTTGACAGCCTCCCAGCTAATGCAGTTTGTTCACTGGATGAAATGACAGCTGTCTCTCCTGACATTTTTCTGAGGTTAAAAAAAACAAAAAGAAAAGACTGGAAAAAGGAATTCTATTATGTTTTCTCCTTTAAAAGAAAGCCTGGAAAATGATAATAAAACAGCAACTGTAAAAGCTGCTCATGCCACTCTGAACTGTGATCCCATCCAATATATGACATAGGCACAGAACAGAAAACAATTATGACAATGGGAACCACCTGCAGCTCCTTTGGCAGTCAGGATTATTTGCTATATACTATTGAATGCTTTTGAAAGCCATCCCTTGCCTTTACTCAAGTGAGGGAGAGACCATAGTTTGAAGTCAGGGTGAGGGGTGCTACTCATTGCAGCCCAGGCAAACTGGCCCAAATGAAGCCATTATCAACTGGATATCATCTGTGGTCAAGACATTTGGTCAAGCTGGACTTGAGAAATGGATCCTGAATAGATCTCAGTAGTGATTTTTGATAGCTTCTTGTGCTGACAGAGATACTGAGGGATAAAAGAAGACTGTTTTTCAAGTATGCTGTATTTGCTGAATACAGAATGGCATAAATGGCAATAATCTTAATCTTAGTTGTTGGTTTACTGACATCTGTTGATTGTAATTCTTTACCTTATATTATCTGAGGAAAGGAAGATTAAAGAAGCACTCAGCTGAGAGAGGTCTGCAAATTCTGGTGGTACTGTTGAGAAGTGCTGTCATTTACGGGAGCAACCTAATCCATTTTATAGTGTAAACAGTTTTGCAAATAAACACCTGCACTGCTGTGGGAGGAGATATTCCACATGCACCACTGTGTAACAGCATGCCCACCTATTAACCACTACAACATGAATCCCCTGAGCAGAGCTTGGAGCCACAGTGCTTTTGTGAAAGTAATTTTTCACTACTGTAGGTTATCTAGACTATCGCTTATACCAACAACAAGTAATTGCAGAGGCTTAGCATGGTATAATTAGAAGCTTTATTATGCCAGTTGGAGGAATATTTTATATTAACACTGACAAGTTTCCTGAGAGTTTTCTGTGAAAAACAGAATGAGTACATGGATGTGATGCTAAATCTATCAGGTAAATGTTTTCCACTATAAAGTCACCTTTCTGACATCTTATTCACTTTAAAATATCTGTTGTGGCTCCAGAAACTTCCTAGCAGTACTGCTTGCCTCAATAACGAAACACTGCTGTGCACACAAATTAATACAGTAATTTGGGGATTTAAGCGCTTACAATAATCTATGAAGATGTAACTTATTATATAATACACTAACATTAAGACTGACAAATCTGTCAAAGTAGTGACAGAGTTCAAATACATATTTCTGTTCTGTTTATGTTTCTTAAAAAGAGAGAAATAGAATATTATCCATCATTGCTTAATGCCCAAGTAAATTTAATCAATTTATTATTCACTCAGAGATGGCCTTTCAACACTTAGGGTAGCTATATCACTGATTAGAAACGAATTATTTTAGCAGACCTCCAGGCTGCAGCCATCCATCACACTGTTTGAGTGATATCTTGTCACCAGAGGCAGCATCAGCCTGGAAAGAAAGGGGCTCTGCCTGCATGACACTCATCTGGAGTGGCATTATTCAACACCTTGCATGCAGTGTGGGACGACGAAGCATTTGAAAAGATGTTCTCACAGCACCTTGTGGTAATGGAGCAGAAAGGATTGAAATGATTTTGTTGAATCCTATATTTGCAAATGTGGGTGGAATTCTCTGAATAATTTTGGCTGAAATTAAGCCTTTGCTCAATTTCCTCCCCTGCTTGGGGGAAGTGAACCCACACCCCCACTGGGAACACTTCAGTCAGAAGGCTACCACTTCATCTGGGGTAGCATTCCTCATGCCCTGGATTGCATTAAATAATGACACTATATCAGTAACCAACAATTAAACTGGCTGGGGAAAAGCAGCGTGGGAGTGAATACACAGCCCAGAGATTAGGGCACTCACCTGGGAAATATTTAGCCATTTTTTCTCTCAAACAGGCAGAGAAGGGAGCTGAACCAAGGCCGTTTATTCACCCGGCCTTGGAACTGAAGCACATCAGATGACATCCAGTCTTGTACTTGGAGGTTACCATGAAAGAATAACAGTGCATTACCAACAGTGCAAAATAGGATTAACATCACTTCTAAAATTATTTCACAGAAGTGTCTGACTTTCGGGAAATAATGTTATCTTAAAAAAAACCCAAACCATTCTTGCTACACCAAAGTTTTCTTCAAGTATATTATTAATAATAATTTTAACATAGATTTCTGAAAAATTTCATTATGCTGAACCCTGTCTTAGACATAAGTGCAACAGTGCCTATTACAGGATTAATTTTAGATTAGTTTAGATTAGAGAACTATCTTTTCTACAGTGAATAATATGCAAAAGAAAAATTCCACATTTAAAATACATGGGCCAACATATTATGGCTAAAAGGAATCCTGATGATTTCCTGCTTTACCACACAGATCACCATAAAAATAAATTGGCTGTCCAGATGCTCAGATCAGGCCTATTTGAAAAGAAATAATGTTATCTTGATTTCCATACTGCATAGATTGAAAACAAACTTGAATTTTATGGGTCATCAACATCTGTGATGAATTTTTTTTCTTCAAAATCTAATTGAATGACAATAATGCTTCTTACAAAATCTTACTTCAGAAAGTATTTTTATATGAAATTTACTGGACAAAAGATGTAGTTATCTCTTCAGTTTTGTGCAGTGGCTTTCATAGTGTTACAGGCTCACACATTCAAACATAATGAGTCATATCCTAGTCTTCCTTACAAAGAATAACAGTTGTGCTATTGACTTGAAAATAGTGACATGTAATTATCTACTTGGATGGGTGGAAATTATGCCCTGATTTTTTAAAGCTTTCTAGGGAAGTGGCTGGACTCTAAAATATGTGCAAGAAAACCGGAGGATCAAATGCAAGCAGGTGTGCATGGACTGCCCTCTCTTTGGGCTCCTCACAGGAGTTATTCCGTGCATGGCACAGGGGGTGGGGGACCAGACCTTTGACATGTGTCTGTCACCTCCATCAGTGCTGGCTGTGCTCGCATTTGGCTGCATTCCTCTTCAGATTATCCTCTTTAAATCATTTATCAGCCAATCTCCTCAAGCCTTATATATCAGAGAGGGCCCCTATACCCCAGGGTCTTTATATCAGGCCATTAAACACCTCCTGCCCAAGGAAAAGTTAGAGTCCCTCTCCTCCCCACCCATCACACACCCTCCAGCCTCTTCCCTAGGGCTCTGAAGATCCTTGGCTTTGCTACCCCACAGAGTGACAGTAATCCTCCTTCTGCTCATAATTTTGGGAGCCTCAATTCCCATTTTTAGCCTCGCTTCTCAAGACATCTCGCTACAGCGCGTGGAACAATATTTCATTTGCCAGGGTTTTGAGGCTCTAATGAATGGTGTGTCTGTGAAACGTCCTGGAACCTCTCACAGAAATCAGAGATGTTTGTTTCTCTGTCCTTAGTAGTGCTAAATTGCAAGCTCTTAAAAATTGAGCACATTTATTGCAGGGCTGATTGCTTGAATAAAGTAGCTCTTACTGCTTGGAAGCAATCAATTGGCTTTCTAGGATTCTGCTCTAACTTTAGATTAAATATGGCCTGAATCAGTAAAGTTCCCTCATACTGTGGTTATTTTTTTCTTGTGCTAAATGGGTAAAGAATAATCTCTTGTTACACTAAGGTTTAGCAGATAGATGCAGGATCATTGATTTTATTGGCATTTTGCTTACTCAGAGGCTTGGAGTTGACCCTGAGGTATAATCTGGTTTGCCATAGCAGTGAGGGCTTTGCTGGAACACAGAACACTGCCAGGATAAAGGAATTAAATCTGGCAAGGGTGAGCCCTTGGTTACCATACCTGAAGTAGGAAACAGACCCGTGTGTCACATTAAACCTGTTAAATGGCAGATTCACCCTTGGGTGAAACTGAAACAAAACTGAGGTCATTGCATTTATCCATCTCCAGCCTCCATGTCAGAGAAAATTACTTATCCCTTAATTTTGCCATTTTGCTGGCTTTCTGATCTTCTTGGTTAGTTTTTGAGAGTAGGGCAGAAGAGTGGCATCAGAGGCAGACAGGTGAGGTGTTTTGCTTTCATTTTTCTCCACAGAACTCAAAATGGTAGAATCCCGTATTGGTTTGTGTTGGAAGGGACCTCAAAGACCTTCTGGTTCCAGCAACGCTGTTATGGGCAGGCTCATCAACAATCAGATGAGGCTGCTTAAGGTCCCATCCTACCCTGAACATTTTTTGGTGCGAAGGGGAGGAACTTGTTTTCAGAAGAGAATGGGGTATCCCAGTCTTCAGCTTTTCAGTTTGGTGGGGGCTTTTTTTTTTTTGGTTTTTTTTTTGGTTTTTTGTTTGTTTGGGGATTTTTGGGATTTTTTTTTTTGTGGTTTTTTGTTGCTGTTGTTTTTTGGGTTTTGGGGTTTTTTTGGGGTTTTTTATTGTTTTTGTTAGGGGTTTTTTGTTGGGTTTTTTTGGGTTTTTTATTGTTTTTGTTAGGGGTTTTTTGTTGGGTTTTTTTGGGTTTTTTATTGTTTTTGTTAGGGGTTTTTTGTTGGGTTTTTTTGGGTTTTTTATTGTTTTTGTTAGGGGTTTTTTGTTGGGTTTTTTTGGGTTTTTTATTGTTTTTGTTAGGGGTTTTTTGTTGGGTTTTTTTGGGTTTTTTTTTGTTTTTGTTTGGGGTTTTTTGCGGTTTTTTTGAGAAACGTATCTGAAATTGCATGAAGCCAGGGGATTGTTACATCTGCTGGGAAATAATATTCTGGCACTTTCACCCCTCTTGCCTCATATAAATCTCTATGCCTTTGAGCTCAGATATTTTCTGGATTTGCACTTAACACTATCTGATGTTTTCATCCCAGTGGGAGGAAGATAAAAAGAATACAGTCTTCTCCATGACAGTCTTCTCCACAAGGCTTGACTTTATGGTTTTCTAAACCTCTCATGAAAAATAGAGGGCATTTGGCACTTACCACATGATTAGTTTGCCATCTTGTCGAATCAGGCTGAAAAACTGGAGCTTGATTTCGGTTTCCCATCAGGTACAGGATATATGTGACTTTTTAAACAAAGAATATGAAGCTCTGTTGGCAAAGTGGTGAACTGAACATCACTAAGGATTCACCCTTGTCATTCTCAGAAATAATTTGAAGTTAACAACTTGACCTCAGCTTAATAAGCAGCAGGTACACTGCAAAGGACCTAATTTCTCACTTCTGTGATCTCCTTTCATATGTTGATTTGGGGTATTTTTTAAGAATAAACTAATAATTCCAAGCCAAAACCTTGGTAGTGTGAAATGGAATGGTAAAACCCAATTGATTTAAAGTCACCTAAGGTGAGTTTTTGAGGGTTTTCAGCCCGACTTTTTGGCATCTTGTGCCTAGTTTGTCCTCTTGAAATTCCTAAATGCCTACTAACATTTGTAATTGTGGTGCAGGTACACAGATGGTAAATTGAAATCAAGCCTGTTTTTCTTGGTCTCTCTTTCAAAATGTTATAGAACATAAATTGAAAACTAGCTGTCTCTGTTATCTTCCATGGCTGCTGGGTTCTATTCTGCAAGAGTCAAATGATGCAATTTGAAAAAGACAGGCAAAATATAGCAGGAAACTGGTCTCCAATTCTAAGAAAAATGATCCTTAAAACATTTCATACTATTTACTCTGCTCTGATATTGAGGTGGAAGTTTATTTTCCCTTGCATTAGTTCCAGTGAAATGTTAAATGCTCTCGATGAATGAAAACTAGAAAAAAATAACAAGAAACGGTCACCACTAACAGCAGAGAATAAAATTATACAGAGGTGGTAAAACAAATGCAAATCAAGAACCTTTTGCTAGTTAATTATAAAAACTGAAATATAAATTTTGTCTAATCATAGTGATGCAGTGTTGTATTAATAATTTAATAGTAAAACTGATCCAAAATGCAGGTATTTGGAGCATAAATATCTTTTATAGAGATAATAAAATAAATATTTGAGAGATGCTAGTTTGCTTCTTGACTTCAGAACCATTCATTAACAAAAATAGGATGTTTATAATTCTTAGCCACATGTCAGGATGAGAAATCAATGCCAAATTTATAAACAAAGATTTAATATGGTTTGTTTTGGAGGTATTATAGTGATGGCTTTCCAGACAGGAGACTACTGAATGAAAATTCAATCTTATTATGAAAATCTCATATTTAACAAAGTGACAATAAGCATGTTTATAGATTTTTTTGGTAAAGCTGATGCAGGTAACCCATTCCTGAAGAGGTCTGAAATTTTTAAAAAAAAAAGTACAATGGGTAGGAATGAAACCAGGGTTATGTAATAATGGAAAGATTTCAATGCCAAAGGTCTGGAAAGGCAAAAACACAACCTTCAGATTTATTAAATGACCAGGAAAACTACATACCTAAAGCAACAGAACCAGCTTAAAAGCAGTTAGCTCTGCGCCTTCCAGTTTCTGGATTTGGAGATCACCTGACATTTTATTGCTTCTCAGGTTCTGTCTCCCTCTAAAGAGTGGCAGGTCCCTTTGCAACACCAGCCTTTCATCTCAGTGTGACAAAGAAACTTCTCCATTTCTATCTTCAGCAGACTTAATTCAAATTTTCACCAATTATAAGAGGGAAAGGATCGGGTTTTGCTCAGTCACCACACAAGCATCATCCTCTTTCTGGCTGTTCAGTGCAATGAGCTGGTGGGAGTGTTCTCCCCGTTAGTCTTATTTTTCCCTTGGCTACCTTCACTCACTCCAAATTACAAAGCCTGTGAGTAAAATAAATCAAACCTTTAAACTCCCAGCTTCCATACAGAATATGAGGGAACAGCTAGCACAATACAGAATGAACAGCAGGGACCACAAAACACATTCCCATGCCAGAAACCCTAAATTAAATTTGGTTACCGGAGGACTGAAAGCTTTCTCTGAATGCTCCACTGCAACTTAAAGATTCAATTAACTACTTCCATGATGCTGGCTTTGTACCACTAAACCAAAACTGACTGCACAAAAAGAGTCACAACTAATACAAAAGTGCAATCTCCTAGAGTTTGGTTAAGTGTCTTGCCAAGTTGGTTAAACTAATCAGAAAATTATGTCCCTAAATTCTTTGAAAGCAAAGCCAGCATTCTTCAGTGAGGACTGAAAGGTTCACTTGATTCTATTAGGACATAAACAGCATTATCCTTCCCAGGGGGGCTTTCAGGACGTTTCCATGATTGGCCACACAGTGAAGGGCTGTTCAAAGAAAGGTGCCCAAATTATCTACTGGCTCCTGGAGTCAAATGATCCAACTGTGTCATCTCACCCAGCATTCAGGGTTTAAAGGTAACATTTTTACTAGAAACACAGGCAGCAAATTGCTTGATATCTTCCTGACTCTCCCCAAAAGACCAAAGATTTTGAGTTATTTGAAGATTTTGGAGGCTATCTGAACCAAATCATCTCAGTGCTACACATTGCTAGAGCTGTGGGATGAAAAGAATGAGATTCAAATGGAACCTTAAAAGATTATAGAAAGGGAAGTTTGATTTCAAATTACATTCTGACTTTCCTAAGATTTTGGTCTTTCAGAAATATCAAAAGCATCACACAGACCTTTACCTTGTGCTTTTAAGTACTGTGGGGACCTCATTAATCATCATGGGTAGGTTAGACGCTCAACCTCTTCCTGACCACACTCCTTCCTTTTCCCTTATGATTCACCAAAGCCTATAATCTGCCATCTGATTTCAGGCTCTTTTGTAAAGGAGATGGCCACGTTTTCAGCCCTGCTGTGTAAATCCTCCCAGTTCCAACCTCAAATGTGATTTAGATAATTTGAATAGCTTTCCAAGCCTTGGGTGTTAGAACAAATTTCTCAGGGTTACAGTAGTATGGATGAGATTCTGGTTTAATGGGCTTATGCCTCTTAACAGGGGTCTAAATCTCAGCTGTAGCAGTGAGAAAAGTCTGTAGAAAGAAAGTTGTTCCTCTATATAATCTATATAATTTATTCAATACCTAAGCCAGAAAGCAGGTATTTCCTAGTAGATGAGAAAGTTACAGAGCAGGTAAAAGGGCAATGAGAGAACAGATGAAAGAATATTCACCAGGCACCTTGTGATGAAGCCACTGCTGCCTTTCACCCCTGTAGCTCAAGCCCAGCAGCCACCCTGGTAATGCTTGCTGAAATCTCTTCTTGTGGAGAAAAGATTCTCTTTATGCATTGTCCCTTTCTCTCTTTTCACAATACACACAAGTTTGGATTTCTTCTCTTCATATATGCTTGCATTTCTCCCTAATAGAATATGTTCAGTGCTATTTTATTATACAGAAGTCACTGCTTGTTTATCTTTTTTCCTTCAAGCAGTCATCTGGGTGAATGACTGTGAAGGTTTAAGTGAAACTAGCTCTTAGCAGCCTCCTGCAGTTAATGTTTGACATAAAAGGTCATAAGGAAGACATGATAGAAAAAAAACAAACAACTCTGTTTACAAAAGCAATTAATTCAACATCTGAACATTTTTCTAAGCAATGGGCACACATAGTCTTTCACGTACACAGTTCAGTATGGTAATGTCCTTTTACTCAGAAATTCCAAATATTTCACCTCTTTGGAAAGCTTTGAAAATCCTGGACAAGCTCATCCCAAAGCCAGATATAGTTCTCAATCTCTTTTTTTTCCCCCCAGTGTATTTGTATGAGATATGCAACAGAAAGTGAACCCTGAGAATTTTCATATCAAGTAAAGACTATAGAGAAATTGGAATGTACATTTTGTAGACAGTTATGAGATCAAGCATTACAAATCTCCCCTGAAAATCAAAAGAAAACTTTTTTATGATATTTCTTCTTTGCCTCTATGTTTATTATGTATATGTGCCACCACCTTGGTTTCATTGCTATTTTATATGGATTTGGTGTAAATAGTATTGGAAACATGATTCCTTTTATCAGATTACTAATGACTTAGAGAAATAATTAAGTTTGCTGCAAAGGCCATCTATGTTAGAAAAAAAATAACATCTTACATGTTTTGAATATTGCAATAAGCTGGAAACTCCCTCAGTAAAGCTTTTAGATCAGATTTTTAGTCAGAGATCGTTCATAATGATTTTTTTCTTTAGGCTGAGGAATGTAGTGGGTGTGTTCTTTAAGATGCCTTCTTTACCTTAGGTGACATAAAAGATTGCTCCTCAGCTAAATTATAGAAAGTTGTAGCTGAACTGTGATTGAGGAACACAGTTCTCCCTGAGGAGAGACAGTTTAATTTCTGTACACTCAGCAGTGCTAACTAATTTAAACAGTTTCAATTTTTATATTTTTAACTTCTTTTATGAAATGTTCCAAGACATTTATGAAAGGAAATTTTTATGATTGCTTTGTTTCTTCTTAAATCTATAATGTGAAGAGCACCATTCCCACAGCTCCCATGGGAGGTAAGGGAGAAGCAGAGAAAAATCTCTGACACGAAGGCTCTAAAGCAGGAGTAATTTGCTTATGCCACCCACTTGTGCCCTTAGCCATGATGAATCTTACACACATAGATTACTGTGGACAGTAGAGGCCATTATGATAATCTGCTCTGACTCTGCACAACACAGACCAAAGACCTTCACCAATCATTTCTGCATCATGGCTGTGAGATGAGGTTGTAATCTGTCTTTTAAAAAAGCACTCTGACTTGATTAGAAGGGCTATCACACCCCCTAATAAATTGTGCTAACAGCTAGTTATTCTTGTTTCAAATTTGCGTGCTCAAGTACATCAAGGTTCAGTCTTTAAAATTTGAGTCTCTATACTTTGCATTAAAGAGCCTCAATTCTTCCACAATTAAGTTCTACTTGATTGTGATCTTAATCTTTTAACCTTCGTTTGAATAGGCTAAATAGACTGTTATTCATTATGCCCTCATGTTGAAACTTATTCTTCAGACCTCAGATCATTCTAGCTCTTTTCTCTTTGCCTTTTCTTTGAACTCCTGACCCTAGACAAGAGGACCATTTTCAAACAATGGTCCTATTTAAAGGCACCATTCCAACAAAAAAATCAATCACTACATTCACCTCAGGAAATCAACTGATAAGAGCACTGGTGTGCTTCAATACTAAGGCATATTAGCATGGATAATTACTGAGCCAAATCTTTAAGCCATCTTTAATGCCAATAAATCAACTACCAGAACTTGGGATAGATTTTCCTCAGTACTGCACCCGTGCCTTAATGTGCAACAGCCTATAAATAAGCTTAAATTAGGCAAAGTGAATTGGAGGTTAGAAATAACTGATATGATTAAAGCTGTGCATTAATTCTGTGAAATTTAGCCTTCAGACATCCAATATTCCTAGTACCAAGGAAAATGAATAGTCAGTATGATGCTCTGTAGTTGGATATTGGCCATTCTAGAACATGTATATAGAACATAAATGCAGGATAGCTTGATCTTTACATTTCATAAAGTAGAGTCTCTACAATCAACTTACAAAGTGTATAATTTAGCTCATCCATGAAGGAACTTTATTTTCAAGCTGCTGTGATGGTCCTGTGCTCACAGAAGAATGTGTAATGCTGATGATGACTAGGATTTCTTTAACTGCCCCACCTGTGCTCCAGATCCTTATGCAGGATATGTTCAAACTAACCACAGAGATCTCATCCGAATCAAAGTCCTGTATCAAATATTTTTCAGTCTTTTATAACATTTAACATTATGATTTTTACCCTTCTACAGAACCGCAACATACAACGTTTCTCATTCATTTGGCGATTAGGACATTTTCTTTGATAAAAGCCCCAGGTTCTTCTTGTGTCTTCCTTAGTTACAGAACCTAAAGATTATCTAGAAGATAAGCTGATACATTACTAGTGTTATTATCCCTTTTAATGGTGTCAGTTTGATAGGAATCAGATTTGACACATGGCATTGTGAGCCCCCCACGCTCACATTGGCAGCTGTGGGTGCAGTTTAACAACATGGTGAGAGATGGAAATATATCCCTACCCCATCAGATCCCACAGTGTTACAGGGGAAGCAGAGAGATAAACCTGTTCTAGTGATAACCACCCCTTCATGTCACCTGCAGGAATTTCCTGATACAGCTTGGAAAAGCTCCAGTGCACCTCCAGACTTTCTGCTATCCGGACTTTCCAGGTCTTGTCACTTTTCCAGATTATATTTTTATGGCAACATCAAAAATTATCAGTTTGAGGCACAGCCTTCATGAGATAAACATTCCACAAACACACAGACGGCATTTCAACCTTGACACAATTGGCAGGTGAGATAAAAGATGGAGGAAAGGAAATTGCTGTTTTAAAATGAATGCAGGGAATGGAGATACAGTTATCACTTAAAAAGATAATGGTTCTGGTGAAGTGACAAGAAATGAACAGAATGCTCTTGATTTCCATTCAAACATAAGAAAATAATACTTTGCCTAGAAGTTAGATATGAGATCATGGAATGAGTCCATCAACAAGGAAGTCTGGATTCAGAAAGGCTGGGGATAGTGAAAAAGCAGAACCACCTGTTTTGTCCATCAGCAAACCATTTTCAGGATGCTGACTTCTGATTAATTCCATAGGTTTGTGATGGACAAAAGAATATTTTTTCATTGCTTAATTTTCAGAAATCATTAAAATATATTGATTTGTATTTTCTAAAATATATTTCAGTATGAAAGCATTATAGAAATCATGTATTCCAGAGGATGAAGGCTAGCAAGCTCCTGAGAAATTGCAACCAGGAATTTATAATCCAAGATGTTGGGAAAGATCAAAAAAAATGGTGCTACAGCCCTACTTGTAAAATGATCAAAGGGAAAAAATCTACTAGAGATCAGAAGAGGAATGTGTGCTCTTCAAAGATAAAATGCCTTGAAATTCAGAAGCTGTTTGTAAAAGTGATGGTAAGTAAAATGATCTAAAATACAATAGGGTGCACAAATGCTGGGAACAAGTCTTCAGAATCAAAAAGGCATAGTGACTCCTGTAGTTCGTCTCAACTACAAAAATACTAAAAAACTTTTAGAAGCACTTAACAATGATTGTGTGGTGGGTTTGCCTTGGACAGCTGCCAGACACCCACCCAGCCACTCTCTCATTCTCCCTCCTTAAGAAAAAAGCAGACATCAGTCACCAATCACCATCATGGAGAAAAAAGATTAGACTTGAGAAAAAATAATGTATTTTAAATAGGTTTGCATATGAAGAAATAAAGACGAAATGAAAGCAAATTTCTCCCCATCCCTCCTTTTTCCCAGGGTCAGGTTCACTCCTTCATTCCTGATGCCACTAATTCCTCCACTCCAAGAAGGATGGGCAAATAGGGAATGGTGCCCAGCACATGCTGTCCCAGCCTCTTCTGACAGAGGCCAACCCTGCAGCTCCTCACTGCCCACACCATGCTGCAGACACCCAGTGCTCCAGGTTTTTAGCAGCTCTACAAGGAACTGAAAGAGTTCTGATCATGAAGTGAAGGATTTTGCTATGTGTATGTGCTTGAGTACAAAAATTCCAAGAATGAGTGACTGCTTCATCGTGAGCTATGGAATCTCCTGGAGCATCTTAACCAGGATGGACGTGCTCTGCCTTGGCCTGGGTGTCCTCTGGCTGCCTGTCTTCCCCCAGCTGTAAAGCTGCATGCAGAAATGGCCATTCACAAACTGCATGGGATCTGTAGTCTTGGAAGAAAGATGCTAGTGGAGCAATTTGCATGAAAATCCAGAGATTCCTCGTTTCTGTGTTCATCAGGCCCTTTATGCTCTGATATATATAGGGTTGAACACAGGGAGGGATTTGATAATTTCAGAACCTAGCCCCTAAAAAGTAACTTATTTGTTTGAAGGTGAATGTTACATTATGAGAATTACTAAGCAATGCAAAGGATCTCCATGTGAGTGTTGGAATTTTGTAATCAAATTCCATTTCAGTGTGAATCACTTTTACTCAGAGATCATCTGTCTCAGTGAACATATTCAAAGGCTCAACAAAAGGAATAAGAATGCCTACCAGATGCCTCCAAACATTTGTTCAGGCCCCACTGTGCAGTGAATAAATTTGAACAAACCATCACATCCCAGCTCACCCACTTCAGCTTTTCCTCTCACATGGTGGCATTGACCTTCACCCCTGAGATGACCAGAATAATGAGGTTAAAGAGATGCAGAGGATGCTGCAGAGAGATGCAAGGTTGCATGTACAGGCTTTGCACAGCACATGTGCAGAGTGGGGCATATTCTGGGGGGTGAAATAGCTGCAGCACACAGTGACATCATTTCACTGTTTATGTCATTGCAGGTTGTGTTTCAAGGATGCAGAAGAGTGGGTCCCTGATGTGGGATACCCACGTTGGATCCTGGTTTTTATAGTTTTTTGTTTTGGTGCTGGTTTTCCTTCTAACTTTGAAATCTTATTTACATATTAGACTAGATCATAACCCTAGCAAGCTTTCCAAATCATCAGGCCAGCTCCCCATTGCAAAGAGGAACAATGAATCGGAGAGATTTCTTAGATGAGCCTATGTGTTTATGTGAAATGTTTACCAGTCCTTGTTGTTTGAACAGAAAGACAACAGGCATCATTGCTTTGCTTGCCTGCTGGGAGGAACAAAGAGAAACTGGTTTAATTTGGAAGAGAAAAAGTTCTGCCTGGATGTTAGGAAAAATTTGTAATTTGCTAGGGAGGCAAGAGCCAAACTCAGGACAATGTGTCATTGAGGGCTTTCAAGAAGAGGTTGGCCAGCAGCTGCAAGGACTGCTGCACCAGACCAGGGATGTGTCCTAAATAGTTTTTTGAAGTTTTTGAAGTCTTTGGTTTCATGGTTTACTCTGTGCAAAACATAAATACCTAGTTTTTAATCTGAAAGTCCACAGGAAGCCTTATTTCTGACCCCCCCCGGTTAAATATTTCAGAGGAAAAAAAACCAACAAAATTAACACTCCAAACCAAAGCCTATTCAAGAAAAGAACAGCACTGATTTTGACAAGTCATTTAGTCTGGGGTCTCATGTACCCTGGACTAGCTCTGTGACTTTTGAGCTGAGAAAGGCTATTATTCACACAGATCTAGAGGAGGAACCTCTCTACAGTGTGTCAGACTTCAAGGGCTGCTTGTTAGCCAGAAACACTTGTGATGGTACCTGGTGATACCAAGTTGCAGGTGGAGGTCCGGGTTTATCTTTTTCCCTCCTCCTCATCAATGTCCTCATTTTTTTCAGTCTGCCTGGCAGCACTTTTGTGCCTACCTCCAGGAACTGAATTTCAGTGTTACAAATCCTCAAAATTATTACAACATAAAAAGTTCCATCTAGGTACACTTATTATGGCAATGCCAGCCATGTGCCTCTGCCCCCTACATTTCTCTGTAATAGAATTTTCTTTCAGATGACTGTAAAACATCTATTGAAGCAACTGATGAAAAAAGTAAGACAATTCAGTGGCAAAGCCAACTGATGTGTATAATCAAGGAAACCTGAGAACTTTTTCTTCCCAGCAGATCTGGCAATTTTCAAACCAATCTTATTAATTAAACAAAACCAGGTGGGGGAGCTAAAAATAGAGCTGTAAACTTAAATGTGTTTTGTTCTGATAAAAAATTTGTTTCACTTTTCATTCTCCCAGAGGAATTTTAAGCAGGCTGTAAGAGAAGCTGAATTAGAGAAGGTTGCAAGGTTCTGTGCAAATGTGAAACTTCCTCTGTAACAAGGATAAGTTTTGAAACCAGTAGCAAAAAAAATGTGTACTTTGAAAACCATTAAAATCCACAATAGGATAGCCAAAAATGTTTGTTCAAGTGGACTACCTTATGTTTAGAACTGTGTGAGCTAGACATAGGAAAGACTCTATTGCTATTTGTGTTTACTGTCGTAGAAACAAGAGGCTTCTGTATAATTGGGACCTCATTGTTAGGCATGGCACAAGTTGAAAATAATTCTTTGCTGAAGCAGAAATAGGATAGAAAGAGATTTAAGAGTATGTATTCACACACATAAGGATAGAGTAAGGTGATTAGAGTAACTGCCTGAAATATTTCAACACAAAGAGGCTTTTGCATCATTAAAAAAGATTTCAGGGATCTGAGTGTGCCCCTCCATGTGGGACTGTCTGTAAAAGGGCTGTCTCTAAAAACCAGATTTATGGAATGACATGAGGAATACTTTACTCTGTGCTAGCAAACAACTGGAGACCATTGCTGAGGCCTGACTCATCCCCTGCTAACAAGGGGCAGCTTTGTAGGCTTCTGCAGAATAATGGTTTGTGAAAGGTGCCATGCAGAGTAAAAGGTCCTGGACTTGTAACACTTCAGTGTATTGGGTGTTTAACTCCACTGGTTCTGAAATACAGCCAATAAACCAGACCCTCACTCTGAGAAGCCTAATTTTTTCTGTCAGAATGCACCTACTTTGATATATTAGAGGAAGGTGAGCAGAAGTATCATGAGTGACTGAATTTGGTTTGTATGTTATTGCATGCTCTTCATGAATTTCAGTTTAGATCAAGAAAGATTAGGCCATTTTGCTTTTGTATGCTACAGTAGTAATGCAAGAGACCTGGCTTTGTCCTGAATGCTAACACAGATGTGCACACAAGGTGAGGTTTTGCTTCTCGGAGTGCAAATGGTTACAAAATCAGGAAAGAACATAAGGCTCAGAACAATGAGCAATCTGGATGCCGACCAGACCCGACGCCAACTGCCTTTATGAGCATTATCAAATCAAAGGGAAAATGTGCTAAAGGGAATAGGGATGATTCAATGCATGGAAAACTGAGGGCAACGTAACGCATATTTCGATCCTATGGCAACTGAATTATTTAGATTTAAGATTGGAAATCTTATGATCTCTCCGCATAATTTTGCTAACAATCTCAAAACCAAAAAGCTTTTATTTTCCTTACTTCCCTACCTCAGTCAATGGATGAAAACTAACAGTAGAAATATAAAGAATGGATTTTTTTATTATAATTATTTAGTAAGGATTCTTTAAATGTACACAGTTAAGCCTGTTCTGGGGGGGGGAGAACAAAATATAGAAATGCAACAGGTATTAGAGGTTAATACTCCCTGTGATACAGAGGGAGTATTTATTAAAGCAGTAGTGGAACAAATCCTTCACAAATGGCCTCTTGGACATGCCATCAGGTATTGGTGAAATCCTGTGTGTGCACAATCTGTTTGGACAAACCAGCTTTGCTTGTGAAGGCTCTGCCACAAGCATTTGCAGATGTCAGGTTTCATCTCCTCTGCCTGTAAGACCTGAAAGCAGCGTGAGGCTGAGTCCCCTCAGCAGACGTGCCCTTGTGTGATCTCACCTAATATATGAAATAATTAATAGATTGTGAGGTTTTTTTGCTTATCCTCCTTGCAAGAATTTCACATGAAAGTTCCCCAAGCAACTGTGCTTTTTATTCTCTGCTACAACCTGGCCTGAGACACAGGGATGGTTTTCTGGGACTCACAAAGTGGCCACTCCTCATTCTTGCTTTTTAGAAAATTATATTTGGCCAAAACTACGGCCACAGCCATTACTGTCACAAAAGCATATGGGAATAGATTAATATTTCACCTCTCCCACCTCCTTTTCAGGGCTGTGGAAGGTTTTTCTTCCAGCCCTTGAGGCAAGTTGCTCCCTGGACAGCTGTGCTAAGAGCTCTGTGCGTGTGTGCGCCTCTAGCTTGGTTTAGCCAAAACTATTGCCCACCAAATGTAATTCCTTATTTGCTGGGCCACTGAAACTGTGATTTTCTTCCTGCTTCACACTGAGCATTAGAGAATCCATGACTGAAGCTCAGGTCTTCTCTTTCTTTCAGTGAATGCTCTAATTCTTAGGTAGTCTCAGGTTCCTGTCTTACACTTTTGCAAAATGATACTTAAATTATTCTCTGTATGGAGGAAGAGTTTCCATCTGTGAATAAAAATGGCTCTCCCCTGTCAGATTATCCTACAGACTGTGGTTAGAGGAAAGCCATGAGAAATAAATTTCAAATTTTTTCTGCATAGAACTTGAGCAACAGAGAAAGCAAACATAAATTCTACCCCAAATTTACCATTCCTGTAAATACCAAGGAGACATAGGTATCCTCCTGAACCTTAATTAGCTGCCCAACACCTGGAGAATATATCTCCCTACCCCATCCATCCCACCAAGATTTGTCCAGCAGCATTGTTGTCAGCATGCATTTTATTGCAGATGTTCATTCATATTCTCCCACTCACATTGCATATGAGCTTTCTGCCCTCATATAATATAATGTATAGGGGAGAAAATGACTTAATTTGTGAGTTTATGAATCACTACAGTTCAGCACAGAGAATGAATCTGAGCACTGTGACAGCAAGTCTGTTCAGAGAAGTAGCTGCATATGAGTGAGGCCACCTGGCTGTATCTGTGAGCCTTGCCAGTGTATCATATAAAAGTTTCTTTCTTCAAAGTTTAAATCTATACATCTGTTTGTCCATAGGGTTATTGCACTTACAGCCTTACATCTAGAGTGTGATTGAAGGATTTACTGAGATGACTATAAGTCAGTATAAAAATATTATTACAGGACCATTTTAGATATGCCAGAAGTGTACCTTTAACTGAGTCTTGTTTAGTGTCCTGGCAATACTTCTTATGTAGGATTATGCACTCCTGAGCTGGAAGGGAACATGCATGCAAGGGCACATGACATAAATAAAGCTCTGATGCAAAAAGGTTCAGAATAGAGCTCTTAACGGAGATGTTTCCTACAGGCAGCCCTTGGCACTGGCTTTGTTCAAAAAGGTCCCATGATCTTACAGAAAAAGAATTTAGCTTCTAAGCACTTGGTGTGTTTAGAAATGCAAATAACTTTGTCTCTGGAATTTGTGATGGCTTGTCAGATTTAGGTTGCTGTAAGTGTGTGAAAAAATACTCAGAAAAATGACCTCCTTTTGCTTTTGTTAATATGATGTCCCAAAATTATCTCTCCTGTTCTAGTTTGTACTTCCTTCTGAGTCAAGCCCAATTATCCCTGCAGCTTTCCAGCTGAATGTACAAGATTTCAGGGGACTGCTCACCTAGGTACACTGAAGCACAAACGCACACACTGCTAATCTGTCAATCAGCAGGCCTTTAATAACTATGGTACACAAAGAAATTCCATAATCATGAAACAAGCTTTGTCTAAATCTACTCCGAACCCTCTTTATGCCCTCACAACCCTCAGAAAACTAAAGCAGATTTTGATCCTCTTGTTGGGAAGGGGGCAATTTTGTCTTCAGTAAATCCTTGTGCTACTTGTTAAATGTTAAAAAAAAAATCTCTGAATCTCTCTGACAAGGAAAGTGGGCAGGATTATGAACTATCTCTTCTTTCATTACCACCAGCTACTCAAGTAATTTTTTAATGACATAGTTAACACCAAACCTATTCATATCAGCATGAGTACGACATGTCCCAGCAAAAGGAGAAATATCCTCAAAGTTGTCCAGCTCGTGAATTATTATTAAGCTCATGTTTGCCCCTTGCTGTGGATCATGGTATGGAGATTCCTGAGGGGCCACTGATATCCAGTGCCCCAGATGACCATCTTTTTGTGATTTTATCCCTTTCCACTGACTGACCAGAGGAGCAGACACACAATTTTTGTGGCTGTTAAACTGGAGGACCTGCAGGGTCCCTCTGGGTGCTTGCCTCTTCCTATGCTCAGCGAAACAAGGAGACAAAGCAACGACATAAGGAGATGCAAAACTTTGTAAAAAGGACAAAATTTGTCCTTTTTCAGCCAGGCCTGTCTCCATCTGAAGGCTTTGCTTTGTGAGCCCAGGCCACAAACCTCTTTCAAGTAGCTCTCCTCTGTAGCTTAGGGGAGAAGTGATGGACTTTGTGGCTTGTGAGCTTGTTATTTATTGGTGTTTGGCCAGGGCATTGATGCTCGTCATTTTCATCAAGTTTTTGCAAGCTACCAGAGAAAAAGAAATTTAATGTACTGCAGCGAGAGTGGAGTTTCCTAGGTGAAATTTGTTACCAGTGTAGCTCCATAGAAATATATCAGCAGGGAATTTGCCCCAAAGCCCTTTTTAAATACAAGGGTTTTCAGAAGCTTTTGGTGACAAAGACAGTGAAAGAGGCCAATTAAATAATAGCTGTCCTGAAGTCAACTGGAAATTGCTTTTGATATGGGAATTCATCTATGCCAATAAATGAAGCCTACTGGGGAGAAGGTGAAATAAAAAGAAATAAAAGTGTCATGGCCACAGGCAGACAAGTAGATAAAATTCAATAGCTTAGCTTGAAACATGTATTCACTATTGTAAATGAAGTTTAGCTTTCCTTCTCAGTTCTGGAATGGATTATCTTCTATACATCCCGCCCTGAGAAGAAAACTCTGTTCTTCCTTTTGTACTTCTCCCCCACACCTAATACATTGTCATTACAGCTTGAAATCTTGTACCCAAATACCAAGAAACAGCTTCCATATCTATCAGAGTGAGACGAAAGTATTTGGATCATCTACTAAATGAATACACTTTATTTGAGCAAAGCTATTCATTATTATTCACTATACAGAACACAGGAAATCTAGAATGCCAATTCTGTAGAAGTTTCTAAACCAAATTTCTGAATCTGTGCCCTCTTGAATGTTTTCTGTTCATCATCCAGCTCTGAATTTTGTGCCCTGAAACAATTGCTGTGGTATTATGTAACAGGCATTCCCTCTTGAAGTTAATAAAAAAATGCTTCACTAGCTGTTACTGCCACAAATTCATTTGAAAAATGACATTCTCTTCTTAATAATGATCTTCCCAGCTGCATTTTAGAAGATAAAAATATAAAGCAATCTGCGCTTCAGTAATAATGATCTACTTATTTTTTATGTCTCCTTTTTAGTAAAATACTTTCACCCATGCATATGATTAAAGAATCATCCTGCTGATCAGTTGGCCTTAGAGCTGTCACAAATTTTTCATCAAGCAATGTATAGTAGACGAGCCTGAACAGTTTGTACTGATTGAATCATAGTAAATGTTTTATTGATTGGACATATTATAAAAACACAAAAAATTGATGGCAGGGACTGAATAAAAAATGGTATTGTTTAATGACAACAAAAGATTTCCTGAAATTATTTTCAAAAGCTGCAGAACCATAACAATAGAAACTGGTTATAATCCAAGCAAAGATATTTAACATAGTGCTTTTTGCTTGGGATCTGATGCAAGATTTTTAAAATCCAAAGTTACACCTTCAGTATTTAAAGTTACTTTTTTAAGTTGAGACTGAAGTTACCTGAATTCTAACCTTCAGTTTTTCCCATACTGATGGAGCAGCTCTTTCTGAAAAAAAAAAAAGTGTTCATCATCTGAGCCAGCAATTGCTGTGTTGTAGCCCTGTGCTTGGGCAGTCATCCCTGTGAGCATTCAGGTTTGCCAAGTTAACCTTGGGGAAATCCAGATTCTGACAAAAGAATTACAAAATTTACTCTTAGTTGAGATAAAATCCAAGGGCAGAAAAATGTCTGTCAGGTACTCAGGTTATCACCTCTGAGCTCAGATGGAAAACTAGGGCTTCTAGTCTAGAAACCATGATACTTCATTAAAAAAATCTCTGACAACAAAGTGACTTATTAATCATCAGAAATTTTCATGCCAGTCTAGCTACAGTTTGTCTTGTTTGGATTTTAGGAGCTTTTTCCAGAAAAAATATTGTTACATTCTTAATTTTTGCAGGTATGGATCTTTGTTTTCTCCATACTTCAGTAGTCAAATAGGGAAAAAAACAAAAAACATAGGAAGGCAGGTGCAAAGGAATAAAATACATAGAAAGAGAAGCTTTAAGTCATATGCTTTTGGAGAGTTTTTCCCAATATTGATTTTTTTTTCCAAAAAAAAAAAAAAAAAAAAAAAAAAAGGAAAAACTAGGACAGTAAAAAACTTTGTCCAAATGGGAAAATAATGCTGAAAACTAGCTCCAGGCCTCCTGCTAGGTAACCAGTGGTACAAAAAAGAGTTCCATCAGTTGTTTTCATCAAAATGCCTTTGAAAACTGACTATAATCTGTGGGGTGGCATAGAGGAAAATCTTCCCCTTTTTCCTAGCATTATAGATATATGTAAATGAAACATTGTTATAAGAATAAACACATCATAACCTGGGCAGATACAGAGTAAAAATCCCTACAAAAACAGGAACGTAAGTCTCCCATGCTCAGTGCCTTCACCAATAGCTTGTTTCCTCCCATTCCCATCCTGATCAGATGGTCCTTCTAGTAACACCTCCACCCACCTCTCAAAGCTGCTCGCAGGGTTTCAGTGGAAATCTGTCTCCCCTCCCAAGGGATTTCCTTGCTCTGTCCTGTCAGGCATTACCAGCAGCTGGCCTGGCTCAGAGCTTTGGTTGGATTCACCCACTCAGCTCAGCTCTGCCCTTCGGTGCTCTGGAAATCTGCTGCTCCCTCTCACTCAGGTGAGTGCTCTCTCCCACAAAACCCTCCATCAGCTCTGTCAGACGGAGCTCAGAGCAGAGGAGGCATCAGCTATCGAGGCAGCTGAGCACGGTAGGTGTGTAAAAATAAACTCCACCTTCATAAGGTAAGAGCCCTTCGCCTTTCCCTTCTCTGGGCCCCAGAATTCAACTGCAGTGATCAACTCTGGAGTAACCGTGAATAGTTGGCTCATGCAAAATGAATGCTTTTTGATGCACGTCTCCATTTCATGAATGTGTGATACTTTCTGCCCTACAGTCTCTGAATAGGATTTGCTAATCAATACCAAAAGGCTGTGTTGCAGCAAAAGAAGACTGGAGCTATAAATTCTTCAGTATTTCTCTACCTGATTTTGCAAGAACCAGTAACATAAAAATTGTGCTTTGTGGTTACATATGGTGAATTTGTTTGTTTCTACTAGACTATTGCAATCATAGCTTCCACAAAAACCATATGACAGTTTTAAGAGCCCAGTTGACCTAAACACTAATTTTCTCAACACTTTGGGTGTTGAAATGTCACATAGTGTTTTCCTGCACAGAACTGAAGCTTTTCTAAAAAACTAGAGGAGAACCCAAATAATCTGCACTGGATAATTTCATCAGTGATTAAATGATGTCTATTCTATGGGCTGCTTTCTCCTAGGCCCCGTTTGGCTGATGGACTAGCAGCCATCTGTAGCTGGTGCACGCTGAAGAATTGATATTCTTTGTGTTTTGCTTACATATTACTCAAATTTATCCCCAGATATACTTGCCCAAAGAAAGAATAGTTTTACAGTATTGCAGGTCTCTGAATCTAAAAGATAATAATAAGGCAGCAGCATCTCTTTTACTTTGGGGAGGTGCAGTTGTGAGTGATGGGAGTGAGGCTGCTTGTCTTTCTGAGCTCTTAACATCGGTTAATTCAATTGCAATGCAGGACTCATCTATTCGAAATGAACAGGAGTCTGTAAATGCCAGCTTGCAGTCATTTTGCTGCTTTATTTCCCTGCACTCACCCACTTTGGCAGGGGGTTTGTGAAACAGGCAAGAAACATAAGAAATACGAAGGAAGAAAAAGAGAAAGGGGCATTAATTAAAAAAATAAAATGATAATTAATGGTTATTAAAGAGAAGCAGTCAGGGGCCTATAAACCCAATATCCCATCATTATGGAAGGCAATTCACTTACAGAGTGCACAGGCAATTACATTCTTGCCAAGGGACCCTGAGGCTATTTACGCAAATATTTACCTGATGCTCTGTGTGTGTGTGTGTGTTTGCTCCTTAAAAAAGAATAAAAATAGAACTTAAAAAAAATCAAAGTTTTAAAAGGACATCACAAATTTATGTATACATCAAATCAGTCTGAGGGGAAAATTTACAGTTTTAACAATACCAAATAAAAACATATTGTTATCCTGAACTATACTTTATTTTTCCACAGCATAATTACTGAAGTGTATGAGTTGAATATTCAGCTAGCATATAAAGAAAGCACTCATCATTTGTTTTGACCGTCAAAGGTTTAAAAATTGCTTATTTCTGATATTTTAATCTTGGGACATATGTAGTTCTCATTGTAGGATGTGCAATTGCTTGGGAAATAGTTATAAAAATAACTTCAAAGAACAAAACCAGAGCACACTGATTTTAGAGGCCTCATGAGTGCAGTTTTCTGGATATACGTAGACAAAATGTTGACATTTGTCATTCCAGAGTTTTTTTTCACATTCAGACAACTTGTCATTATTTGTATCCTGAGCAGGAATAAGGCTTCTAAGCATTGCAAATAAGGAACCCCAAAACAGGACCTGTTTTAGAAACATCGAAGTCTCAATGCAAGCAGTGTTCCCAGAATCCCAACTCCTGCAGAGATTAGTATCTCCTTCCCAACCCTGTACCACAAACAGTGAGAGGTTTCTGCACTGAATGTTTACAGATAATAGGAACTTAAGCTAAGCAACGAAATAAAAGGCAAAAGATTTCCTCTAGAAATTGTTCTGGCCTTTAGCTAAAATCATAGAATAACTGAGGTTAGAAAAGACCCTTAAGATTCAGTCCACCCATTAACTCAGAACTTCCAAGTCTTCCACTAAACCATGTCCTTATGTGTCACATCTACACGTCTTTTAAATACCTCCAGGGAGGGTGACCCAGCCACTTCCATGGCAGGCTGTTCCAGTGCTTGATAACCCTAGGTGAAGAAATTTTTCTGAACAGTCAATCTAAACCTCCCCTGGTGCAACTTGAGGACATCTTCTCTTGTCCTTTCAGTTGCTGCCTGGGAAAAGAGACTGGCACATGAACTGAAAAATGATCAGTTCTGTAATGTCTTCTTTAGGTACATCAAATAGCTAACTCAAAACGTTTAGAGGTACTTCAGTGAACTTAGATATAAAAGTAGGCATTGATGATGCACATTGTAACTCTCACCACTTCAAGTAATTTAAAACAAAGCCAGAGGACAAATGAACTCCTTAGTGCATATTACCTCAGTGACTATCTTCAAGTTTTTATTATACAACGACCTAGGATCTTTTTTATATAATGATCTAGGATTTCTGTAGCACTTTTTTTTTGTTCATAACTTTCAAAAGTATTTATGAATGAAGCAATATTGTGCACATTCTATGCATGAAAGGTTCAAAGGCTCAGAGCATGTAGCGCTCTGGGCTAGAGACCAGCAGTGGAACTAGATACAAATCCTTGTCCAAGGCTTGATAATTTCTCCATTTGCTGTTAACTTCTTATAAAACAGTGCTAAAAGTTTTTGGCCCAGAAGTAACACTTTTACCTTACACCTTTATCAAAGGTTAAATAAAACTGCTGGCATTTGAAAGTATTTTTGGAGTCACCATCATGACGGAAGAGAGTCTCAAAGGATTTTCTGAACTTTCTGGAGCCAGGTGGAAGTGCAAATTATATCAGGTGCTTTTAAGATACACTGGAACTTCTTACAAGCAGTGGAGATGGAGAGAAAGGAATGGGATTTGTGACTAAAGAGAACAGCACATTTATCAGCTGTAGCAATGGGACCTGGGCTCTGTTGATGCCACGGACAAATTTAGGGAGGAACAAATGTAGCCTGAGGCTTCATCACACAGTAGATTCACCACTGTCTCACCCAGGTGTGCTTCAGCTGCTCAGTGGTGTCCACAGACCAGAGGCTCCAGCAAGCAGCTGCTCACACCTTGCTCCAGATTCCGCCCCAGGAACCTTGTTTCTTCCTTGGGTGGATACAGAGGGGAATTATATACTTTGTGTTGTACTTCTGCAAGCTCCATCAAGGATTATAATGGTATGTCAAGAGCATTTTCTGGCCCTGTGATATATTTAGCGGTAACCAAACAACAAACCTTATAACTTACAATAATAAAAATAACAAACCTTAAAACTAATATACATCAGTATTTTCATGCCCTTCAATAGCATCTGCATCGTAGTAATGGAGAAACATTACTGGCATTTTGAAAGGAAGAAAAGGATTTTCAATTCCAGATGCGACAACATACTCATAAATTCTTCAGCTGGCCTCTGATCCTCTGAAATGCCACTTTTTAAGATGGGTCAGACACCTTCCATGCAAAAATGAATGAGGAATGAAGCAACAGGTGTTGTGCCAGAGATTTCCTGCTGCTCAGGCTTTAACTAAAATCTTCAGCTGTTACGGAAATATAATCATTTCCTTGTTGTTTTCATCCCACCCACAGCAGCTATGGTGTGACTTTGGTGCTTTATGAGCTGCATAAAGTTCTTCAGCTTCTTCATATTCACTTCAGAGTCAATAGATCAGAAAGACACATTTGACCTACTGGGCATAAACATAATTTGTTTTACTTGGGAAAAACAAACAAACAAACCAATAGTATTTTATCCAGAATTCTAAAGAAAACGCCTGTAAAATACTTGTATGTGTATGTGCCTCTACAGTGCTAAGAACTGTGGGGGAGTGGGATTTAGCAGGGGACGGGAACATGGTGTAGAGCTCTCCAGTTACTAAATTAATCCTGAACAAAAAAAAAGTTTTCTGCCCTGGATCCAGCCAAAAGTTTGTTAGACAAAATTTGTATACAGCAAATATAAAATTTCTAGATATCTAAAGATTCAAATAGCCTAAGGATTTACCCACCTACAGCAACACATATGCATCTTTCTATAGAATATCATTTTGATGTTATCTAGATATTAGGACTTTTGTTTATTATTAGGAAGAAACAGATCTCAGAGTCACAGGCTAATTCAGGTTGGAAGGGACCTCAGAATGCCTCTAGTCCAGTCTCGGGCTCCAAGCAGGGTCACCTGTGGGGCCAAGCAGAGTCACCTGTGAGGTTACTCAGGGCATTATCCCCTTGGGTCTTGAGCACCTCTGAGGACAGGCAGCACAGCCTTCCTGGCCAGCCGAGATGTTCTATTGCATAACACATAAAACCTCAGGGATAAGGAAATGCATTGAGTTAATTACATTGTGCTTGAGGAATCAGACAATGAAATGGTTAATTTGAATCCTAAATTCCTAATGTCTCTTTAATATGTTTATTCCTAATAACTTTTTTTAGTTTGCGTTACCAAAGTAGAAAAGGAACAGCTATTTTTGTTGTCCTGTAAAATACCTTCTGTTTGTTTCTCCTCTGAAGAAGGTGGAAAAGGAGAAAAATTTCTGTCATTAATTAGTAGTAACTGTTACAAAAACAGAAATCTATTTAACACACAAAATGTTATGACACTTTTTGAAAATGTTGTGACCTGAGGGCAGCCTCTACCTGTATGACCATCAGTTATCCCTTGCTGGAAATGGAAGAATTAGGTAAGAATGAATTGCTACTGAACTGTTCAGCAACAGACAGGTTCCTTTTCCTTTCACGTTTACTATGCATGACTACATTTTTTTAAAAATTACTTCTACTTTTTTTAATTTTTTCTTTAAGACTATATTTGGGGACGATCCCATTCCTTATTATGAAAAGTATGAGTTTGATAGACATTGACTGGCACTTCTGAAGGTGGTAAACATTGTCAGGAACCCTCCTCTGTACAAAACATTCAGCTGGAACTCAAGTTCCCTCTACAGTCATAACTATACCTGAGAAATATACACAGGGTTGACCCAAATGTTTTTTCCCAACAGTATTCCAGTTAGGGAGTCCATCATGCTAGATGATGGAATCATGTGTGTTATTTCTTGACTCTTTAACGTTTCTTTTTCATTGAATTTCCAGGTAATTTTTGCATTATTGAAGACATAGGTTCAGTAAGCTCAAGGGAGATGACCTTCAAAGCGCGAGAAAAGTATGATCTAGTGATCCAAACTGTATCCTGAGACCTGCACTAAAAGAAATGGGAGATATGAAAAATCCCAGAGCATATAATTGTTTTTCATTTTTTAAAAATTTACCCGGATTTGAGCCTTAACACATAAATGAGACTGGCTGTATCAATTGAGTAATTTTGGGGCATCTTCGGTCATTTTTTTTTTAAAGTAGTATTTGTGATTTCTGCACTTTGCCAGGCGTACAGAAAAAGTCCACCCCTTTGGGGTGTAAGTCCCAGGTCAGTTATGCCCTGAGGGCTCTTGTTCAGCACACACCAAAAAACAGGCGTTTAGAACTGGACGTGTGAAATCCAGCACTGGTGACTAAAACCACAACCACAAACAGCCCTTAAAGAAATGGTAGCAATGTCAGTGCTTCCCTGCAGCCTGAAGGTAAAAACTTCCCTTTTCCTTACTCTGCAATATCCAGACCGCATGAGCCACCTGCCAGCTGGGGACAAGCAAAGGACAGACACATCCAGCCTGTGTATCCCATGGGATTCGTGTGCCAGCTCCGTGGCCTACGGCATTCACAGAGGCAAAAACAGAACTTTAAAGCACAGGTGGGACTGTACATTGGAGCTTAGCAGGGGCCTGACCATCTACAGAGGGTTTGCAAGTGGAAAAATCCACGTAAAGCAGGAGGTTGTACAATCTACACACCTAAATGCCATTAATCTTTTGGTTTCTCGTCAGAAAACAGGGCATGGCAGTCACTCCTTAATGCATAAAGGCATTGGCAGAGTATAACAAAGGCTCTGAAGCATTTAGATACTGTGATAATGGAGCTCAGCTGAGTGTCCATAAAGCCAGGGGCCGAGCTGCCAGGATCCAGGAGCCTGCAAGTCTCGGCGTTCTGGCACCTCAGCCACCAGCCAAGCCTGTGAGCAGTCAGACCCCCAGGAGCTGATCAAAGGTCTCCTGGTCTCCATTATATATGGGGTAAAAACAGACACATTCTTTAAAGAAAGATCAGACTCCATTCAGCTGGCATTCGTTTTTTTTAAAAGAAAAACATGCCATCCAGGGATCTTTAATCACTTCTATTGCTAATTGTGCTGTTAGAACAACACACCATGTTTCTCTGATGCACCATGTGGCAAATCCAAAGTACTGCCTGACGGATTGACTAAAAGTCTCCCTTTAATTACCTACAGAAATTGCTGCTGATGTAAACAAATCAGTGCCAACCTTAGGGAATGCACATTTATAGACACTTTGAAAGTCTGCACACAAGCATTTATTGGTGATAAAACAGTGTGCCTTGGAGTCAGCCAAGACCTTGTAGTAACTGGTTACTCCAGGTACTCGTACACAGAACAGCACCACAGAACAGCTTCTGGAGAGCCCTCCCAGCAGAGCTGAGAGGAGGAGAGTGTCACCTACACTTTGTAGGTCAGACACTGAGGCATCTGATGGAAAGGCACAGCAATAATGGGCTGTGTATGGCAGGCAGATTGAAAGTGAGGGCTAATTTAAAGGGTGCAAAAAGGGAACAGAAAGCCAAAGCGAGAGCATCTGCTATAATGTGAAATAAGCATGTACTTTCATTCTCTACTCTTTGCTGGACACTTGGAATTGCTCCTCTCAGCACAGCTGCAAGGGCCCAACAGAACAGGTCCACACACTGCACCAAATCGATCAGAGGCACGCCAGAGTAGGTGGTCTCAGAGAGGGCATTCCCCACCAGAGACAAGATTAAGCCTTTTTCTTACTTCAGCTATGGTGTTTTCTTTTAAAATTTACCTGGAGTGGCTAGGGTTTTGCAGGACTTCTAATATTCCTCCAAGTATTTGACATGTGTTTGCTTTCCAGATAGAGAATGTCCTTGTGGAACAAGAGTGTTAGTCTACTGAAAGATAAAAAGCTCGATCAAATAAAACATTTATGTGCCAAAAGGAAAGGCATTTTAGCTGCATAACCTATATAAATAGTCTATCGGTGAAAGCACTCAGTGAGGAAGTGGGAGACCTCAGTATTAATTTCTTACTCCAGCAGACGAGGCTGAAAGGGATGGTGTGCTGGAAATGTTCCACTACAGAGCAAATAATTTGCAATGTTGGGTCAAAGGCACAGAGAACAAAACCAAGAGAAGCATGTCCCTGCAGCCTAGGGTGAGCCTCTCAATTAAGTGTGCTGTACATCTTGGAACCAGTCAGGTTATTAATTCTCTGATCCATGTCACTTACTAGACATGACACCAAAAGACCTACTGCTAGCAGCCTGCTTTTTAATGTGCTAGAGGAGACTTAGCAGAGTTAATGGAGGTAAATATGAATCCTCATTTCATTCCTGTTGTCAACAGGGTGAACAGCCTTTTCTGCCAGCAGAGAGACATCAGGAAAGAGCATCATGCAAAATGAATGACTGCTGTTCACAAAAATGCTGGAACACAACTAATTGATTTTGATGTAGCAGGCAGCTATATTTCATTTGTGTCCTTTACATTCGGGACCTTTAATAAAGCATTTTTGTTAAGAGAGGCACACACAGACAAATTGAATTAAGTGCTGGTCTACTTTTCACCAAATTTTTCAGACAAGTGTAGTAAAGAAAATTGCTTTACAGCAGAAGGCTACTTATTGACAGAAAAGCTCTCTTTTCTCTAGTGTAAACAGTATCATCAGTGTAGTCTATTTAAAATAAGCTTCTGCAATTTTGCATGAATTTCTGTTTTCCAAAAGAAGAAATGGAGGTGGGGGAAGAAAGATTGGTATCATGGTAAGATGTTAGGTCAGGACTAAGACACCAGGTTTTATTACTCACTATTTTCCATGCCTCTCTGTCTTTCTTTTCTGTAAGATATTGACAACCTTTCTCTATCTTATCAACTGTTGTGCAGTTGAATTAAAAATGTTTGGGATAGTGAAGTACATGTGCCAGAGGAGAGATAAACTGCTTAAAATGTCTTCTGTCACACTCTAAGGGGTGCCACTTCAAACAAAAGCAATGTACCAACAACTGCAGGTATTTCCTTAGTTTAGATCAAGCGTGATAGTCACTGAGAGCTGAAGACACCTCAGCCTTTCCCACAAAACCCAGGAAAAGTTGTCTGGGTTAACTGGAGGACTGGGCATCTGACATAAAGATCTAAGCATGACTCTGAGCAATTTGCCACATTTTGCTTCCTTGAGAAGAAGTATTTCTACTGTTTCTGTGTTTTCTGCCTCCCTAATTCCTTCTTAGGAGTTCGAAGAGATTGGGACCCACAGAACTGAACACAGCTCTGTTATCAGAATAGGATCTAAGTATATTTTTCAATGTACCTGTGACTCTTCAAACTGCTGATTACTCCTTTCTCACATGACTTAAGCATCAGACTCTTCTACTTCTGCCCTGAAACAGAAATGTGCAGGGTGTATAATATGAACCGATGCTTTTTGCTAAAACTAGACTATATTCAGTGTAGTATTATTGATGCTACATAGCCTTTGGGTCCAAGTGCCAAACTGTATTTTTGGCTTAATTTCAAGGACAAAGGACAAATTTAAGCTTGGTGTTGAACAGTGCAATCCTCTCTCTGCTTTCTCCTCTGTCATCTTTTGCATGGCCCAGGTGACCCACAGATCTGGAAGACAAATTAACATTTGCTATTGTGCAATGAAAAAGGCAACTTCCTCCACTGCACTTGTCTAAAGTCGGAAGAAGGCATGCAAATTTTAATTCCCTCGGTGTTGTGGGCAGCCATTTCCTCATGCACTGTTCCCCCTCCAAATTAGGGCTTTTTCTCTGAAGCATCTAGTTGCCTTCTGCTCACCACCAAGGTCACAATGAGCAACCATAAAAACAAACTCACAGATAGCATCTGGCCTTCTTTTTTTGCACAGCTTGTAGATATTCTCTCCTTCTCAAGAGCAGACATAGTTTAAGGTCAGAATATTCTCCTGAAATGCATTTTGTTACCGACAGTTCCTACAAAATCCTTACAATTCTCAGATGCTGTTCTAGCCAATATCAACCTTCACAGACCAACAGTTTCCTTCTTTGCAAAATAGACACAATCACATAATGCTCTTCACACAGCTTATACTGAAAATATACAGTAGGGTTTGTTCCTCTGGTTATATAGTCAAAAAAACCTTAATCCAGATCTTCTAGAGGTTTGAACAGTAGTCAAGAGTTAGAGAGGATTGCCTTCCTGCTGTTCTCCTACAGTTACGTGCAAATGTTTGCTGAAATTCCTCGGGCACATTTACTAAAAAAGAGGCAACGTTGAAGGAAGCTCCTAAAGTCCTTACCCACAGTGAGTAGCCTTCTGATTCACAAGTAAATTCCACTCAAATTTTCTGGGATTACTCACAAAGGATGATACAGGCCAATGTGTGCAAAGCTGCATGAAGACTTTCACCTCAGATCTGCTCGTCAGAAATCACCAGCGCTCTTGCAGCAACACGAATCTCCTGAACAGAGATCGCACAGAACAACGAGGGCCTGATTCTTATTTCAGACAATGATTTAAAGCTGTGATCCTGTCAAATCTCCTATTTATAAGGCCCCTTCCATCTGCCTCGAGTCCTGAAGAGGCTAATTCTGCATTTCTCACTCACGCAAAACTCCCACAGAGGTGGCTGAAGGACAGCAGCAGTGAGCTCCCATCCCAGCTAAGTTACACTGTTCGATACTTCAATACCCAACCAACAGCAGCACCGTTCACAAAACTGGTTTTGAAAATGAAACATTAATTTCTCGCTTAAGACTGACAGAAATTTTTCTTCATGGTGAAATGAGCAAATGAAGAGTTAAAGATCAGACACTTTTTAAAATCGATATGGCTTAGTAGCAGTATTTCATTCTTCCACAACAGCAGAGAGTGAGTGTTTCAACCAGTTTATCATATCTGATCAAAGAAACAACTCAGCATATTTTAAACATATCTTCTCCCTTTTTCTTAAGCAAAAGCTGCACAGACTGTTTTTCTCCTGTATATGCTATTAGCCAACTTACAGTTGAAGCACAACCACAGCTGGAGTAGCAGAGCTGAAAACTTTTTTTGAAAAGTTAACACCACACAATATGTTACAAATTCCAGTCTTCAGCTATTACAAGTAGTAAGAGAACACTGTATTAAAAAAAGTATATCAGCCCCATTTTACTTGAAGCATATTCAGTAGTTACATTAAAAACAATTTTTATAGAAATCCTCTGTATTCACTAATTTAGAGGGAAATGCACTTAGAAGGGGTGTAAACTGCACATCTTTATTGATGAATATTACTTTTTATTAAGCTCAGAAGAAAAAAGATCCTCTTGAGGCATTGAATCAGATGAGTAACTGTGATGAGAAAAATTAAAACCATAGAAAATGCCCCAGTTTTAACTATGTTGCTGCACATAGATATTCAGTATCTGCATCAATCCCTTTTAAACATTCAGACGTGCAAAACAGAAATAGAAGCATTACTTCTTTAATGTTTATAATGACCACATAATATTTTTACTGCAAAGAACTTACTTTTAAGGCACATCAGTCATTCCATATATATGTTATGTCCACTAAAATCTGACTGTCAATTAAATTTCATTTCCATAGACTGCTTGAATTCTACAAGGAAGAAGAAAAAACGGGAAGGACTGTGTTTGCAGGCCACAAAGCTCATTTCAGAAGTGCAACAGTGAAACCACTGCGAGTCTGCAGACCGGGAAACCCCTCTAAAGGAGCATTAAGTGACAAAAGCAGACCTTCATTTGGCAGGAACGGGTACCTCTAATGAAGCCGTCCAGGAGCTCAGAGGTAGTAGCCAGGTACCATATGTTGCTTTGGTTGCTCTGGTGATTATATAGTTTCTTCAGAGTAAACAAACCTGAACTTTTTAGCTACATTGTTACATACAAATAATACGAGCTTGCTTCAGCTCTTTTGGATGTAACTTTAATAAGAACTTTCCATTTTGCAAAAGAGAAATGGCTTGTAATTTCCTCCTCTCAGTTGCTATTTTTATCTCTCCTTTATCTGTCTCAGGTATGCATTTGTACGAAACCATTTGTTACTTAAACAAAGCTCAAATCTTTTCACACTCTGAGCCTTATTTCAAGAAAGCATCTAATAAATTACGGATTTAGGACTTTGAAATTGTCTCAGTTGTTTCTTTAGCGAAGTCAAGCAAACTTCTAATGCATTTAGTGCAAGCATCTAATCCCTACCTGAGCAGAAATCCCACTTGAATTTGAGTTAAACTGTGTATTGAAGGAACACCAGAACCCCAGCCACTGACATCTTTTCCAGGGTTAAGTGAACCAAATGCTTATTATGAAAAACTGATGAAACAAAGTGACTGCTCTATCATTTCTCCTTACACTACAGAGATTTCAAGAGATGAGAGGCTACAGACATCTCTCATACAGAACAGAGGGAGAAGGAAGAGAATATTTAATGATCCTCCGATATAGATTCAATTTAGATTTTTTTTCCCAAAGAACTGTTTGCCATGGAAAGGTCCATTTCAGGCAATTGCCAAATCCTGCTGCTTATGGAAGGAGTGATAATCATAGAAAGGAGCAGTACTTGCTCCACAAACAGAATACACACCTTGCAGCAGCACAGCTGAAGAAGAGATGTAAATGCTCAGCTCAGTCTTACACTTGGTATGCATTCAGTGATGAATGTACAGACACCAGTCCCTGTCTCTCATTTTCTTCACTGCAGTTTATGACATTTTATAAACCCATGGGAAATATGGTTTGCTTTAACAACTTTTCAAACTATTATCCTCTCTTCTACTCCTCCTCCCAACAAAATCCTCTGAAATTATAAACTAGAAATGCAAACAGGAGAAGGGAAAGCAAGCAACAGTAATACTAAAGGTTTGGAACAGCTGCACCTTCTTATGAGATTTGCTCCCATACACCACTCACAAAATGCAAGGTATGCTTCTCATTAAAAAATAAATACAAAGGATTTAGTTGCTGTAAGACTGTAAATATGAAGGATTTAAAGACCTTAGCAGTGGGGTGATTGCTCTTCCTCTGAAAACCTGCATATCAGACTGCCTTCAACTGCCTGTCTGAGAATGAGGAGCATGCATCCAACCCTGAGATTAGCCCTTGGAGGGAGACTGAAAAAGAGGGGAGGAAAAGTTCCTCCGGGCACACAGAAGTGGAAATTTGACTTTTTTTTATTTCATCTTAAAATATGTTAGGTGAGTTCACCAGAATTTTTTTTTTCACTATCTGCTCCAGGACAACAAGGTCCTTAGATCACTGATCTGAGAGGGATGGAGCAAGAATTTACCGCCTGGCAATGAAGAAGGAGGAAATGAGGTCATGCGGTATATGTGCTCTCTTTCATATTTCTTTAAAAAACTGCAAGACTCCCAGGTTTGTCCTACTGACTAACCAAAAACTACAGGAAGACAGGAAAAATATTTCCCATCCAGCTCTGTAGGCAAAGACCCCTCCAAAGGAAAAGAAAACCCCATGCTCTGTTTGACTTCATCCCTTGTGCAAAATCATGATTCAGAAAGTTTTAACAGTACAAAGGTTTATTTAGAAAAGAGTTTGGATTGTTCTTTAGGGTTTTTTTGGCAAACATTTAAATCCTTTCATAACTCAGAACACTGTCAGTGCCTGGTACTTTGCACTCTCCTTCCCCACACAAGCAGTAAAAGCCAATTTCTTTCTGGGACAAATCCACCACAGGCCCAGCTGCCCTATTTATAAATCCTCGTATCTCCACCACCACTGCCACTTAACCCTTTCCTCTTGATGTCTCTTTTTGTTTTCTCACAAAATTCCAGAGCCCATGAAAGCTCACTGCCTCCCAAACTCAGCGTCTCAGCCTATTTGCCTCTGCGGGCTCCCCATGCCCTCCATCAGGGTTCAAAGACAATCACTCCCTCCCCACTTACCCCTCCACACTCCAGCAGTGCTCCCCCAGCACCCTGTCACCATTCTGGACCATGGTGAGTGCCCTCAGCCTCCCCGACGCCATCCCTGTCCCCACAGCATCCCCCTGTTCCACCGAGGGGGCGAACCCTCCTCCTTCTCCCTAAGCCCAAGCCCCATGTTCTCTCCCCTCCCTTCCTTTCCAGCATTGAGCCTTCTCCTTCTCTTTTAACTCTACTCCTGCTCGAGGCAAATCCATCCCTCCAGCTCAATGCCGGAAGTTCTTCTTCTTCTTCTTAAAAAGAATGTGTTTAAAGGACCTGCGGAAGTCCTGGTTGAAGATGGTGTAGATGACTGGGTTGAGGGAGCTATTGCAATACCCAATCCAGAAGAAGAACTTGAATAGAGTCTCAGGGACCTCACATGCCTCCCGGCAAATACCATAGAGGCTGTAGCTGAAGAAAAAAGGGAACCAGCAAACTACAAAGACCCCCATGACCACGGCCAGCACAAAAGTGAAGCGCTTCTCCCGGGCCTGGGCAACTTTCTTACGGCAGATGCTGCTACGCTTCCGGCGGCGGCGATAGGAGAAGAACTGCATGGAGCGATTGCTGGCACGGGACAGACGGCTACTGGAGTGCTTGGAGGAGTATGAGTAGGAGAAGGACTGGCTCTTGCTTTTGCGGCGATGCTCCTCCCGGCTCCGCCTCCGCCTGCTCTCTGAGGTGCTGCTCTCCTCCAGCTCAATGTCCTCCAGCTCAGAGGCTTTGCGCCAGTGGTGCACCGAATAATGTCCGTTCTCTCCCAGCTGCATCCTCAGGGACGTGCAGCCGCCAGCAGCGCGGCTCAAGCCGTTCTCAGTCTGGGAGGACCCCTCTGGCATCGTACGCTTCTCAGAGAGGGTCCTGGTCCTTAGCTTGGCCACGCGGTAGATGCGGATATAGACCAACACCATGATGAGGCAGGGGGCAAAGAAAGAGCCGATGCAAGAAGAAAGGATGTACCATGTCTCGTCATTGAGCTTGCACTGGGGAAAGACATCTCCTTCAGGGTCCCGGTACACGGAGATCAAAGGCGGGAAGGAGATGATGGCTGAAATGAGCCACACGGTGAGGATGATGGCCTTGATCCGCCGGGGTGTCCGTTTGAGGTTGTACTCCACCGCCTGTGTGACCGACCAATACCTGTCGAGGCTGATGGCGCACAGGTGGACGATGGACGAGGTACAGAAGAGCACGTCCAGCGCCAGGTAAATGTTACACCAAGCCTTGCCGAAGTACCAGTAATTCATAAGCTCGTTGGCTAAGGAGAAAGGCATGACCAGGGTAGCCACCAGGATGTCCGCGCTGGCCAGGGACACCAGGAAGAGGTTCTGGGGGGCTCTCAGCGCCCGGCTGGTGAGCACGGCTATCACCACCAGCACGTTGCCCACGATGGTGAAGACGATGAGGAAGCCCACCACCGCCGCCAGGCTGGCCACGGCCGCCGGCGAGTAGGGGGAGGGCGGCTGCAGGAGGGCCGAGGAGGACGGCGAGGCGGGGGGCAGCGCCAGGGACTCGTTGGGGGAGCCCAGGCTCGTGTTCACCAACAGCAGCAGATCCAGGGTGGGTGTGCGGGGCGCCGGCGTCCTAGAGAGCCC
>VZRL01004627.1:3631096-3789752 GCA_013397895.1 Origma solitaria
GGCTCGAGGCTCGGGGCAGGTGCGGGTGCGGGGCTCGGTCCGTGTTCCCGGCTTTGAAGCAGCCCAAACTCCTTCAGCATCATGGCCCTGCCACACAGAGGGCTCTGCTGCCCTGCCTGCGGGCATCCCGCGGCTGAGCAGCGGCTCCGTGCCGCTCTCCTGTGCCCAGCCGGACCCCTAAACGCGGTGTCCCCAGGAGAGTTGCAGCCCGGTTGGTACACGTTCGCTTGTTGCTGCCGGGATCGTATTCTTTTGCACTTTATAGCGCAAACCTATAGTGCGAACCTGTGCGTAGTGAAAGCGCGTACACCCAAGAGAACGTCTCTTTCACTGTAAAACTTTAAAAATAATAAAACACTTTTAATAATCCACAAGTTGTAACAGAATAGCCTGGGCTTTGGGGAGCCTTAGGGGATATTCTGTTTCCAGTTACCTTTGTGGTGCAACCAGCGCTGGCTCTTCTCTATCTGCGTAACTTCGTGGATTGTATTATAAAGGGTTGGAAATGAATACGCTTTGTTCTGATAGAAAGGAAAATTCCTCTGCATATTATGGTTCTATTGTCCTATTCTGCAAGCAATTTACTCTGAAGGTTTTTGTTGGGTTTTTTTTTTCACTTGAAGAGTAATTAGCAAACATGTTGTGACTGCATGTAAAAGGGAAAGGACATGGTGTTGAAAATAAACTCTGTCAGGTAACAGTTTCTAATTAAAGACTGAAATGCAGAAGCAGTAATCACATAAACAAAGTGTAGCATATAGAACAAAATTAAATTGAAGTCAGATGCCCTCTCAAGTCCTCCTAAACAGACAGCAACCTGATAAGGAGGACTCTTAAAAAATCTTGCAAAGCCCCAGGAAGATTAAATGAATGGAAGCTGAGGTTTTTAAAGTTCAAGCAGGAAGCAAATAGCATGTTTTTAACATGAAACCTGAATAACCTCTGAAGCAGCTTTCTAATATTTGTGGTCAGTTCCTCATATTTGGAAGTTGTATAATGGTATCTAGGATCTGAGAGGGCAAAGTGCATGAAGTTGAAGTCTAAGCTTTGATGCGACTGTGATTAGTGAGAAAGCTAGAATGTATGATCTAACTGGTCCAGTCTGGGTTTAGCATTTAGTAAATACAAACTACAAAATTACATGGACATTTGGGATTCAGGAACTAACTGGCAAAAAACGGATATATGAAACCTTGTGATATTCAGCTTTATTCCTAAGGTAATTACAAAGACATGAGCAAGGATATCTCGAAGTTACGTGAACTGGAACTCAAAATAAACTTTCAGCTAATGTTTTAGACCTCCAGATAAGAAGAATTAAAGCTTTTCAAAACTTTACTCAGAATAAGTCAATACAGAAGTTTCATAACAAAAGGAATGACACAAGCAAATGTCTGAGGAATTATTTGGCATTTCTAATGAGACAATGCCAACTGGGATATAGAAAAAAATAATTTGGGAGCAAAATATGCATGTTGTTGTGGTTTATTTAGCCCTAAAGTTGTACTGTGCTACTCATACAATTCAGTATATAATTCCACTGAAAGCAGGGAAATCACATTAGGGTTTTATGTGTAACTGATATCCAGTTTGCCTAAAGAGCCATATGCCACTCCGGCTCATGTATATAGATGTGAATGAAGCGTGGGCACAGCTACAAGAAATCTCGTCTCATGAAAATCTGCTTCGTCTGCTGAGAGGCAAAGGTAGAAGCAAGGTGAACAACAGTGAATAAATCAGGTGTGGTTGTGCTTTTGAATTAAAATGGAGGGGGTTTTTTCACAGAAACTTGGCAAATTATGTAGAGACCTTACTGCTTTTTTCCTTCCAAACTCCTGCACATCTGGCCTCCCTACAGTCATCGCTCATAACCATTGGCCTTTATTTGAGCTTATGCCTGATAGCTGTGAACAGGCTCTCACAAAAAAAGTGCAGTTTAGAGGCTGGATGAGGCACTTCTAGGCAATCAACTGGACTTGGCTTAAACTGATCCAACCCACTCTTCCTGAAGTAATCCAGTAGATACTGTGCCATACATCTGTACCCTGTCACTGCTGCTCTGGTTCTGTCATCCAGCATCTAGCTACAAACCTCCTACCACAGCAGGCTGAGAAGATTCCACAGGAGCAAAACTGTTTTTTATTGTTTGTTGTCTCCATTTTTTACTGTTTTTTTACTTGGATTCTCAAATTGGACTGTCCTTTATTTCAATTTGAGCTGCCAGAGCTCATTGGCAGAAGAGACCTATGATCTGCACCTGAATTTAAGTCTTGGGAAATCCTAAAACTGTCACTGGGTAAGTCATCAGTGGTGCCCTCAACTCAGGTCCAAATTCAGGGACGAGTACCAAAGGTGACATCAACCTAGCCACCAAAGTTGGTAGGAAGATTCCTGCTGACACCCAAACATACAGACTTAGATCCTTTTAGAATATTTGACTTTAATAATAATGTCACATGGACACACTGTGCTTGTACATGCATAGATTTAGGAGAAAAGTATCCCTGCTGGTTTGGACTTCCAAACATGTTTTGTCTTTTTTGTTTAAGGTCTGTGTGCCTGAAAGCTTGTTCATTTTTTCCTCCTTAGTGTATCAGATGGGTTTGTGGAAAATACTGCCCCCTAAAAGCATCTCTCATTATATTTTATATCTTTAAGACATCACAATTTTAACCATGCTATGAAATGCTCTTCCGTGCATTTTTAAAAAAATAGTTCTTCCATCTACAGAAAAACAATGTTATCATGTATAGAGGAAATATGTCAGCTTTCTTAATAAGGAGGGTGATATTTGATTATCAGTGGAAAGTGGGTTCCTTACTTCCCCCTTGTGATTTTGAAAACATGTCTCAGATAGACAAAAAGGTTTATAGGACATCCTGGTTTACTAAACATCTGAAAGTGTTCTCTAATCACTCAAACTAAGCTTTACATCAACAGACAAAATTTTACGGTCTTATCAACCATACAGGAAAGTGCTGTCAAAACATTCTGTCCGTTTATATACTTTCTGAGACAAAATTTGTGTTATAAATCTGCTGAAGATGCCATGAACAAATAGAATGAGTTAGCTGAAATTCTCTGTGGGTAGTTAAAAAGATAACCTGCCGTGTAAACAATGTGATAGAAAAAGTGGGTTAAGAGTTGAAGAATAAGTAGACTGCTCTGGATTTTGAAAGAAAGGTATTAAATATAAGGAAAACAGAAGTTACTTTGGAGGGGAGTTCAGGGCCTTCAAAACTTGAGTATTGTTATCAGGGGAAAGATTGTGAAATTCTGTAGTGTTCAATGGATAATAACCTGTAAATTTCTTAAAGAAGTTAGAATAGAATTCAAATATCCATAGAGCTGAATTTTCAAAAGACGTAAGAGTCAACCTGCTTCCATTTTGACACTTGTGGCAGCACTGGATCATTTTTCCCTTGACATACGAATATTGAACTCTTGTAAATCAACTGACTTTCTCTTTGAAAATGTAGTTTGGACCAGTTTTATTCTTTCTCTGTTAACTGCCCTCCCCCAATATATTAATCAAAAAGTTATTTTAAAAATAATTTATTCAAAGTCTTCCGTAAAAGAAGAATGAAACTCTGGGAAAATAATACTAAGGAATTTTTATATATTTGTGAATACTAGATTTATTTAATGAGCAATATGGGAATCTAAGCAGTTTTCTGTTTGGTTTTTTTTTTCTTAAAGCCGTCTTTGGACATGAATATTTTATTTTTCTAGTACAATATCCAGAGAAGGAGAAAAGTTTAATTTAGGTGAGTCTGATTGAAACTCATTCTTCTGTATGAAGAATATTTCACTGACCATTTAGGGATCAAGACCAAGTCATAATCAGTTTATTGGTTGCTTTTTCCTTGATCTGGAAGTAATACTTAATCTGGAACTAACACTTAAATTAACTTTAATGTTAATGTAGTAACACTTAAAAAGTGTTACTAAACACTTAAAGTAGCTATTATGCTTGAGCTAATACTGAATGACAAAGATTATTGGTTCAGCTCCCTTGTGCAATTTCTCTTCTGTCAGACATTTGTAACCCTTTTTCATGCTCCCAGTAAACATTGTCACTGTTGGTGAGACCATAAAACAGAAGTCAAACCACGTGTCAGCCATATCCTGTCTGGCTCGTTTCTGTATGTCTTTTTTTGCTCTCATAACAGGATCGCATCAGCCATGACTGTGTTGCAGAGAGCCGTGGATTCAGCCCTTTGGAGCCAAACCTGGGGCTACCGCAGATGTTTTGGTTTGATTCCCCCTGTTACTGGAGAATCATGAAAAATAGATCTATGTCCCCTCTTTTCCTTAGTTCAGTTTGTACAGTTTCCGTTATCTGTACTCATTTTAGGGCTTCTTCATTCCTAATTTATTAAGTCAATACTTTAAATAGCCTTCACTGACACCTGTTCTGATGGCTGTGCCCTTTACACAAGATGAGTGCATTATTTTTCGAGGACTCTGCACTGTATTTGAGGACTCTTGCTCTTAATTTCAGTGGGTTTTTTTAATTATGAAATTTTTCTGCACAGTACAGTATGGGAAATAGTTTGTTGGTTTTAACTTATATAAAGAATGCATTTATTTTGCATTTTGAATGGGGTTGTGCAAGTTTGTAAAAGCTTCAGCTTTAAACAGAGAATTCTGTGTAGATAATTTTTCATCTGTGGCATTGCCTATCTCTAATTTTTTAATTGTAGGGCCTGTTTGGCATAAGTGTGAGACAGCCCTTTCACGACGAGACGGATTTTGGCTGCAAACCCTTACATCCCCTCTGTCTGCATTTATATTGAAATAACCATTTCCACAGTAATGATCAAGTGTCAGAATCCGTTCCAGTGGAGGAATGAATGTGGTGAGGGAGGGTGGGGGAGAAGAAGATACAGTCTTTGTCACCAAGGTTCATCGCCTCCCAGCTGCATCTACTTCATGGCATTCTTCTGCTTAATATTTTGGATCACCATCCAATAGATTTCAAAGGGGGGTTCTGTTTCCCATGATAATCCATCATTAAATCAAATCCCATGCAGCGCAGGAGAAGAGGCTTCTGCCATCTTGTACTTTATTCTGTGATGCCTGGCAGAAGGAAGGTCTTGTCTGCACAAGATAATTAGAGCAAATGTTTGCCATGTTTCCTGTGTCTGGTTTGAGTGGCAACTTCAAAACAGCAGAGTTGACTGCACTGAAGGCTTTCCACGGAAACAAGAGCAGATCAAGTTATTTCTGCTTCCCATTGAACCATAGGGATGTCTCCAAATGTCATATTGTCCATTTCATTTCCTCATCTCTGTGCTACGGTGATTTGAATTGCATGTTCATTTAACATTCTTCATCTTTCAGCAACTACTTTAACCTCATGAAGATTTGACTACTTCAAGATCAAGTTCTATCATCTTTCACTGGAAGAATAAGATGGGGTTTTTTTTTGCAGTGTTTGGGAGGTGATCTGTCCATCTAAGATTTTCCTTTAAAATGAGGTGAGGTTCATTCTTTCCAGACATTGCTCCTCATTGCATTTTACTTGTATCTTTAAACAGTTTGATAAAATGTTCTCATGTCCTCCTTCAGTGCTACTGTTTCTGCTTTCAATGTCTATCAACAGAGCCTCTTCTGTCTTTTTTTGGATGATCTTTTACTGCTTTATCTTTCTTCATATATTTCCTTTTTTGTTTGTTTACTTTCCTGGCCTTAATGTATTCAGTAGATTTAACTTATCCTGCCCTTTTTTTCCTGTAATAGCATCCCATGTGGTCTTGCTAATCCACTCTTCTTTCCTGGTTTCAATAAAGAAGAATCTCTTCTGTATTAATACAAAATTTACAATTGGCTTCCCATTCTTTTTTGCATAATGTCAAATAGAGTTTCTGCCATATCAGAAGGCTTAAATGAATGTTACAATTGAAAGCCTTTCCTTATGTATTCATCCTTCATTTTAAAGCTATTAATATTTTTCTGATTTTTCATTTTCATGTTGGTTGTGTATAATTGATGTTCATATGCCCCCAGTGTCTGTAAATTTCATCATATACAGAAAAGAAGTACATGATTTCTAGTAATGCTGTCAGAGGAGATCCAGCACTTCTTCATGTATTTAATTCTGAGGGGAAAGTGTCCTTCCAAAACAGGACTATTCAATCAAAAAGACTTCTCCCTGCTGTCAAGTGAGACTTGGCTGTATCTGTACACTGTATCTGTATCTGTCAAGTCAACATATCATTGATGTCACCTTGCTAGTGAGGACTAGTAAAAGCCCTGTAAATAATATTATTCTTTTCCTTAACATATTCATTTGTTCCAGCTTGATATTAAATGGTAGTTATTTTCAAACACGCACTTAAAATATTGCCAAGAATGCCGATACTCTGTCTGTGTTGTAATATTGCTCTTCTTTGATTACTCAAGGCTATTTCCAGCCTGTATAACAATTGCATGGTCCATAAAGGAACCCAAAATTTGGAATGAGTTTGGAGCAGTGAGTTCTAGCAAGCATTACCTCCCTGCTTTAGCATTATCTCTGAGTACACTTTGTGCAATCCACTGGAGAATGCAAATGGAAGAGATGCCTTTGACATTTTACTGTCTACTTTGGATTTGAATTCCACTGTTTAATTAAAATTATGCATCTCCTTCTGTGTTTTGATGAATGGGGCCTTATATTTAGAAATGGCAAATCAGTAAATATCAATACATAGCTAAGAGTCAGCAAAGTTTTTAAGTGAAAATGACTCATTAGAAGCATCTTACAAAGCAGAAAAGGTGTAATAAAATTAATTCTTAATTCCTGTAATATTCTTATTCATGTTTCCCAGTAAGAAAGCTGAAGTAAGGAAGAAATGGAGAAAGGAAAGCAGAGAGACAGGAGAGGAAGGAGGGACAAAACCATTCCTTTCATTCCATCCTCGTTTCACAAACATCTGGGGAGTATGGACTCATGCTGTGTTTTTTCTGATCTTATAATTTTTTCAACACCTTCAGTGTGCAGCAGTTGATGCTCCATGTTATCTAGGCTAATGGAAATCATCAAGAGTATTATGTCAAAAATTGCAGTGTGCCTTTAGGAACAAATTATCTACTGAATGTGGTGAACATAGGCTTTTTCAAATAAGAGCAGTTTAACTCAAAAAAGATGCACAGCAGGACTGGCAGCAATACTGTAACCTGCTATTTTTCTGTCATGCGAAGCAAATGTTGATTTCAAATTCACAGAAAGTGCAAGAGATCAAAAGGTATAACTCATTGAAATCATTGTTTAGCAGTAAGAAGACTATAATCAATCAGAAACCTCTGGTAACTGCTACAAGTCCTCAGTCATTTAAGTAACTGCAGCTATTGGAAATGGAAGCCAGTTTAGCACAATATTAAAAGTGCCTTATTTGTGTTCTATTTGTCCTAGATGTATAAGATTCAGGTAACTCTGGCTTTGCCATCGAAGTCTCTGAGCATGTTTGACAGTGGAGGGAGTATCCTGTGGGGAAATACCAATGCATCATAGGAATATTACTTTTTTTTTTCCCCTCCCTTGTTCCTTAATTATGACCATCCCAGTCAGATGTTCTGATTCATGTTGTTTTATATTATGAAATTCCAGCAGGTGCAAATCTTGGCTGAAATCCACAATTACACTTACATTATAAGTAAAGCGTTTACAAGTGAGGCCTTTCTGAAACACCTGTGCAAACACATTTAATCACTTATAAAGTATTTTTTACTAATCATTACGCATTTAACTATTTGCTTGTATTATTGCTCTCTATCACTTATGTCATTGAAAAATTAGCAACCCTGTTCTGGTTCTTGGAGCACTTTTTTTTGGCACCTCTGACTGGGCAGAATCTATTTGGATTCTCTTTCATATATGAACATTTGAGTGAGATGTGTAATATGATTTTACTGGTGTTAATTTTCACAATTTCTTTAGAAAGTGTGAAAGAGAGTGGGTGAAGGTTTCAGAGCTCTCCCTATCAGTGAAGATCCCATTATCTGACATCAGAGAAACTGCTAATAAGTGACAGGTTGGTACAGGGGAGGTTCCCTCCATATGTGGAGCAGTAACTTGTGCTTACTGGTGGCCTCAGCATTGGCTGAATGAGTAAAAAATGCTAACATTAAGAATATCTAAGAAAGGACTCAATTTCTTAAAGAGTAAAGAGGGTAGTTTTTCATGTGCAGAGTCATGCAAAATTATTCTGCAAATCCATGGCAAAGGCAGCTTCTTTGTTGTTGAACCCCTTTAAAATTTAATGTATTCTTCCTTTTGAGTGGCTACTTTCTGTTTGCAGTTGTTAGCTTCTCTCAGGAAGGTATTTGCATCAAGCTCAGCAGTCTGACGGAGCAGCCTCCAGGTAGCCACTCACCTGAGCTGATAGCTTGGCTTCCATTGAAATCCAGTGGTTTTGGGCAGAAAGCTTTGGGCAGAAGCCCTGCCCTCCTCCCCTCCTTCAGAGCACCCTCTGCTCTGGCTCCAGAGCCAGCCTCGGGAGGAGGACCACACTGATTCTCTCTACTAAACTCATGTCTTATGCTGCTCCATGCAGAAAACAAGCCTGTAATTAAATTGTTCAAAATTTGAAGATCAGCGTGTTTGGCCATCCCTTCAGACCTAATTACTTGCCAAAACACACTGTGCACAAGGTGGGAATTAATATTAATTAGGAATCCTCTTGAACTGCAGATTACAGCCATTATAGGCAGAGGAAATGATTATGAGATTTATGCAACTCACATCTTTAAAAAAATGTAATTACAGCAACAAAGCCCTGTCTCTCAGTATACATAAAGAGGCTTGATATAGACATTTGTTCCAGGTTAATATCGGCCTAAATTGACAATGTTCAACAGGATTCATCCTGGTTAATACTAGAGGAAGTGACAGGAGAGAAAAGCCCTTGGCGTGCTCACATAGTGACAAAGTGGTCAATAATGATGCCCATGCTGATTTTCTCTGATAACACCCTGGTACGTTCAGGCGTGCTGTCTGAGGTGCCTCTGCTGCCCCCCAGTTCCTGCTCCCCGGGGTGTGCACAGACACACCACACATCCCTCCCGAGTCAGGAGGCACAGCAGCGCCTGGGACCCTGCTTCAGATGAGCTGGACGGAATGTCTGGGCACTTTGCTGATCCTGAAGCAGCAGCAGAGCTCCCAGAGCACTGCTGCATGCTGGCAGACCCAGACTGTGTCTCTTTTTCATGTTTGGAGGGTGAAGGTGCAAGATTTTGACTGAACAACAAAGCAGCAAACATTACTCCTTAGTGTAAAGCTGGAGGTCAGTAGTGGAGACTGTATTAGCAAAACCTAAATAGCACCCAATTTACTACTGACTAAATCAGAAGAAACCTGCGGAGATACCTAGTCTCATGGAAACATGAAGCTCAGGAAATACAACTGAGTTTTGGCTGAATGTGAGACTCACATATTTTAAAAGACACAAGGAGGGCACTGGGGAGAGGAGAGTGGGAAAGTCAGGTGGTTGTAGTTCATTTTGTAATTCCCAGAGGGGAGCAGGGGTGTGCACTGACTTGTCTGATGTTGGAGATCATCCCTTAATGCTTGCTGGTCACAACAGAAGATATTTTTAATTCAGGCTTTCCAATAACAGTCAGTAACTGCCAAGAATATTTAATAGTCCACACATAAAAGTGAAAGAAGTGACCTCTGCTGTGACTTCTTCTAGACAGTATGATTAGAAAAGTCTTGTGACCATTCACTTACTTATTTTATATGATAAAATATATGTTGGATTGTTACTTTCCCTTTTAGCTTTGAGACTTAAAGAAACTATTTCAAGAGCAGAGTAAAATACCAGATTGTGTGACTGAGCATGCACCCTTATAATATTAATAGTATTGAAGTTCTAATTGATTTTGGAAGCAAATACAAAACAAATATAAAAAATATATTGATTTGGAATATAAAAAGCATCATTCATTGCACTTGAGGTTCTCAGCTCTTGGAAAAGAGGCAATGTTTGCTTGCAAATGCTAATGATCCATGTCTGTGTATTTATGAATTGATTGCTATTGAAATTAAGAACACTTACCCATGTTTTACATTCACTGCTAAAAGCAAGAGTCAGATTGCCATTTTTGTTGCCATATCTCCTTTTATTTCCAACATATCTTTTTATTGCAGGTTTATTTCAATATTCTTGACATCCTGCCTTAGTGTATTTCAAGTGCTTCTCATTGGTGACTAGTATGGAAAGATCTATATCTACTATTAAAAGGAATAAAAATAAATATTTTAGAATGGTCATGATAAAGCAGTTAAATGTATTCCTATGAATGTCTCAAGAAGCTGACAGTGAATTTCAGTTGAATGTGTCCCATTCTGTCTTATTTCAAAAGGCACAAGGAAGACACTGAATTAAAAAAACAGTGAAAATGTCAGCAAGTTGTATTTTACTTTATAATTTCAGTATCTTGAAGAGAATAGAATGGTATTCAAATATCTTCAGTATTTGATCCTAATAACATAAGGTGAGGCAAACGTTTGTTTTATGAGTTTGCAATATTCCTGGATTTGAAAACACTAAGGTGCTTGGATAACTCATCAAATAATAAAATCTGAAGTTTCAGAAGAATGAATATTAAACAACAAAGAAAGCAATGCATTTCTAATATGAGGAAATCTAATCAATGTTGTACAGGAATCCTGCACTCATCAACATGAATCTGTGAGTTATCAAAAAATAAAGAATCTCAAAATTGGTAATAGGTATAAATAAGCACAAATAAATTATTCCTGGAATTCTGGTGTTTCTTTGAGTTTAAAAAATAATCTTTTTTATGGTTCTCCTGCATTCATATAAAAAATGAAGGACAAATGCATTTGTTGGAAAACAATTTTAAAACATTTTGAAGACAGTCAGCAGCAAGCTTTATGAGCTATTTTCATTCAAAATTCCTGCTCTTAGAGTGTTTAATTATTGACACTTTAATGTTCCCTGAAGTCTGCAATAAATCCCTTGATGGTTGCATTTACTAAAAAAAGATGTTTTAAGCTTAGAGTCACTAAGAAGAAAGATTTCTTTACAATAACATGGAAAGGTTATTTCTTCAGGAGAAAGATAAACATGGCAGACAAGACAAGTAGATGCCGATGTATTCATGCAATGTCCTTATAGACTGTTTGACAATAAGAGAGATTTTCCTACTGTAAACATATGTATTTAGTCTGGTCCTTACTGTCCAAATAATTAAAGAATATGGTTCTGGTTAATCTATATCTTTCAATATTGTGGAACTCAGCTGACTACAGTAAAAAATCAGTCACCAATGCAAAGTACTTATTTTTCTACCACTGAATTAAAATTTCGAATGTCAATTTTATAAAATATTTTAAGGCTTTTCAGTTGTTTTTTCATCTTCAGATAGAACAAGACTGGGGTTCAGTTCAGTTGTCTGACCCTAGATATTTAGTGCCAGAGTCCATGCCAGAGCAAATCCTGCTTAACCTGCAGGTACAACACAAGCTCTGTGTTCAGGCCTTTGTTGCCAAAATTTAAGCAAATGAATCAAGGCTCAAGTCCAGAATATATGGTTCTTCTCTGAAATGTTCAAACATGTTTGTTTTAGTTGTATAAACAAATTTTATTTCAACTTTTTGTCAAGTTTTATTTCAGAATGTTACAGAGATATTTTCCTGCACAGTAGTATTGTTGGTTTTCTATCAGAAAAAATTGTCTAAATCTGCTTACTTATAAAGGATGGTAGAGTATAAATATTATAATCTATATTAAATTCTATTAGTTAAAAATCAGTGATTGCACTGTCAATTTATTTCTGGCTTTACTTTGAGGTTTTGAGGAACCTGGTACTCTGATTCCCTGGCAGACGTTTTTCTTAGGTAAATACTTTTATGTCAGACCAGTAACCATTTTGCTGCCTGTCATCTGGAGAATAAGGTGCTATTTTGAGTTCTGTTCCCTTCCTCAAAGACTTCTAATGGATTTTTTAATGCAGTGATCCTAATGTAAGAAGTGACTTCCAGACTTCTTCTCCTTTGGCCTCCCCAAATGTTACTTAGAAAGATTTGCTTACTTGCCTTTAGTCCCCTGATGAAGTTACTTTTTGCTCTCAAACAGAAGCCTTTCAGCCAGGGATTGGAAAATCACCTTCCTTCCCCTTGTTCAGGGGTATTCACCAGTAGAATTTTGTCTGGCAAGGGACAAGAAGAGGAGAATTCCCTGCCTCCTTTCCAAAGATGAAAAACACCCCCAGATCCAAAGCAGGCCTTGTGCAATTGGATGTGAATGTGTAAATGGACAAACACCCTCAGGAAGGAGGAATGGTATCATCAGTGAAGGAGTGTGTAGAAATTAAGTGCAGCATTTTTCTGATTCTCATTGAAGTCAAAAGTGCCTGAAAAACCACAGAGGAAGTTTTTACTTTATCTTATTTAACAAAATCTACTGAAAACACCCTTTTAAAAAGCCATTTAGTAGTTAAAAAATACTTTTAAATTAGTTGAAAAAACTAATGAGACCACATATATTAATAATCTCAGAAATTATGGCTATTTCAGCAGGCATTACACTGGAAAATATCATGATTTTGTCTTTGCACCTAAAATGGACAGATGTTCACCATATCCAGATATAATTTTTTGTAAATTTTTGGTGAATATTTGATTTTTAATTATGATCTTCTAGCAATGCATATTGCAGTCAGCATTTTAAGCCGCAGAAGTCACTGCAAAAAAATTGTCACTTCCTTGGTAAATTGTCACCTTAATATCTTATTTAAAGACGCACTTTGTCATGCATAGGATAAATTGAAAGAAGTATGTGTTTGCACTAAATCTGCTCTCCAAAAATTCAGGGTAGGAACACAGTTTTGACCTACCACTTAACGTGTACTACTGTCATCAAGATTTGCCCCTGAAAGTACTCTTTATTTCATCATGTGGAAGCCATAAGGATGATTAAATATATCAGACAAATTGTATGCAATATTATAATGGCTCTCCATTCATTTTTATTCCAATATTTCTCTGAATAGTGTGCTAACATTATTTAGTAAGAAGTGAGATGTATTAAACTCAGTAATTTATTCTCATATATGTGAAGTTTTTTTCTGCCTAAAAGACAACTAGAGCTTTTACTGCTCCTCAGTCTATAAAGATTTATTAAGTAATTTTTAAACCATAAAAATGGGGAAAATCTTCATCAAGGAAGGTAGTGAGAGACAGTGAACTTGTTCTTTTCATCCTTCTCAGTGCTCAAGCATTAAAAATATAATTAAAGAGAATAATTCTATCAAAGAGATCCAGTAAAAGCAAAGGTTGGTAGGTTTGATGTATTGGGGTACTAAAGCAGTTGAGAGCAGAACATATTGCATCTGGGTTGGTGTTGACGGGGGCAGCCAAACCCTTCCTGCTGAAGAACTGTTCTTAAGTCCTCCTGTGCTCTTTCCCTCTGGAGCACTGCAGTGTTTAACTGCAGTGTGGGTGCAGGTGCATGTTGTGGTGGCTGAAACCATCTCGGAGAAGCCGAGAGGTTCCCACAGCAGCAGCAAACTGGTGGGACACCTTTGAGGTGTGAAATACCCTCTGAGTGTGGCTACATGGTCCCTTCCTAAGGGTATGCTGAACCTCCTATGCTGATTGGTTGTTGTTGTACCCCTGACTCCGCCCTTCCCTTCCCCTCATTGGTTCTTGTATCACTCACTCCACCCCTCCCTGCTTCCCATTGGCTGTCATTGTATTTCCCCGCCTCCTCCCTAACCCTATTGGCCCTTGACCCCTATATCCGTAAGCACGCAGCGTGCCTTAGCCTTTTTCGCCCCTGGATCCTTTCGAAGAATACGCGCCTTTGAAATATATCCAGACAACTGGGCCGTCTGAAGTTCTGTATCTCTGGTAACTGCATTGAGCTAATTAGAAGCTCTGGGGTGTGTGAGTGTGTCAGTGCTACCCATCAGCACGGGTGATAGAATAGGTCTGCCTGCACGCTCCGGAATACAGCCCTGGGAGGTCTGTCTGGGAGTTGGGGCACTCTCAGAACGTGCAGGAGACCACATCTCACTCCACCACCGCCCCCACGTTGGGTGTAGGCATGGGAGGCACTGGCACTGTGGGACATGCACTCCATGACTTGCTTCGCCCAGGGATGTGCAGGGCTGCTCTCTGCTCCCAGAAGATCTGACTGGAGATTTCCTCAGAGGAAAAATGTGCTGCTTGACAAAAGCTTTTAGGGGGTTTTCACTGTAGGCATGACTATGGGAGACAGTCAGAAACTTTTCCATTTCAGTACCAGCAGATCAGACTTTTTTGATTTTACGACAAACCCCAGATACAGAGCTTGCTTTTGCTCTAAAATATTTACAAGTGAACTAGAAAGGAATTAATATGAAGTGGCTCAACTACATTCATTAATTTCAGGAAAGGAAAATCCTGAGATGGTATGCACTATCCTGGGTGAAAACCAGGTACATAACACTGGCTGTTATGCCCAACTAACACAATTATCCACTCTCTTCATCAGGCATTACAAAGGGAATATGAATTTTCAGGGCAGAGATGAACAGTTTCAGGACAGAGAGAAAGGTCCCTTTTCCCTCCTGAGGAAAACTTAGAATCTCGGCCTCAACAGCAAAAGATGTTTCCAGTTCCACAAAAAAGGCAGCAAAAATGTCAACAGATTATCTGCCAGCCTGTAGTCAATAGTACCTAATTTTTCAAATAATGAAGCAAAGCTTGAAAGGTTACAGAAAGTTTCTTTAGCTAGTGGGAAATGAATTATTTCATGAACACAGAGCACACGATCAAACGCAATGCAATGGCTGACCCTGCTATAAAGGGGCACAGATATCCATGGCTTTGCACCATCACATGGTGCTGGCATTGGGAAATGACAATCAGTGAGATGTTTTAAGAGTTCATTGCAATCACAGAAAGTTTCACTGGGATGTCAAAGTGGGCTTTCTGTTTCTTTATCTACAAAGGATTTTAAAATCAGAAAGTTTGCAAAGTAGTTTGCTCATCAGAGGGTTGGAAAAATCAGAGTGGCAATAAGAGTGAAATAGCTGCATAATAGCACAAGCATGGAAAATATCACCCTTCTATGGCAATGTGGAAGTTACTTGGAGAAGATCAGGAGTTATTTTGCCAGCATTAAAGATCTTCCAGTCATTTGATGAGTATGAGAGATTTGCTTGGTAATTATGGCTTTTCTCTGATATCAGCTGTAACTCATAAAAGTATGGGATTCAGCTTTCCTACAGATATTTTCATTCCCTTTCAATCTGTTTCTTTTCAATTCTGTCTCTTATTTGTTTACTAAAATTATTTAGTTAAGATGTCAATTGGGAGTCAGATGGAATGTTTTCCGGATGGTGCATTTTTCAGTTCATTCAATTTGGCCATTTAAAATGTTATTTCATTTCAGCTTTAGATCTTAGAACTGCTAAAATTAACATTTGCATTTTCTGTAGCATCATGAAACATCTTTTCTTTTCCTTAATTATTTTATCAGTTAGGCCCAGGAAATTCTTAACAAATGTTAATCTGTGGGTTAGCATTTGGCTTTGATAGATGAATTCAGCTGCAACAAAATAGCCTAAGCAAACAAACTTTCCCGAAGGATCCGAGAAATCAGTGGTATGTGGTGTTAAATCCAGTACAGGCAGCCCACAAGGCAGACAGGAATTGCAATGAGGTATGTAAACAAAAAGACAGATCCTCCAAAAAGTTAAAATAACTTTTTTGGATTATGGTGTTTCCTTCGAACCCATCAGAGGAATGAAAGGGGGAAGAGAAGATAAAACCAAAAGTGTTTAAGGGTTTAACCATGAGCTAGAGATAGGCTGGTAAATTGGGAGACTGGAAGGAAAAACCGTAGTGAAAGAAGCTGAGAGGAGGAGAAATGGATGATAAATGGAAATCAATGTTCTGAAGTGAAGGAATTACATCTGAAAAAATTTTCTCTACAGCTCGCTCCCTCACAAGTGAATAACCACAGATCACACTGCCACTCCCCCAACTCTTTGGGAAGTTAAAACCAGAGAAATTTATTATAGAAGTTATGGGAGAAAATAAGACAAAAGAGCCTCAAGCGGTGCACAGTCACTGCTCAGAGTGGAATCCTGCTGGCCCTTTCATTCCCTCTGCACTCCTCTGGGTTCACTTCAAGAGCAAACACTTTAAATCTGCTCCAAATAGATGTGCTGAGCAATGGGGAAATGGGAAGAGGAGGCAAGTGCAGGCAGCAGCTGCACAGCTTGAGCCCCACAGGCTGGGCTGGGGCAGCACCCAGCGCTCACTGCCTTCCAGCAGGAAATAAAGTAGAAAGGTCTTTACTTTAAAGAAACAGCCGTAGTTTTATGTCCCTGAACAAGGTGCTGGTTAAAACTCTGTTGAGTGGTTTGCAGCTCTGATACCCTGAACAGTTATGAAAAGCTCACATAAATTAATGGAATAGATTTTGTGAATTTCTCTGGATTCCTGATTCTGTTTTAAGCACTGCTGTTCTGCACCTGTTCACTGTTCCAAGCAAGCACTTTGTAAGTGTGGCTGGATGTGCTTGCAGTAGTCTTAAAATCACATCATTTTTTTTGTCTTCTAGCACTCTAACATTTGTGCCTGCGATGAACTCAGTCATCTCTAATAAACCTGCAATACTTTTTTGAGTGTCTCTAGTGCAGAATTTGCCATTGATCGCAATAATTTGCTTACAGAGAAAAGGGATGAGATTCTAGACCTAACTGATGCAGAAACCAAAGCTCAGAAATCTTGACAAATGATATAATACTTCCAAAATAAGATTAATGAAGTTGCACAGGTATATTTTAAGATCACTCCAGGGAGTTTGGTTTCCTGATCATAAGGCATGATAGAGACATCTCTCATATTTTATCCATATTCAAAAGATTACTTAATATACTCTAGTAATCTTACCTCTCCTTCTGAAAATGGCTTCTGAAAGCATTCAGTTCCCAAATTAAATGCGTGAAAGTAGTTTCCATCTTTGTGACAATGACAAATGATGCATTAGCTGCACTGCTGCTGTATGAATCTGGTCATTTAGCAAATGTGCCCCACTTGAATCCTGCATCCAGCTCTGATGGCCACAAGAGAAGAAGGACATGGACCTGTTGGAGTGAGCGCAGAGGAGGCCATGGAGATGCTCAGAGGGCTGGAGCACCTCAGCTATGGAGGGGTTCAGCCTCCAGAAGCCCTGGGGGGACCTAAGAGCACCTTCCAGTGCCAAAAAGGGCCTATAAGGAAGGTAGCGATAGACTTTTGACAAGGGCACAGAGTGATAGGACAAGAGGGCTTTAAACTGACAGAGGACAGGTTTAGATTAGAAATTGGGAAGAAATTCTTTACTGTGGGGGTGATGAGGCACTGGCACGGGTTGTCCAGAGAAACTGTGGATCCCCCAGCCCTGGCAATGTCCAAGACCAGGCTGGATGGGGTTTTGAGCAACCTGGTCTAGTGGAAGGTGTCCCTACCCATGTCAGGGGGCTTGGAACTGGGTAATCTTTTAGGTCCCTTCCAACTCAAACCATTCTAGGATTTGTAAAAAGTTGCTGTCAAGAATAATGGAAAAATCTATTTCTCATCTCTGTGATGACTTCTGGCAAGTGAAGTTCAGATTAAACATCAGGAGAAAGTGTGCAGTAATAAAGTTAATAAAACTATGATAGCTTGCTCAACTGTAGTACATGAAATGGTACATATGTCTGAGTAAAAGTAGGAGTGGCATAAATATGGAGGTTTCTGCCTTTGGCAGGGGATAGACTAGATGAATTCTGCAGGCTGATATTTCACCTTGATCTGCTATGATTTGTATGCTTACCTGAATTTCTTAATAAGAAAAAGAATCATTTGGGAGCAGTTAGGCTTCTGATGCACTGAAGCCACTTGTTTTTCCTACCTCTTAATATCTATTTGCAATCTTTTGATTTACTGTAAGCTTATAAACCCACTGCGGCGTGATCTGCCTTTTCTTTTTTATTTTTCTGTGAGGAAACTCACTGGTACAGTGGATTAGATTACATTCATTTCAGTTATTAAAACATATACCACCACTTCACTGATAATCATTACAGCTCTGGTGCACACTGAGTTTGCTGGGAAATGAACACTCAATGACAATTGCCCTCTCCTGAGGTTGGTGTGGCCAACAGGCTTCCACAGGGTTAGAAAAAGTCATCAGACAGTGCAGACCTGAACTGCAAGAGAAAATTATTTTGGGGAGATTTCTTGGAAAAGCACTTTTAAAATTAATAAACCTTGACAAAAGTACGCAATATTCTGGCTCATAATCATTATTACTGGAAATGTTTGCCCAGGGGACTGATACCAGGTAGATAAGGCAGGTGACAAATCTTTAAATACCAAGCCATGAGAATGGAACTGGAAAGGGGATAGAAAGATCAAAGCAGTGTTTACTGTAACAAGTGCCATATGGACCATGCCTGAAACCAGAGCAGTATCATTTAAATGGATTAGAAAATTCTATCTCCATGCAGGATCTGAGAAAAGTTATTATCTGAAAGACATCCTCTGTTTTGCAGTAATGTCTTCATTTAAATAAATCTGTCTGCTTCTAGGATGAACATCACCGAATTCCAGCTCTCAGTGACATCAGTTTTGTAGTTGGGTTATGCATAAAGAATATTAATATATTCAAGAAAAAGAATATTAATATATTCAAGAAATTTAAACTGGAGATAACTGCAAAAAATACTTTATTTTAGCAGAAATACTCAGGTTTAATTTTTTTTTTCATTGTTTTCCAAGTGTTTTAAAGCTTCTCCTGATTAATCAAGAAACATTTGTCACATATTAAGGAGAACCCCAGGGTCAGGGGACTTTCCCGGAATTTTCAGATTCAAGCCTCTAATATGAATTCCTTTTGAGGAATTGTATGTTTCTGACAGAAGATAGTATTAGTGAACATTTTTAGCACTGATAGCTTGAATAAAAATCATTAAATGTGAAGCAAATAATCCATTGTGTTCAACTTTCACAGGTGGAGTATTGCTTCATCCACTGGCACAGCATCAAAGTATTTTTTTTTAATTGAAATATGGCCTAAAATATAGTTTGAAAGGCATGTGTCAGTTCTTCTTTTCATGCTCTCCTAAGTATCTTACCTCAGGTAAGAGGTAAGCCTGAATCATCCTGAATTTCCTCTTATTCTACAGTGGGAAAATACCCCTGGCTTTTAGTCCTGATACAGACTGTTGAATTAGGGTCCAAACTGGGTATAATTTGTATTAATAGGTGTATCACAGCATTAACAACTGGGGGGAATCACTTCTTGTAAGACATCTATGACACTGGCATTTATGTCTGTGTCATCCTAAAATCCAATTTCTGCCCAATGGAAGGAACTGTATCTGACCAAATGTAGGTGTCTATTTTAGGATGAGATAACTGATATCTGAAGAGCATCAAATTCTGCCCATTGACTGAAAGAAGAGCCCAGGACTTCTTGAAAGTCCACAGACATCTACACTTCATCATTTGAAGTCACCTTTCAAAGGCCATGCCTGAGACTAAGCTCCTTGGGCACATGGAAGTACACATGGATACAAAAACCCTCAGGAATCTGCAGCTTGGAGCCCTGATCCAGCTGGCTCTTGTACACACAGTCTGGTAGATAAATCACAAGGTTAAAACAAAGCATGAGAAAAAGGCAGTTTTATTATCCTGCTCTGCCAGAAGAAGTTAAACATGCTGATGCTCTGGGTTGATCTTGTCTCTTTGATCATGGGGTCTCACATTGCAGGTCACTCTGGACCTTGGGTGATCAGAGCATCACACCCCAGCCATCCCATAGCCTCTGCAGAGCAGCTTTTGAGCCAGAATGGGAGTCCCCACCTCGTATCAGTCTGACTGCCTAACTGAGTCATTTGCCAGCATTCGCATTCTATTAAGAAACTTCTTACTGTTTCATTCTTGATTAAACTGCCTTGGACATGTATTAATATGTACTTTGGAGAAGGTTTAATTCTGAGGGATTAAATTTTGCAAATGCCTCTTCTGTAAATCAGCAACTTCCCGTTCCAGAAAAGCAAACACAGTTTAGAAATCACAGCATTTGAGGGGTATTTATAATTACAGTTTAGCATTTTAGCACTCTCAGTAAAAAATATTAGTAAACCACAGTCTTCAGTGGTGTTCCAACAGGCTGATCTTTGCTGCAGGGCCCTGCACTACTTAGTGCCATCTAAATTCTGTAGGTTCTGTAGGTTTTAGCATACCTCATTATGGTCTTACCAGTAACGCTGCAGAATAGTGCGTTAATGTGGTAAAATTAAGGAACAACCTCTCAAATGCTAAGGTAAATGGTCAAGGCAATTCAGACTACTGCAGATATATCTGATGGGCTAATGAAAGATAATATTTCTCTGTAAAACCTTGTATCCATAGACCCTAATTACCAGGTGAAATCTTCATCATTTAGAGATATTCAAAACTTAGCTGGACAAGGTGATCCACATTTGAATACGGCCTTGCTCTGAGCAGGAGGTTGAAATAATTAGTATCCATAAACTCCTTCCAACCCATGTTAATATGGGAGTTTTGTAAGGCTTAATCCTAGTAGGTTTCAAATCTGTCCTTTTAATGTTTCTGTATTGAAGGACCTGGACAAAGATTTTGATTCTGGTAGTAGCTTGATCAGTTAAGAAAATGAAGATTCTCAACAAGCTATGAGGAAATATGAAGAAATATGAGCTGAATTGCCAAGGATACTGCAAGGTTCCTTTTAACAGCCTTGGGCTCCCTAAATGGAGGATGAATTTCCAACAGAAGACAGTTTTCTACAGGTCTGACAATTTTGCCCTCAATGGAGAGTTCAATAGAGAAATTCAGAGTAATAGATTCATTCAGTCTAAAGAATATGTAGTGAATGCGTATGTACAGTGGAATATGCAGCAGCATGGCTTGACGAGGTAATCTGTCATGAGAAAATGCCTCTTCCTCACACCAGAAACAGATTTGGGTATGGAAGGTAGTGCTGTAACTTGTCATGCCTGTATTCCATGCATGTATATTTGGGGGTGGTAGTTGGACAAAGAGAAAGAGCTTTATCAGAGGAATTAACATTGCTTTATTTTTACAGAGGACCACATCCACTGCCTTCACTTGCAACACATATTTGAATTTCCACAGCAGAAAATAAAACAATTTAAGTTATGTTTGAAGGAAATTTGTAGTCAATTTCAAATAAGAGTTTTCTAAACTGCTAATAAATCTTTCACACCTTTAGAGTTGAAAGGAAGCTTTCATTTTCTGCCAGTATTTTTGAGGGTAATACTGTGTGTTTATGATATCCATATCATATTTAGCATTCACTTTAATGGATCAAATATTTCCTTAATTGAAAAACAACTCCAGTGCAGCAAGGGTAGTTGAGATTTTTACTTGAACTAATGTTTTACTTCATCTAAAATTAATGATGACTAGTGAGGGCTTATTCATAGAGTAGGGTGTAATTAAAAATGATGCAGTGATTTGGGTTATTCTCTATGGCCCCAATTCTGCAAATACACATGAGACTAGCTTTCTGCAAGGCAGGTTTTATGCTAAGTTCCACTGAAATATTCAAGAATATAAAAAGGCTCAGAAGTGATCATAAAATTAAGGTATTTACAGATCTGTTCCTGTGTTCAGGGTGTTGTGTAGCACTCATAGTGCTCTTACTGTACATCTCTACCTGTTCAGCATCAGTAAGAGTCAGTATTCTTAGTTTAAAGAAAGAAAACCATGACTCTAGCAAGGACAGGAGTTGAGAAGGGGGAATCAATGGACGAATTTTTGTTAACCAAGATTAATTGATACTTGTGGCTTTGATTTAAATTAAAATAACAAGACAAAGTTCAATCCACTGTTGCCAACGGAGGAGCTTGTAAAGCCAAGAAGATTGCACTGAGCTCACACTCCAAATGCCTTATGGGAATAAAAAAGAAAAAGAAATCTAATGTTTGATGTTTACAGATCTTGGCTCACATCTTCTTGTAGCACAAATCAATTTGGCCTAGAGTTTATTGGATGAAATATATTTCCTGACACTGTGTAGGTGGCGGAAGCAACAAAAAAATTTACATCTGATAATATGAGCTGTCAAAGAGTATCAGTTTCAAAATATTGTCCACAAACTCTGGTGGGATTTACTGGGGAGATTTGTCTGATGAGGATATTAGGAATTCTTTAGGTCAGTCAGTAATGATCTACCTGCTGAGGCACTTCTAGCAGTCTGTATCATATACAGAGACAGATGTTGAATCCCATGTGGGGTTAATGCCATTATAACTTTCTTCTGAGTCAATGAAAGTATTTGCATGAGTGACTGATCAAGAGAAATGATCAAAGAATATTTTAAATGTCTAATTTATTTGCACTCTGTCTTAAAAAAAATTAGTTTGTCCATTTGCATTCATCAATACTTTAGTAGTTCTGTCTATGAAGTTTACTGCTCTAGCAGATTGATGATATTATCTTGGGTAGTATTACAATTAAAATGTATTCATTCAGCAATAGTGAAGCAATGAATATTTATTGATTAAATAACTAAACAAAATTTAAAATATGTCATTTCACTTAACATTTTTTCCATACAGCTGTTCCAAAAAAAGAGTGAAATGACAGAGTCCTATTGACAAACAACTGATTTCATTTTACAAGCAGAATACATGAATTTGAACAAGGGCAAGTTTTTAAGACAGAAACATGTAAGAGGATTTTACCAATCTAGAAATCTGTTGTATGAGATAATTTGTCTAGAGTAGCATGGAAATCTCCCTCCAAAAGCTGTCGTGTTTTTTAGTAGGTCTCCATTATATTTTAACTAAAAAAATCTACACAACGAAGACCTAGAAGAGAGAAAAAAGTCACTTTAGTTTTTGGACAGTAAGTGATATATCTGAAAAGGATGCCTCACAGGTAAAGTAACAATTTTTAAATTTATCTCCTATTTCAAATTTTCCGTAGGTTTTACGTATGGTCTCCATCCTTAAAAAATGAGTTTTTCCTCCAGTCTGTGTAGAAAATACTGTTTAGTTTCCTCTTCCAAGGTACATATTTAGCTTCATGGGGTTCCTAAGAAAATAAAGGAAGCTGTTACCAGCCTGTGGCATTAGGCATTCCAGGAGCCTCTTGTGCAGTTTGCTTTGTTCCTAACAGCTCCCATGGAGTGAATTTAAGCACTGAGCCTGTTCAGGCTACGGAACATATGGGTAATTTATATTAATGCTAATGTGAGACATTCATGCATCAGGGACACATATCTTTATGTTTTTAACTTTCCATTTGCTTTCACTCTCCAGGAAGAGTTTGAAAGGATTCTGCCTGTGTGGGAAAAATTAACACTGACTGAAGATGTATTTTATTCTTTAGAAATGTTTTGCAAATACATCTTTTCCTTAATGGGGCAGTTGTGCTCAGCCTGTCCACTTGTCTTTTTCTCTCTTTTACCATGATTAGTTGTAACTGGGTTAGGCTTCATCCTAATTGGTACATGTTGTAGCCTAATCTAGAATCTGTTTCACTGACTCCTCTAGAAAGTGAGTGGATAGAAAAAAAAACCAAAAACATACATATATATGGAGTCTCCCTGAATTGATTTCTTGTGGAAAGGCAAAAAAAAAGGGATCCAAGATTAGAGATGAAAGCTGTAGCTCCGACTACCTCCCATCAGGTATACCCTCCACAGGACCAAAGTTAGATCACTCCTTGGTGACCACATTGGTTGCCCAAAGGCTCAGCTCCATGAGAAGGTGTGTTGGAGCTCTCCAGATGTGTGCCCTCTCAGTCCTGTTCCCCGTAAAGCAGATTTAATTTAAACATTTCTGAGGATCAAGAACATACCCCCACAAAAGGCAGATCCAGTGTCTTTAATGCAATTTTTTTGTCTCTTCTGATCCTTCTAACCTGAACTTCCAGCCAACACATCTTATTATGTCTCAGTCTGCTGTACTGAAGGGCACTCTATTATGAGATTTCTGTTCTCATGTCAGTACTTACAAACCTACATGAAGTCATCCCCTTAATCTTCTCTGCATAAATCTAGCCAGCAGAGCTCTTTGATTGTATCAGTATAAAAACCAATTTTCAATCTTTTCATCCTTCCCATGTTCCTGCTCTGTACTGTCTGCTCTTTAACAAAATCCCTCTTGAAAGAGCTTCCTTATTTTCACATCTGTGGTGTCCCACTAGGGCCATTCTCATTGTAAAATTCACCTGCACCTTTTAACACTTCGGGTCTTTTCCAATGAGAGGAAATACTTGGAAACACCATAGAACAGTCACAGCATGAACTCATCTTCCTGTGTCCACCTGCTGTGACCTCCATGTCCTCTTCAGTCATGGTGAACATGGCCAGGGTTCAGCTTCCTTGGGTTTTAATGCCAGACTTGCTGTGCGCAATCATCCTCACAACTTATGACACTCGCAGTTTCGTATCACCTGTCAATCTTCTCTGTAAGTTGTTAAGAAAAATGCTAAATAGTATCATGCACATTGGCCAGTTGCATTTAGAGGTCCATGCATTGAGTTTTTAATTAAGGTTTAAATGCACACAAATAATGTGCTATTTTAAAAAATTTTGTAATATTTTAATTTCTAATGAAAATATGGTCAGAAGTTGTAGAAGGCTCTGTCCTTGCATCAGCTCTATTACTTTTTCAACCAAATTTATGACTTCATTGAGGGAATATATCAAGTTAGCTAGCACCACCTATTTTCAATGAATCCTAGGCAATAATTTTTTTTATTCCTCCTAGCTTTGGCCATTCTTTAGAGCTGAAAGGCCCAGTAGGCCCATCACATTCTCTATTTTGCCTTTTTTGGATTTTCTTGTAGCACTGACTTCCTTTCAATTTTCTGAAACTAGCTTACTCTTTTAAGTTTTACTGAAAATCAGTGCAAAGGATACAGAAAGCTCCTTAAACAACATTTTAAACCCTCTGATGCAAGCCATCCAGACCTAGAGATATAAAAATATACAACTTCAATAGCTGTTTTTTAATATTTCTTTGACTCACTGCCTGAAGAGAAAATACACCATCGTCATCACTAAATGTACTGCCATCACAGCATATTGACTGCTCTACAAAAGCCCAAAAGAGAAATATGTCTTCTCTGCTGCACTGTAGACAATTCTATAGACATCATTTACTATTTTAAAAAACCCTCACTTCTTTGCCTATTCCTTTTTTCCAAATTTACTTGCACAATATTATTTTTATCCTGAACTTTCCTGACCCTGTACTTTTCCTTGTGCCTTTACCAGTTATTACAGTTTTATGTCCTAATTTATATTCCTTTTTTTTCTCTCTCTTTCTCTCTTTCTTTCTTTCTTTCTTTCTTTTCTCTCTTTCTCTCTTTCTCGCTCTCTCTCTCTCTCTCTCTCTCACTCTTTTTCTTTCTTTCTTTCTTTCTTTCTCTCTTTCTTTCTCTCTTTCTCTTTTTCTCTCTTTCTCTCTCTCTTTTTCTCTTTCTTGATGTGATCACAATGCTTGTGATACATTCATTAATATTTTTATTATTACCATTATCTCATTTTACTGCCTGGGTCTGACCTTCTAACTAGAGTGATTTCATTTCCAGCCACAGGGTTCTAACTGTTTTAACTTTATTTTTATTCATGTTTTTCCATTTGGATTTTTTACCTCCAATTGATGTGATCAAAACTGTTCTCATGTTTGTGACACTGAAAATGCTCATGCAAAGCAGAGAGCTCACAGATGCAGAGCAGATGCACTCAAATCATGAGCACTTGAAGTTGTATCGACACAGAGCTATGCAGAATCACACAGAGCTCAGTCTGAACAGGCTTGTAGTAAAAGTCTGATTGCATGATGATTTGGAGCAGTATCCCCCATGTTCACATTTTAATATCAAAAGTTATCATTTTTTTTAGGCAACAGCTGTGTTCTGAACAGCAACAACTGCAAGACTTCAGCAGTCACTGTCACATATTCTGTCAAGGTGCAAACAAGCTGGCTCAGGGGCAAGGAGACAAATGCTGACGAGTGAGGATGTGGCACTGAAGTCACCTTTACTCTGTCCACTCTCCATCTGCAGAGGGTCAAGAGCAAGACCAAGCACACAGCTTGGGAATACACAGCCATCATCTCATTATTTCTGTACACTGTAATGAGCTGCAGTGCCCAATATCAGCCCAACCATTGTCATGCCATTAACACACCAGTGCTGGGAACCCAATGAGTCTGTGCTGGCCAACCAGCCATCAACATCCTGATCTTTGAAAAGGGAGGATCCTTGATTGTGCTCTGTTGCTCTTTTCCTCCCCTTTTAATTTTTTTCTCTTCTATTAGCAATTTTATAGCTTATCATGCAAGTACCTTTTTTTTAAGTACTGGATGATTTCCCATCTTTGCTATGAACTATAACTAATGAGCATCAACTCCACAGTCTCACCTGCCTTTGTTTTGATTCCCTTACTTTGCATGGCTCAGTAACCTACATGCTTTCTTGCTCACAGCCCACCAGCTGATGCTCAAATCTTTCGTCTGTGGCACTCTGTTCTACCTGTAAGGATATTGGCTTGTAAAGAGTCATTAAATGTTTGCTTCTGAGCTGTAAGTGATTCCAGCAAACAATAGAATTTTTTACGTAGAATAACACTTTACCCCCCTCTTTTTCCACTCATCCCTTCCTAAACAGGTAATAGGAGAAGAAGCATTCCAGTCATGCAGATCTTCTCACCAAGCTTCATTCTTCAGCCTGCAAGGCTGAATTTATGCTCAGAAATGCATTCCAATACCTATTATTACACAGGTCAGTAGTATTGTTGTATAGGAAATTAGCACATTTATCTCCTCTTATCCCTGGGTGCCTTGATTAATTTTGTTCTTGGCATTTTGATTTTATGCTAAATTAATGCTTATTTATCCTCTTTTATTAATTGAATACCTTCTGAATTATCCTCCCTGTCTGCCCCCTTAAGCAGTGAGTTGCAGGTTACTGAAGTTCACTTTCCTCTAAATAGATTAGTCTTGCAGAAAATCTCTCCTCCACAAAAATCCTCTATTTAACTCCCTTTTTTTTCCCCAAGTGTTCACTTCCATAACCTTACACACTGCTTCTTTCAGAAAACAGATAAAGATGGTCCATGGATATGGTCCTGGCATGCTCAGCATCACTCCAGGTTCTTTGTGAGCCATCTGCAGTCTCTGCATCCATGATGCAACATTAGAGTGCTTAAAAATTGTACCAAAGAGCAGCCAACCACGGGGTATTTGTCTGTTTACAGGCAGGTCAGAGGTACCTTCTGTAGTTTCTCTGAATACCTCTCAGTGCCTGAGTGCTCTGTAGAATTCATTCCTCTGCACACTCAGCATGTCCTCTGCACTTTGGTAGTCCCAGCACAGCCATGTTTTCTGTCTGTCTCCCTGTGGATGCCATCCCACCCTCATGTCTCTCAATGTTAAAAAATGCAAAGCTATCACTTCTCTGTTTCCTGTTTCCCTTTCCTGATCAATCTGTGTTCTGCTGAGCAGTTGAGATTTTCAAAACCTCTGATTTGTCTGATCATCTCCACTGACTGTGTCCCTGCTTGCTTCAGTTTTCATATGCTGTAGGTCCCCTCTGACTTCAAGAAGAAATAAAACCTGATCTGTCCATTCCCACTTGCTGATCCATCTCTGTCTACAACATATGAGGTGTAGAATGCTGTCTGGAAGGAAAATACCTCACTCTGCTTCTCAGGCTTTCTTGTTAATGTTTGGATTTTCTTGTCCCCTTTTCTTTGAGGAGAACATACTTCAGCACAGAGTAGACTCAGGGTTTGGAGACTGCAATGTGATGGTATCAAAATGCCTCAATTGGCTCCTTCTGCTAAGTCAGAGCCCACTGCCATAATGTATTATCCAGAGAGAAATCTAAGAGAAGCCAAACCCCAACACTCAGCACTGCCATGTAAAGAATTAGGAGACGTGAGAGACCTGTCATCCTGCTAGAAGAATAATAATCCTCCCGCTCCTCTTCATTTAAGATATCTTTTTGCTTTTTTGGGAGTCACTTAATCATAGGAGATTAAACATATGCCATATGTATAAGTCATGCTGTTCCAGGGATTTAATGGGAGCAGACTGATTAAATCCTATCAAGGATACAGTTGTCATCAGAACTGCATCTTGACATAATGAACTTGACACTGGAGTAGAATCTATCACTCCACTGTTGAATTATTAGACTTAGGAGTGGTTACCAAAATTAAGAGCCAACTCACTATGCATATACAGTAGGCATATGACATGAATCTAAAATCTTGTCTTTTTCTGGGTCTTAGACGTCAAGCATCAAGCTATAAGAAGAATATTAGGATTTATCACTCTGAACCATTTCTGGAGTACAGCACTGCTACTAGGGGTTTTTGTTGTTTATTTATATTTTTTTTTAACATGGACAAAGGGAATGATGCATCCTCTCTTTCAAAAAACCATGGAAAGCTAAAACCACCACCCTATCTTTTCTTAGATTTGAACATCAGTGTGAGTCTGGAGGACCCAATTCACAGCTGATGTCTACTTGATATAATGGAAAAAATCATCTCTCACCAAACTGGGGAGTGACATAATATTTAGTTTACAATTCCAGACACTGAGTCAATAAAATATTTTGTGTTGCCTTCTTTTGAAAAGTTGTTACTAATAGAGCTTCTTCGGTTTGCTTTTTAAACACCTTTAGAAAAAAATTCACATAGATACTACTTAAGCTGTCATGTTTCCAGCATCTTTAATCATAAATGAAACTTGTATATTCATGAGTTCTGAATTTCAGGCATCATGTGGGTGACAAGTATATTCTGAATCACATCAACTGTGTACAGCAGAAGTTTGTCAAATGCACTATTTCTGACCATGAGTAGCAGCCATTCATGACAGCCAGCAGACCTGATGGAATGCACCTGTCTTGTGTTGTTGCTTTTGCTCCAAAGGTTTCATCAGTTTTCCTGGATGCTATGATGCCATTTTTAATGTGTTACAGGATTTTACTTAACACTGACTTTCCATTGCTGTGTTTCTATCTGAAGTTGGCCAACATACTCCTGGCCTTTCTTTGAGTTTTTAGCCCCCCCTGATCCCACCCAAGTATAGAATTCTACTAGTGTTTGTTTTCTGTAAAAATTCCTCGGAGTAGTCTTGTTTTAATCCCTGCAGCAAACAACCATTCTCCACTGAGAGCTTCAATTTCCAGAAACATTGAGACTACATTTCTTTTCAGCTAGATGATGAGATCATTCCTAAAAGGAATAATGCACTAGCCTGTTCAAAGCGTGCCTTGCTTCCAGAGCTCTTTCCCAGCCTGCATTAAGGAGGTCATCCAGGGGAATTATGTGCTTTCTGTATATGTTTCTCTGGAGAGCTGGAACAATGAAGATCGCCTGTAAAACTTTTTCTGATGCAGCATAACAAAAGTCATCTCAGTGAACTGCTGAAATCAAAGCTGCTCTCTGTGACCTGGCAGCTGACCCCAATCTGGCTGTTGCCTACCTTTGGGCCCAGGGTGTTTATCCACTCTTTCATTAGACCAATACATTGTTTTTTCCCTTCCAGATGATAACTGGTGAAATTTAGTAGCTCATCAAGTTATACCCAATGTGCCTTCTTCACACTGAGCCTCCTTACTCTCCCTTTCAGCTTTCAATATGGCCTTGAAATTAATTCTACAAGTTATTAAATGTGCATCATTTTAAGCCAATGAAGTGGAAGCCCACACCTCCCAAAGGAATAGCACTCCATCCTACCGCTACCTACTGTGCTTAAATATGGCCAGGAACCTGAAACTTATTTCTTTTCCAGTTCTGAAATTTTAATTTTCTTTTTGGTCCAGTATACTTAATTATTTTAATACAGTGGCCATCAAGCTGATTGACTCATAAGTTTGGAATGAGGCTTTCAAAAGTGTCCAGAAAACATTGAATGTCTAAGGTGCTCTGCAGCTGTGAAATATTCAAAAACCTTTCTCTTTCATTTTCTTGAGGGTAAATCTTCTGCTCTGGACAATGCCATGGATAAATAGCTAGATTTCCAACAGGCATCACAGTTTGCTAGCTTTAATTCATACCACAGCACAGACACTGCAGTCCCCTCTGGGCTTCCCAAGCATTCCTGTGAGTGCCTCCTGGGCTCTCCTCTCATCCGTGCATGAGGTAACTCTGTTCGCTGTCTTCCCTCTGTCGCTGACCCTTTGTTCCTCCAAACACAGCAGAAACGATGACTCCTCAAATGGGGAATATTTCTCCTAAGACACCAATAAAAGTGATGGGGAATTTTGGGTTCACTTCTTCACATTGCAAAAGAATAGGACAGATCACAGACAGGATTTTTTTTTATTTCAGTTGAAGGGAGACAAATACTGCTGTGTAAAACACATCTGTTTTCTGCAGCTGACTCTGTCTGAAATCCTTTGACTTTATATCAGCTAATCAAATATTCATTTGACCAGAAAAGGAAGGAGTAAGCACAAGGGTGACACAGCATGACTGCCATCACACTTTCTTACTTGCAGTCTCCTGTCACGGTCAAGTAACTCCTTGATGTAAAATAAAATAACCAAGAACTGCAGTGCAGGTTGCTTTGCTTCCCAAGGAGTGCCATAGCCTCCTCCCAGAAGAATCATAGGTTTACTAATACTGTAACCTAAGCCCAACTGGAGCAGAATTCCCCCAGTCGCTCTGGTTCTGTCTGGCCCCTTCCCAAAACAATTTGTGGCTTAGTAATAAGGGGACTCACAGAAAATATAGGTTTGATTGCCTTTAGGTAGAAGACAGTGTGGGACTACAGACTCTTCAATCACAGAAAATTGCTATATCCTAATGGTGATTGACAGCAAGTGATCAGCAACATATGGAGCCTTATACAAAGCTTGTGGCTATTTTTGAGGACACCTTAGCTCTCATCAGGGCTCCAAAACAGAATATGTGGAAATGCACGTCGTTCCTGCATCCTAGGAGAGCGCAGATGGAATTACATCACAGCTGCCATCCATGCTGGGACAGGTTAAGGCACATGAGAAATGCTGGTGCTGAAAACAGCTCTCAATGCACTGAGATGCTTCCAAGGGTAGGCAGAAACTGAGTGTGGGTTCTGATCATTCAGATTTTGATATTAAGCAAGTAAAGCAGCACCAACTATAGCTTATTAGCTAATGTTTTCATGGATCCACCCTGGTCCTATGTTTATTATAGACCATGGAAAGAAATCTTTGAGAGAATGCAATTAATTTAAATTTAATTGTATCTAAAGGTTGATTTCACGTGAGAATTTCGACTTTTCAGTTCTAATGTTCAGTACTAATGTAAATATTATTCTATTAATAGATTTATAATCTATTTAACTATTTCAGGGTTAGTGAAAGTAACTGCTTCACAGGAAACTGAATATTTCCAAAATTGCATTTTATGACAATTTATGAATTCCAAATTATGAATGCCAATTTATGAAATTATGTGTCTGTGTAAGCAAATTCACACAAGAAAAGAAGAAAGGAATGAAAGACAAGTTAGGATATTTCAGAAGTGTGGTTGTCATGTAAGTTAATGTGTCTTTTTTGTGTATGTTCATTTAGATTTATCTACACTGACAATTGCCATGATTTAGCTGTACAAATCACTTTTTCCCTTTAATATATCTACAATGATTACATTTTGCAAACATGTCCTTCTCTCAAATCATTCTGTCTATTCGTATGTCGCACCTTCATTTTTCCCTCCATGTCACTGAATTCCCTGTCTTAGGGTCACCTAAGGGATTTTAAGACAGAAGCTAGTTCAGCTGGTCCTATTTTTTCCTAGATTTACTACCATAATCCAACATACTTGAAAGGTAATTAAAGTGCACAACAATGGTTGAAAGTAGTGGTTTCTGGTGATATCGGTGGATGTGCCCCACATCCCCCAGAGGATGTGCACACCCTTGACTCCACAAAATTCTCCCTGGGTCAGAGGCAAACCATTTGCCTTGCCACTCTCCTTGGGATGGTTTTGCTGCCCAATTTCAAATGCAAAACAATACACCATGAAGCCATAGGGAATAATTTAAACTCATTTTGACCTATCTATTAAAATCACCAGAATGTCAATAAAGTGAGGCTTGTATTCATAAGCAAAGGAAATGTTCTTTTGCCTGTTACTCTTGTATCTGTGTCAAGAATAACTTATGAGCTGTTCTCCTGTATTTCCTCAGTCTGTCAGTAAAAACATCATTTGTTATTCTCTTTCTGTTAAGAACAATTTTATTAAGTTGAGATCTGTTTCCTATGGGAAATGACTGAAATTATCTTCAAGCTTCTATCCACATTCTCTGCAAGATCCCACAACAAATTCTTGTGGTTAAATAATTTAATCTGATATACTGTGTCCTGAGGTACCAGGTTTGTTGTCACAATGCCTGGCTTTGCTCTTCAATGTAGATGTAATTTTTTATTAAATAGTCATGATGTTTACCTCTTGAAAAGACTGCAATCATTCAAGAACAGAAGAATCAAGCCAAGTAGAAATAACACTTTGGTTTTGACAACCCAGAACATTAGGAAATAACAGAATAAAAATAATCTCTAACAGGAAGATTGGATTTTGGAGGAAGGAGAAGGGAATGTGTCTCTGAAACTATTAAATAAAGTAAATGCATAGTTTGGACAAAATGAGTGTTATGCGTTTATTTTGATATTTCAATTCGGGGTGCTACAGGTTAAAGAGAATATATTTTTAATGGCAAAACTGGACTGACCAAGCTGGAAGCCTGAATTCTCTATTTAATTGCAAACAAGATATGGCATGGATAAGAGCCAGGCAGTATTTTCATGTCTCTTCATCAGTGAATTTTGGTTCTGAACAAAAAGAGCATCCTTCCCTCTGGAGCTGGTGCTGTACCTGGAGGCTCTTTCAGCCTAAGGCAGTGGAACACAGCACAGCAAACCCCACTGACCCTTGAACCACAGCAATACCGAGAGGGAGATGCATGCATGGAGTAACTCCAGGCATGTTTTGGGGATATTATCCTTCTGGAATGGGTGGCAAACACACAGTGTTCTTTTGATATTGGCCATTTGGTAGAACCTAAACCTGATCCTACTGAGTCATTACAAGTACTGCAGTGCCTCCTTCCCAGGGTGATCCCTGCTAGAGGTTAATAAACAACACAGAGAAACAGGGGGGCTCTACCCACATGACAGCAGAAATAGGCAAAACAGGTAGTTTGTAGAGATTTTAGCCTTCAGCCAACCAGTAATAAATGTAGGTCTCATGGCAAGAGTAAGGGCAGACAAGAAGTAGGGGTTCCAGTCTTATATTTTGGAGTAATTTGGCCCCCCCGGTTAAAACTGACAAAGATGATCAAATTGGAGTTTTAGTTGGGTCAATAATACCTGACTGCTGAGTTCCAGGCTGCAATTTGTATCGGTGAGCCTCAGACTGGACTCAGTCTTTGCTGGTCTGTAAATGCTACTTTAAAGATATAAGTCTGAAAAATCATTTCTATCATTCCACCCGGGGTAATGATAGCTGAGACATCTGACATACTGTTATTAAGCTATTAATTTACCAATACAAGAATATTGGCTCATATTCAACAGGTTCCTGCCTATTATAAATTGTTGCATTTGCTGGTGGAATTGGGGGCTCCATATCATAGTCAGACTGGTTGGTAGTACAGACATAGGAGGAAGTTTATAAAGTCTGGTAGCTGCCTGGCTCTTGGCACATCTGTTGACTGAGACATAATAGCAGGACATCTGTGATATCAGGAAATGGGAAGCTACAGTTCCAGACCATTCTATTTTATAAGCAACATTTATGTTTGCTAATCAAAGTTTGTTCAAATCAATTCAAAGTTATTCAACTTTGTTTTTACAAATTTAGCCTTTGGCATTTGCTGATATAAATACTATGACAGTGGGACATTGCTCTGTGCGAAGACAGCAATAAGCAAATTTAGTGTTTCAAAAATGCTGAATTAAAAATAGGCTGCAGTGATAACTAAGATGGACATGTTGACTTGTGTTTTGGGAGGTTTGTTTGTTGTAAGTGATGCAAACGAATCAAGGGTAATTTGCAGTCACTGTGCTTTGCAAATCGGGAATTAGTAGTGAAATAGCAAGACATCACCATTTTTGATATTGGTAATAAGTGCAGTGTATAATGTTGCATTGTATAGCATTGTATAAGGATGGACTGCAATCCAAAATGCTTCTACAAAGATCATCCTCCTCAGGAGCTTCCAGCCATCTGGAAGATAAATGTATCTGGAAAATGGAGATGTCAACTACCGTGGCATCATTGTCTGTGGATTATTGTGTCCAAGTTATTTGCAGGAGTCCTCACTGGGTGGAGTACACCAACTTACAGGGAAAGCTCCCAGAACAGCACAAGCACAAGTTGTATTACCTCTTTCCAAGCACCCTTCTGTCCTCTTAATTCCCTCAGTGTGATAAGAGGGAGATCACGGTATAAAAAACAGGCAGAGTCAGAATTGTCAGCTGGAGCTAGAATGACACAAATCAGTAGCAGATTTAAGTGTCCCTGGGAAACTGGGTATGACAATGCAAGGATTCCTGTCTAGTCTCTTGCTCCTCTGCAGTGTTCCATGTATTTGTGGAGATGTGACCAAAACTATTCACCTAATTAATGAAGTGATTTGAAAAGATATAATTTCTCCCTTTATATTTCTTTATTTCCTTCATGTGCCATAGCTTTCCTGTGGTCCTGTATGGAGCTGATCCTCTAGACAGCATTAGGGAGAGGGACTCATAACACACATCCATGGATTTTGATACTTTCAGGTTAATTCCTGAGTCTTGAGGTTTTACTCCCTGCTATAGCCAGATTGTGTCAGTTGTCAGAATGGTTTCCACTAGAAGTTCTGAAAAATTTCAAGGCAAAATCCTTGAAATCAGATATGTGAAGTTAATAAATCATAGCAGAGACCATAGCAGATGTAGAGGAAAGAAGTGCTCTCCGGTTTGGAACACGCTCAGGAGCTGAGCAGAGCCCATGATTTTTATCAAGGGTTCTGGGAATATCATTGCAACTTCAAACAGAAGTCAAAATGCCTCAGCATAAGTCAGCACTGGTTCCTGGCACTGACGTATGGTGGAGGTATTTCGGAGGAGAATGACCTGGCTGCTGCCTGTGACATTTGTTTTACCTCGGGGGATTAGATGAATCCTGACTCCACGGTACCTCTGTGTATTGTAGCAACTGTAAAACTGAATTAAGTAAAGCTAGAAATTCTTGCAAAATATGCGACAATCCAGCTAATGCCAAGAACTGATATTTTTTAAATGCTGTTGTGCAAACCTGACTTTCTGTACAAAATAACACTATAATATAGATGTAAAACTGTATATTGTGTGAGTCTCCAGGTTACAAGGATGTCTTCTCTTGATATCCTTTGAGATCAGTAGCAGTGCTGTTGCTTGACATGGGAATTATGTTTTTCCAGGCTGGGTTCATACATGGAGTCCGCGATAAATGAGCCTGTATCAGTTAATTTCTTATAATAAGATTATTTCTCTTTCTTCTAACTCTGAGATAATTTACAGCTTCTGTCCATATATTGATGTGTGAATTATTCAGCATTGTAAAGTACAGCTAGTGCTGTGTCACTATTCATAGGTTTCCTCAGAAATGTTTTCTCAAAGCGGCATAGCCTCACAGGAAAGCAGAGAGAGAGGACTTTCAGAGGCTCCCTGGTCCAAAGAGGCTCAGCTCTACCTGTGACTCCCCACAGTTTCCTCCTGATGGGGGAAGATGCTCATTTGTCACCATGGGCATCAGCCAGTGATTTATACAACTTGAGCTCAGGCAAACTGCCAAATCATATTGCTTTTCCTCTCACTAAATGAAAAAGAAACAGAGGTTCTGAATGTAATAAGAATTAGGTGTGAAGGGGGTGTTTGTGTCAACCAGTGTGGTTTAGCTGTCAGTGAAGCCAAAGTCTGAGGTGGAGTAAAATAACTTTGTGCTAAGACTCAGATATTACTGTTACGTGTCTGAGCACTGAGAATAAAAGAAGTCAGATGGGCTGCATTCACGTGTTCACTTTGTTGGGTAGACTCATCCTTCACCTGCACGTGTATGGAGGAAGGTAAAAGGTAAAAAAAATCTCTTGCCACTATCTACTTGTAGTGAAGCAGGAAGCTCTTCACATACCTATCATCATATTCAAGATTCCGTTTGCTCAGCCCTGCCACAAACTGCTGGGCCCAGGGAAAACCCAGCAGAGTGTCTCAGCTCAGGACAGGCAGAGCCCTTGTCCTGCAGTCAGAGCTCTTTGAGGATTTCTGCCTATCTGCTCAGAAAGCAGCAGGGGAGGTAACAACATTTTGACTTTTTCAGGAATCTGAAGGTACATTGCCATCACCCCTTGCTGAAACTTTGGCTAAATTGGCCAGAGCTGAGTGGGGAATAGCTCTTTTTCGTTGGTGAAACTCACAATAAATCAAATGCTTACCAGGCCACTGACTTCAGCTGTGAGTATGAAAGTGCCATCAATAAAACACTCAATATGATTTTAAAAACCCCTCTTGGTGAGTCAGGCTCCATGCAGACTTTCAGAAGTCTGTTGCCTTTGTGTTCTGTGTTGTTCAGTTGACTCCTTACCTCATGCTCCAGGCCTGAAAGCATTTTCCACTGCATGATCTGATATTGTGCAATTTCCAAAAATCCCTGCAGGGGAAACAGAGATATCTGATGTCCCCTGCCTGCCCTCAAATGTAAATTTACATTTTACAAACCACAGAAGCTCATAATCCTTCAGGATCCTTTGTAATGCCAGGTTGTCTCCCCAGCTTGTGTTAATGTGCCCTAATGAGGAACAGGCAATAGGTTATTTGGAAGGCAGATAAGCAAAAAGTGTGTCCTTCCAGATCTTTCAGAATATGCTCTAAAAAAGCCCGAATTGTTTTGCTGGGTTGCAGTGTTGTGTTTTAAGGCAGCTCCCCCTGTTGCCTCAGGGACAAATGGCTGCACTGGTGGGGTCACAGGATGGTTTCTTTATGGGGTGTGAGGGCAGTAGAGGAAGCCTCAGGTCATTCCCTGGGATGCAGCGGTTTGGGGAGGATCCCAGGTTGTTTTTAGGGAGGTGTAGGGGTCACTCACTGGGATGCAGCAGTTTGGGGAGGATCCCAGGCTGTTTCCAGGGTGGTGTAGGGGTTGTTATCAGGTGTGCTGCGTTGGTGAGGGAGGTGGGGGTGTTGGGTTGAGCTCAGCTCATTACTGTCTCAGGCACAAACATCATCTCTAAACAGTGTTTTAAGGAAAAAGTCTGTAAGTAGTCCTGGCTAGGAGCTGTCTCTATATCTCCTTTTGCTGAAACTCTCTTCTTTGTGGCAGAAACCTGTGAATGAGTTCGACTTTTGGGATTTTCCCAGCCTTTGTTCCCTCAACTATGCCCACGCTTTATGTTACATGGACTACAAGGGGAAGAAATAAAAAAGTGAGTACGCTGACCACAAATGCTATCTTTAAATTGAGTCCAGCAGTCATTCTGGGGTGAAGAGAGATGAGGAGTAGGATCAAAATGTGGGATTTAGTGTCCCCAACTCGTTTTGTGTGTTTGATCCTTTTCCCTTCACTTGTCGAAGGGGAAGACCCAGAGGTGTCTCTTGCCCTGCACGGACTGTGTTTGTGCTGATGAAACCAAGTCCTCTTTCTCTCTCCCTTCGGGTCGGTCAATCTTTGAAACGCAGCCCTGGATGAAGGACTAGCCCCATCCTTTCTGGGCTGTCTCCTTACTCCATTTTGCAGACTATAAACACATAGTTTATTTGTCTTTTGCCCAAAGTCATATGCTTTTGTCTGTTCAATTGTTTGATCCTGCGCTCATTGAAGCTCCTGGAGCTGTTCCCATTAGGGGTACAGTGACAGCCCAGAGATCCCCACACCCAAGCCCAAACTAATAGATGCCACACACTCCACTGTCACCTCACTGAGAAAGGCAATGCAGGGTTCAAAATGTCCACTGCTGAACCTGCACGCTTAAAGTCCACTGAAATCACTTGAAGCAGATAACAAAATATCATGAACTTTCCCCCAGGAGGGAAAGTGGTGAGATTGATTTGACATAAAAGACTAGCTATCATTATTAATTCATAGTTTGGGAGATCTCAGGCATTTTAAGTGAATGAATAAATTCTGTATTACAGAATGTCCTCTGCAAAATTCGTGATTAAAAAAGAACATTTTAAATTAAGGGTTTTTTAAAGCCTCATGAAATTCTTTTTGAGAATATTATTAATTGTGCTGCTTTAGAAATTTCATTTCTGTTTTAGACGTTGCAAGTTATCAAAATTTGCAATGCCAACAGAGTTGGGTGGAACTAATAATTCTTTGAGCCTTAGGTTCACTACAGAGTTGCGCATGGAGAGATTGAACCTGTTCCCCTCCAAGCCCGGTGTCATGGTCTTTATTATTTCATATGTTCATTCTGTCTGCTGAAAGAATAGAAGTTCCTGGGCCCTGGCAAAAAGATTAATATAAAGGCTTGAAAGCTTCAAATTTGGCTTATCCAGAGTCCATAAATATAATATATGAATCAAATGAAGTTTATTTTGAGATTTGTTTCACAAAACATCCATGTTTTGGAGCATAAAGAAAAAGCTGCCTAATCTAATGTTCTTGGGAAATGCTAAAATGCTGGAGTTCCTGAGCCTGAACTTTCTGCCCTTTTTCAAAATTGATTCCATAACCACCCGTGTAGCGTGCTGCCCTTGGAACAAAATGCAGCGTGATTAATGCGCTGAATTCCAAGAACATGCTTACACAGCTTATTGAAAAACACTGCCCTGGCAAACATCTCTTAAAACATTGGATAAACATGTTCCCCATAGCCTCCCAGGGCTCTGGGTTTGGCTGTGGCTGGGTCACAGCAGGAGGGTCAGAAAAGCAGTAACCTTCCAAATGCCAGGAGCTGGGTGAGTAGGTGGGGACTACTTCTGAATTTATTAAAAATTCCAGTAATTAAGGGGTCACAGAAACATCCCCAGACAATGAGTGCAGGCTGCTGCTGCTCTTAAGCTCTGCATCTGTGTGGTAATTCACATGTGCAGTCTCCCAGCTGAGACACAGAAATCTCTAAAAACCCCTGAACAGGTGCCAGTGTCAGCATCAAACCTAGAGCTTGTAGCTCTAATTTGAGACCAGCAAAGAGTGTCTAACAAGGCTACCGAAGCTGCCCTTTTAATCCTGCTTTCGTCTGAGCAGGAAAGTTTGTGAATATCTGCACATCTCACTTTGAGCAAGACTATGTAGGTAGCTCCTTCAAGTGCTGTCTCTCACCAAATGATAAAACTGCTGGACATGAATGACAAAAATATATTAAAATGTGACTTTATTCTGGGCACTGGTTGTATTTCAGTTGGAAAGGAAAGAAGGAACATTCCTAAATAACTTGTGTGTGGGAACCTGCTCACAGTAGGCACCTACCTATTCATTTTCTTGAGACTGATGCTTTTAGACTCCAGCAGCTATAATGGGAGCTTTAAACATTTAACTCACATACAGACATCTCAATTTCATCTGGAGCAGTCTAAATAGACTACCCGGAGTCTACATCTGAATCTGAATCTCACTCAGGTGACTGTCTAACTTGGTGAAGAGAGACTTCAGAGTTTAAATTCCTTGGCATTAGAAAAATGTGGGAGTGTTTCTTAGTATTTTTAATAGTAAAACATTTTGTTAACATGCTGTCTGAGCCTCAGCTAGGAAATGACAATAATACAATAATTAAAGGAAAATACAGACATTAAGTACAGTATCTTTGTTATTCACTCCAAGGTTTTCTAACTAGACTGAACATTTAAAAGTGATCTAGTATGTATGCATTATCTGAAAATAAAGAGAGATTATAATAATCTTATACTCTTATAACAAAGAGAGATTGAAACTAGTTAAGAAAACAAGGACATGTATTTTGAAATGAATTTACAGTTTCAAGGATTCTTTGTTTTTATACAGAGGCATAATGGGTACTCTAATGTGTTTTGCAAGAGTAAAAATAGACTCCATGAAGAAAGAAAAATAAAGAAAAAATAGGTGAAAAAAGGCAAAAAAAAAAAGCATAAAAAAGGCAAAAAAAACGCAGAACAAAAAAGGAAAGGCATGTTGCATTTATGGCAGTTCATTCTTTTCCTGGACATGTCCAATTGCAAGAACATATTTGTTTTTATTCCATACATTTGAAAATGGGACTAATGCTCATACCCAGGATTAAGCAAATGCCAGTTTTTTTCAAAGCAATACACTGTATTTCTTGATTCAAGGTCAAAGAAAGAGATGCCGTGATGGAACAAGTCTTTGATCCCTATTTTCTTCATACGGTGATTTCCGCTTACCCTTTTTGACTTCACTGCCATTTCTTTTCAGGACCATGTTCCCATGACTGTATGTAAATAATTTAATGATTTTATGTGTTAATTTGACATTGAGATTGCTCATGGTTGCCTTTGGTTCCTGAATGAGCTGAGTCTTTTGTCTTCAGAATGACCACTTTGGTGCGTACTGTACCATGACAGGTGTACAAAGGTCCAGTGTCAACATTTTCTTTCACTTGGCTTATTTTAATAGTGTCTGTAGAGGTTAAGAAGTTCAAAAGAAACACATAATTACAATTATTATACAGTAAACTACACAAAATAAACTAATGCAGTAAAGACTTTAAAGTCTTTTAAGTAGTGTTAAAATTACCATAATTAATTTTAGACTACATAGTTTTAATAAGCAATTTCTTTTTAATCAACTCTGCAGCAGGGTTATTTTCTTGCTGACTGCTTTTCCTATCAAGTTGCTCTTTTCTCTTATTTCTTTCTCAGTCAGTTTTCCTAGAAATTGCATCCATTGGGGTTCCATTTCCATTACGAGTTTTGCACTGGGGGTGGTGGTGCTGTGGTTGGGTGGTGAACTGTCCCTGACCACACCAGGAGCTCCTGCACGATGTAGGTAATTGGAGCATCATCTGCCCAACCAAGGTGGAGAACAAAGGACAAGCAGCTGTTCTTTTCAGCCTTGGAAAATCATTTGCCTGAACTGTAGCCTGAGTGGAATGATACCATTGTTACTGAACTTTTTTGAAAAAATTCCAGTAGTTCCCAACTTGGTGCTTGTTTAAGCATCTGGAACCAGTCATTCACAGCATACACCAGATCTACTTCATCGAAAGATTCTGACAATCTTTGGGTTTGTATATATTTTTAAATGACTTGTTGAATTATTTGTTCACATTTCCTTTGGAATGAAAGGAACATTTAGAATCTATGGCTTAAAATTGTGTGTAGACTCAAATAATATTGCACTAATTTTCCCTTTCCTTTTATTCTTTAATGATGCCTTTTGCCTGACCATCTCTGATTGAAAGCTAGTTTCCTGCAAACTTAATATATTCAACAGAATCAGAAACATTACTTGAATTTCTCATGGCTGGTCTGACTCAGAGTTAGGAGGTTTCCCATAAAGGGTCTAATTCTTTGTAGCCAAAGGAAAGCTGCCAGTAAGTGGGTGTGTTGTTTGGGTTACATTAGTCTGTAAACTTAGATTTTTATTTTTTCAAGATCCAAAATTAAGTCAGAAGCTTTTCTATTCAAATAGTGACTGCTGCTTTATTTGAAAATGGGAAGTCTCTATGTTTTTTTCTTTTTAATGAAGACACTGACCTTAGATTTTTTTTTTTTTTGGCCACTATTAAGACTGCTTAAGACCTTAGCCATTTAGTGCCCTTGGGGTTGTGTGGTTGCCTGTTGAAACCTTCCCATAAACTATTTCAGGAGTCAAAGGAAAAAATGCAGTAATAATAAATTGAAGATAAACCCTGTGACTTTTGGCAGTGCTTTGAACACTGGTACTTTGATGATGGAAGTACAATTGAATAGCCAAAAGAGAAAACAATCGATCTGGAAGGCTGCTCTTGAGCCTCATGCTGCTCAAATTCACTTAATAACAGCTAATTTAATTTTTTAATTAGCATTGAGTTTTAAAAGGAATAGTTTGACTTTAGAAGGGAAAAAGAAATAAATCTGGACAGAACTGATCAGAATATCTACTTACCTGTCATGAAAATAACTTAGTGGATACAAGAGTAGCATTAGAAGAAGAGGATGGAGTTCTATTATTGAGAAGAAAATACAGAATAAAATGGAAAACACTAACCTTTGAGTTATTCACCCTCCCTTAGAATTAGATTTCTATTTAAATTTTCACAAATTCCTGTGAAAGTGTAGGTTTAGAGGTTTTTTCCTGTATACTTGGTGCTTCTTGCTCAGAAGACTCCCCTAATGGTTTTCTGTTTTCAAATTTTCTCATGCTTTTGTGAGGTTATTAGTGGCTTGGTGTGGTCTGTAATCATCCTTTGGTTACATTCAGAATGAATTATAAACATCTTCATTTTGCTTAGAAGCTTTTAGATGTCCATTTGTATCTCAGTGCCAAAGTAATTACTGAAGCAGCTTTTACATTGGTTTTGATCTTCTTGGGAAATTTCGACCAGCATACTTCAAATCTCCAGCTATATGTATTCAAGTTTAAGACTGCCTGACTCTTGATTTACTTTTAAAATTTACTTATTTATGCATTTGTGTTAGCTAGCATTACAAAACACGCAGATTCTGCAAGGCCGCTGCTATAAAAGATAACGAAATGTTTTTATAAATACATTAACAGCAAAAGGAGGGCTAAGGAAAATCTCCATCCTTTATTGAGTGCAGGAGAGAACAGTCACCAAGGATGAGGAAAAGAGATGAGGATGAGATACTTTCTTAGCCTCTCCAAATCTCTCATCCTGTCTCCATAGGAGAGGTGATCCAGCCCTCTGCTCACTTTTGTGGCCTCTGGACCCTCCCCAGCAGGTCCGTGTCTTTCTTATGTTGGGTCTTTCCTCATTAATTTGGGATAGAGGAGCAGAACCGCTGTACTCTCATTATTCTTGCAGATTCAAAATTAAGGAACAGTAGTTGTCTGTAATTGCAGGCAGAGATTAAGACATTAAGTGTGACTTTTACTCAGCTGAGTGTGAGGACCTACAGTCCTAAGTGTCTGCATAGATCAATGCCTACATATATTAAGCCTGTTTAGAATTCCTCTGCAGTCACTTTTGATTTAGGTGATAAGGCCAGCGGCAGCCAGGGAGCAATTCACAGAATTCAAAACCAGATGCCACCATTTGCTCATAGGAATCAGATCCCAGCAGCATCCCCAGTCAGAGCAATGCAATGGAAGCTTTGTTGGCCATCTCAGAGGCAGATCCCTCCCAGAGCAAAGCGGATCAACCTCATCTGAGTTATCTCAATTAAACCTGTGCCAGTCACCCCTGAGGCGCTTGAGAAAATCTGCAGGTGAGGGTGCCAGAAGGTCTGGTGGATTTGCACCATGAAATTCGTGCTTCCAGGACTAGACCTTGACCCCTTTGAGTGAGGCACTGCCCAGATTCACAACAAAGAAGGATTTCTGTCCCGGAGGAGCCTATAAGCTGACTGTAAAACCAAAGACAGAATTGCAAGTAGAAAAGTGTTTAAAAAATGGCAAAATATAAATGAAATCCCTGAAAACAGAAGGGAAGAAATTACATAATGGAAGGCTATTTGTATTTGTTCATAGGCCCAGGGCTGATCCTTTTCTTGAAAGATCAAACCAAGGATTTGATGAGATAACTTTCTGAAATGTTGTGGAACTGCAGCCACGGAAAACATTTTCTGAAGAAGCACAGGTCAAAAAAAAAAAAGTTATTATGCTAGCTTGCCTACTCTATTTTCTTGGATTTGATACAAATGTGACTTAGCTTGTCTCTGAAAGCAGATGCATCTCACTTCTGTCTCAAAAAAAGCAACAATTCAAAGCCAGAGCAAATATCATCATTGTTTTAAAGCAATTTATCATCCAGCATTTACCTCTATCCATATGGCACTTAACTTTGCAGAAACCTGAACACCAAAATCTTCTCTAAAACATGTTTTGTTGTGCAGACTAGCTTAGTTTTATAAAGATATTAAATGAAAATCTAAAACCGTGTGATAACACTATTAGATATCACCGCAAACAATGAACTGCCAAATATGTTAAAGTATTGACTAGGTCTGGTGCAGTCTAATAACAAATTATTTCAGCAATTTGTGTTTCAGTTTCTATTACTTTGTTGTTAGAATGGAAACATCAAGTGAAGAAGATCAATACTAATTGGCAGGAGAGAGAAGTTCACACGACATCTTGTAAAGAAAGGAGACAAATATCCCACTCCCCTTTCATCAATCTGATTATTTTATAGTAGTGAAGAGAAAATTTGATTTTAAAAAAGTTTATTTCCTGTTTCTACAATGTACCTTTTTTATTAATACAATTAGTTTGACAAGCTGACACTTGAATGTCTTGCTTTTGCTTAAAACTTTGTTTATCTTTCAGTGTTAACTGCTTTTGCCTTCCTCTTGCAGTTAATTCTTTCCAGTCTTTTTCTTTCTTTTTCTTGTCTCTTAAGGAAGTTAGGAGTCTCTAAAAAAAAGTTCAGAGGCTTTTCTCTGTCTCAGTGCTCACAGAAATGTGAGTAGGCTTTGGAACAAGTTACCCTCTGCCAGATTTAGTGTGGATCAGCTAATGTACTCTAAGATCATTTTCAGCCTACTGACCATTTTGTTTCTGTAATCTCTTACTTTCCTCCATGGGTGAACACAAGGTTTGCAATAATAGCTGTTTTCATTGTTTTCATGTCACAAAATCCTTATCACTTTCCCAGTCACTTGTCATCTTGAATTTCTACATTATGGATAAAATAAGCGATAGCGGATCTAAAAAAAAATTATCTCTTTATGTTTCTCCATGTGAATTCATAGATTTTTATGAATATTATCTTCTGCTTAAAAGAAAAATAAACCAAACAGATTTTTGTCACACAAAAATTTGGAGAGTATGCAAAGCTGAATTAGCCATGAGAATGAAGGATGGGATGTCTAACCATCTGCATGAGTGATACCTGAAAGAGAGGCGAAAACAAATTAGGAGTATAAAATGCAGACAAATTTATTCGAGGCCTTCAAGGTACATTCGGGCAAGCAAAGGTCCGCCTCCAGTGACTACACCCAAAATGGATGCTGGATCATGAGCCTTTCACCTTTTACAAGTTCTGTCCCATTAGCATATTGGCCCTCAATTCTCCAATCACCCTTAGGTGATGATGTTAACCACCCAGGCCGGCGCCCCCATCGCACGGTTGTTTACATATTTTCAGGCCCTAAGGCAATGAATATGTCCTTGAATCTGTGTTCAGAGGGATTGTTTTGGCTAGAGGTGCTGGGAACAGAGGATTTTAGCACTTTGTAAGAAGCACAAAACTGCAGCAAGTTACAGATGCATGAAGAGAAAAAACTAGAAATACTTGAAGGTATCATTAGGAAAGTGGCCTAGATTCAGCTGACAAGTTGTCAACACAGTCCCCCTAATGGAGGAGAAATCCCTAATGGCATCAGGTGACTAAAGACAGATTGTGTCTCTCCCTTTCCCTCTAGGCATAGGAGGGATGAAGCCTACTGGGAGCAGATACAAGATGCAGTTCTTCTGTGTCTCCATTCTCCATTGACTCTTCTTGACTAACCAAATGGTGTAAACCAGAAATTAACTTGTAGCTGGTTAAGGTCTTCTCTTCCAGGCACCAAATACATCTTATCTGCAAGAGAGCCTTATTCAGCATCAGGGGAATGGCACTGGGTTCCTGTAGGACACTAAAGAAAAAGCCTTATTGCTTGAGGCAGCTATCAGGACAGTCCAGAGAGATGTAAAAAGAAGGAGGCACCTTTCCTATGCTCACCTGGACTGATTCATCTCTGTTCTCAAGAAAATCAAAAACCAATGGCTCACTGTCTGTTTCTCCTTTGTGCAGAGATCCCTGAGCAGCACTTTTTGGGGGGTGCCTGCATGGCATGCTCTTGGCAATTGGCCTGCTTAAGCCTAGTTTTTAAGATAAGAGCACAGGTGTGAGCAGCGCATGCATGTGTCACACACATAAAACTCACTGCGAGGCACTGATCCCAAACCCACCGAGTTAGAGGAAGATGGCAACCAGCCAGATCAAAGATTAACCAGGAAACTGCAAAACTTTAGAAACAAAGAAAAAGACTGAAAAGAAGTACAAAAGAAGCACAAACATTATTGATAGCACCACAGACATTGGAGTGGAAACAGCAGGAGTCAAAAGCTCACCTCACCTCACACAGGTGTCTGCAACCTTGGGATGGGTTTTCTCCCGAGAGTGAGGATCAGTGGGGTATAGGGAGTGACAAGGATTCATCCTGAGGTGCTAGTGAATTATATGCTCCTTAGTTGATAAATCTCCTCATTCCTGAATTGGTTTGAGCTATGGGAACTGGGTAGCTTTCCCTGTGAGAGTTTTGTGGCTGTTCTTGAGCATCAGGTAAATGCAGGAGTGATGTGCACTTGGAAGCATGGGAAGGGAGGTGTTTTCTGGTGGGCAGAAAAGAGGAAAAGGCTCTGCATGTTTGTATCATCTGCCTTCCACTCTGCAGTTTTTCTCCCTTTGAGGAGATGATTGGTAGAGAACTCAGCAAGATGAATGTCTCTAAACAGTTTGTCTTCCTCCTGCAGGCTTGTCAGTGGGAGTGAGTTCTGGGAGTTGCACTGAAAATCATTTCGGAAGGAGGCAAATCAGGGCAGAAAACAGAGAGCAGCACTGGGAGCCATCTGTTATCTCATATAACCTGGATAAATTTAATTTCAAGGTGCAGTCACCCCATTAATGCCTGCTTTTAGGGTGAGCAGTCAACAGACCCACAGGAGGAGAAGTAACTATTAGCGCTCTGAGGAGGTCCCGGGACTTGAGAATGTACATATAGAAGAGCTGCCCAGTGTCAGTGACCAGAAGATATATGGATTTAATAGTGGTTCTGAGAGGGAAAACAAAGGAAATCCCTCACAGTAGAATTAAATGTTGGAAAGGAAAAACAACACCCTAAAATGAGTAAGATTTTCAAAGAGATATTTGACATGAGCAGACAATGAGGTAAAATGCTATCGAAACACATTATACTGGAAACTTAGAGCTTAAGAAGACCATTACCACACTTTAAAACTGGAATAGCTGAACAGAAAAGTGGAAAAAACCCACACCTGTAAAAGTGGCAGTGATATCCACTTGAAAAAAAAAGATATAGCAAATAAAATACCAAGGAACAGCAAAGCAGCCATAAAAAAGAAAAAGGAGAACTCCGTGAAGACATAATGCCAATAATCAAGACTTCTTCAAATATATCAAAGAGGGAGCTTGCCAGAGTCAGTAGGATGAATAGACAATGAAGATGAAAAGCTTTGGTCCTCAGTTATTGCAAAGGAAGGTGGAGAATTTATGACTGTTGAGAAGAGCAGAGATGAGGATCATGGAAAATTGTGTCAGCCAGAATTATCAACAACAGGTATTTCAGAAATCAATAAATTGAATGCAAACCTCTGAAAGCTGAAAGCTGATATTTTTCAAAAGAAATTCAGATCTGTTAACTTTACAGAACCATAGACTTGACAAACTATTAAGCAAATAATCTACCTGCTGCTTGACCCAGGCTCAGAATCAGGGAAATAAAAGAATCAGAATCAGGGAAATAAAAGAAATGGTTAATATGGTACCCTGTGTATCTTAAAGGTTGACTCAGGTCGTCCCGGGGAAGACCAACCAGTTCTTTTGACTTCAGCATCAGCCAGACTGGCAAGGAACTGTAATGAGAAATGGAATTAATAAATATGGATGAAATTATAAATTTGGGATGAGTCACAGGAATGTCTTGTGAAACTATAAGTATTCTGTGAAGATGGCAGTTTACTGGACAGGTGAACCTGTCATTCCCGTATACGTTGGATTAAGAAAATAGGTCAACAAGGGCTTTCAGCAAAAACTACCGAAGAAGTTTTCCTTCCGGTAACCAAAAGAATTTTTGGCTCTGTCCTGTTGTAACAACATATGTTAATAAATGAGCATTTTATATTATTGAGAATCTTAAAAGATATGTAGTAGGACCTGTCATGCTCAGGATATTCACAAATGATAATAAAAACAGGTAAACAATGGGGAGCCAATTTTGCAGAATTTATGAAATTATTCAGGATAGCTAATTCTGAAGCTGAATTCCTGCAGAGATCCAGAAAAATCACAGTTCTGAATGACTGGGTGAAAATCAGATGATATTCAGGGTTGATAAATGTAAATTTATCCACATGAAAGAACAAGAACTCTATCTCTCTGCGTTTAATAGGAGACACACAAACAGTATTATCACATAGAAGTGAGACTTTGGGGTCATTCCTGGCTCTTCTCTAAAAACGGTAATGGAAATTTCTTGTCAGCGAGACATACGCACAGCACTGCTGTGGCAGAGTTAAATTACTAGTTCTGAGAAAACCCACACAACAAAATCCATCCAGATGGGTGATTCAAAATACTGCCATGGTATATTAACTACTTGCAAAAACATTGGTAGGGAAAAGGAAAAAAAAAAAAGGAAGAAAGAATGAGAAAAGGATACAAAAGTCACCAGTGAAGTTTCTGCTTTCTCTGTTGCTGTCTTCAGTAAGGCTTTCGCTTTTGATTCAAAAGCTCATTTGGTGATGCAATTGCTTTAGTGCAGTGCTGTGCTGAGGAGGAGAGCTGAGTAGCTGCTTTTAGATCTTCTGCAAAGCAATAAGCAATATTACTTCTGAATATTCTTGGAAGGCTTTGCCTTTCCATATATTCTTAAATTCTTCTGAAACTGCCTACTCATATATTTCCTACTAGCTCCATTGGATGACCTAAAAATACCATTTTGTGAGGAAATAAAAAATAGGAAAAATATTCGTTTTGGGCTGGGTTTTTTTTGCCATTTAACAGAAATTATTTTCAATCGTAAAATACAAAGTTTTCAGATAGGGGCACAGTACTCCATTGTCCATGACACCTAGCATCTCATATTTGCCTCATGTGTCCTTCTTAATTGATCATGTGTCCACTTTCTTGGACATTTTTCTGTCATTATTTTATCTCTGTTCCTATGGAGATGATATTTCAGGGACATATTCCAGCTTAAAAATGTCTGAAATAATCAAATATCTGCTTCTACCTTCCTTGCTTGGAAAACAGTGAAGCCTTTTGTTTGGTTTATTCCTTTTTTTCATGCACAGTACTAGCAACATATATCATTAGTGTGAGCTTCATCTTCTGCAGCCAACATTTGGAACAAAATGTCCCTGACATAGGTTGAAAACTGTCATTAGAGTTCACAGATGTCAGATATTCTTCAAACCCAAACCCTGAATGGCTCAGTCTGCAAAAGAGTGTTATTTTTTACTTCTTTGGACTTTTGTCATCATGACAATACTCTGGGGATTACTGAAGTGATTATTCTCATTGTTGTAGTGAGTAATGAGCCAAATTTAAGTTAATCTGCCCTGGAACTGTTGCAGTCCCTTGGACCACCCTGGTTTCAAAAGCTCTGAATTCCCTGAATTCCCAGGTAAGGCAATGACAACTCTGGAATACAGATTTAGTTTCTCTTGGGAATTGAAGCATTTCAGCATGAGGCCATCCTTCCCACGCCAGCATTCCCTCCTTCACTCATTCACCTCTGCCCAAGTTCTTGCCACAAGTGGAACCCTTTCAAAGTGGGGAAAATTAGATACTGGTACAACAGTTTTCTGCCCTACAAAATGCTGATATGCCCCCAAAGCCCAGCCCATCAGTGCCTTGAAGAAGGGGTTGCTGAATATACACATGCATTTCATTCTGGCAACTCCTCATTTTTGGCTGGTGCAGCTTTCACAGCTCTGTTCCCAAGCAGATTCTGGGGAGACCTTTCCTGTTGTGCAGATCCCTAAACTTTTAAAATACCAGATGTGAGCTTGTTTTATTTTCAGTTGTTGGCATGACGCTCCGTGGTGTGCTGTGGTTCTCCAGCAGGGAAGCAGTATTGAACCCTCTCAAAACCCAGCTGAACCCAGCTCAGCCCTGGCTGCTGCTCTCACCTCTGGTGCCAGACACGTAAATGGGGCAGAGGTGTCCAGCTCCTGGTGCCTCCTTTGCCTGCTCCAATCCAGGTAAGAAAAGGAGCCTGCCAAAAGTGTCAGCAGCCAAGCCCTGGAGGTCCTGCAGCAGCTCACCATCATGGGAGATCTAGACATTTCACCTTCTCACCGCCCCACATCATTTGCCAGCAGCAAAACACAGATGCCTTGTGTTCATTTCTCAGGTTTGTCTCCAAGTGAGAATCCTCCATTCACCAGGGCCCTTTTCCCCCAGGCCACTCCATCCCTGATGGCTTCTGCTCTTGTTCCTTCCTAGTCACTGTGCCAGCTGTGCCCTGCCAACCCACTCAGGGCCTTTTTCTTTGTCCAGTTCATAGTTTTTGTTTCTTTACATCCCCCCTACAGACCTCTCCTCAGATCCCATCTGCCCTGCTTTTGGGCTCCAATTCTTCATCAATCCCCGTGGACAGGTGTCATCCAGACACTACCAAACTCCAAAAATGTCCCTCTATGCCTGATTCTAGAGTCTTTCTCTCCTCTCCTGATTTGCTTTCAGTGGGGTGCTCCTCCAGCTTGGTGTCACAGAAAATGAAACCCATGTTCAGTGCCTCATTTGTGCCATCTCATCCTCCCTGTCAAGCGCTGCAGTGAGAGTGGGGTGAGCTAAATGCAAAGCAGGTCCTTGGCGCATTTCACCTCCAACTGCTCCCTGCTGATGTGTGGAAGCAGGTTTTTCCAAGGTCTTCAAGGCTTTGAAGGAGCAGTTTTTCCATGGGAACATAAGGGCTTGAACTTTGCAGCAGAGCAGCCCCCACACCTCGCCTGGCATGACCTGCATACCAAGCCAGGGACTGCCGCTTGCTCTCGCTGCTCCCAGGCTGCCCCTGGTGCCCTGCATTCACCCAGGGAAGGCTTCCTGGCAGGGATCAACCACATCAAGAGCTGCAAACCTTGTTAAAAAAAGTTAACCTTGACTGTTGCATTGGCAGAGTTGGGCACAGTAAAAGCATGGATTGGGAACACGATCTGCAAGGGGGCAGGCAAGATCAATTATAATGGAAAACAATAGCAACTGAACCTAAACCAGTGCCAAGTTATTGTGCTGTCTCCAAACCACTGGTATTCAATGAAATACACAGAACAAATCAGGCATTCATGTTTGAAATCTGTTTGTTATAAATGCACCTTTTGTTGTCGTGGTTAAATCCACAGGAGGTGATTTATTTTGAATATCAGACAATCAGTTTCTCAATAAACGGATATAAGATGTTTCTCCTAGGTACTTGAAGGCTTTTTTGAAGAACATAGCTTAGTTGAATAAAGTACTTTTATTATAATTTTTTGAAACATTATAGTAAAAGGCTAGATAGTTCTTCTTTGCCAAGGAGGCAATTTGATCAAACATTTTTTATGAGAGCATAATCTCTTTTACATGTCCATATGAAAAAAATGAGAAGAACTTAAAAGACTACTGAAAGTTCTTTACTGAAATTCTGCTCTTAATCACAGTTATCACATATTTTAAATAGTTTCTGCTTAAGGTCTTATGTGTGTGCCAGACCACTGGACACTGAAAGGGAGTATAATCGTGTGGTTTTCCCTTAGGCTCTAAATTTTGAAGCCAGTTTGAAGATACAGACATTTTTGCTTCTCTTATTCAGGCTTCTGAAAAATGACAGCCTGCACATCCTGAGGAATTTCAATTATTTGGACCTAGGCCAGTGCATGTCAAAGTTGCAATTAATCAGTGCTTGTAAGAAGCTGCACAAAATGATGGAAAGTTTTCCTGGGGATAGAATGGCATTCTGTTTTAGTGTGATTTGTTAAATAACTACTGCAGTACATCGCTATTCCACAGTATGTTGAGGTTGAAGCATCCTGGTAATCCAGAGCCTGGAAACACTTTAAAGTCTCCTGTTAACCAGCAAGTGTTTCCCACCTTGCTTTGAGCCTGGTTTCACCTCCCAGGGCAGCAGACACGGTCAGCCTTGGCAGGGGGAGATGGAGCAGCAGCTCTGAGCTGGTGCAGAGTCCCTTGGCAGCACAGAGCTGAGCTCGGCACCACTGCTCAGTCCTGGATACCATCCATGCCCTCTGCCTGGCTTGGAAACACCTGCTCTGGGGAGCCCAGGGCAATCCAAAGCCTCTGCTGAGGCTGTGAAGTGGGAAAGCAGACCAGATTTCTTGCAGAGACAGCACTGCTCTGTGCTGGTCACTACAGGTTGGCTCCTTGAAGGTGGTGCAGCCTCTGGGGAGTCAGTGGAGGCTCCCAAAGAGCCGGAAAGAATGGAAGTGTTAAGGACACGCCTGAGACAGGAGCAGACACTGAAAAGGACAGAGAACCCCTCAGGGTCTTCTGGTCATGTAGTTCTATCTTTTATTCTCACTGCCTTTCTCATCTCAAGATAAATATTGTGCAAGTTGGACTGGAAAATTAGCACCAGGAAATTCCTTAAAATTCATATTCCTCTGGTCAGCAGCTTGTTCTGCATTGTACAAAGCATCCAGTGCTCTGGTCCGTTGCAAGATAAAAATAGCTCATAAGCAATATAATTTGTTCTTTCTGCTTTTCTTTGTATTTTTGAAATTCTTTCCTCTGCCATTTAGTCACAGTTTCTCTTAGGAAGCGTGAAGTAATACATTGAAGATTTTAATTTTATCTTTGAAATATGCTTAAAACTCAGGTGACAAAAGTGATATGTACTTTTGGAGAATACCATCGTTCTTGACCCTGTTGGCACTTTGGATCTTTCAGGATACACGGATTACTAAGTTTGGATATTCATTGGTTATATAACATTTCTTTCTGGTCCATGACAAAATACAGGCATAGCAAACACTCCTGAACCTCTGGTGATAGGTCACTAAAATGAAACTTTACCTACCATTTAGGTAGAGGATGGATACAAGTTTACTAGGAAAAAACCCAAAATTCTTTAGAATTCATCCCATCAATACCTTTTGAAGACTGGTAACCAGGAAACGAGCTTTGACACAAGCGGTGTGCCACCAGGAAATCCCTCGAGAGCCAGCTAGGTACCGTAACAGCAAGGGACTCACACTGGTGATTTTCAGTGGTAGAACCAAGCTCCCTGTGTGCTTCTGTCCTGGGGTGGCATAATGATATTTCATATTCCCTATCGTTTGTATACTTGACCAGAAATATGGTCCTGTAGCTTTAACTGTGTCCCGCAGCTGGGAGAAAGCTCTGCCAGCGCGGGATGTTTTGAAACTCTTTCCCTGGCTCTCCTACTGGGGAGTGAGAAGGAAGGGACACTGTTTTACTGGTTTTTTTCTTTTCTCAGGCAGTTGCTGCTGCTGGTTGCTGGTGCTACTGGTGTGGCTGCTGCTTGGGTTTTCTTTTTGATTTTTTTTTTTTCTTTTTTTCCCCGGGATTGTTTTTTCATTGTTTTTGGACCTTTTTTCTTCTACTTGCTTTCTCATTCGAGAACCCGAGGAGCCCCGGAGGACAGCAGACGAGAATCGTCCAGGGAGCCACCGGAGGAACTCCACCCAGCCCCTCTGGGGACCCCAGAAAGGGGAAGGTACGCCTGAGGAAAAGGACACTAAGTTCATCAGCTGTTTGTTCAGGTTTAATGACCCCTTTTCCCCTTTCCCCTTCCACTGTGTGGTCTGTTAATTAAACAGTTCTCTTCTGACTTTCAGCTGAGATATTGTGTTGTTGTGGGGGGGAAGGGGTGCCAGAAACCTTTGCTGTGGGGGAGGCACCTGTTCAGAGTGCTTTCCACCTAGGATATTTATCTCTAATCCGAGCCAGCTTCTCACTGCTTTGGACTCCAACCTGATCATCTTTTTGAAAGACTTTTGTTCTTTGGCAATGTCTTTGTTTCACTTGCACCCGCTACACACTCCACAAACCTCTGATTATTCACCAGAGTTCCTCAAAATTACACCCTTGTAAAAGACAAGGGGAATGACTTGGGACTTCTGAGGGGTTTCCTGCCATGGGGACGGCACAACTTAACCGCTGCCTCTCACTCACTGAATGCCCGATCAAACCTTTTACACTCTGAAGTTTTAAAGTCTCACTTTTTATCTGTTTTCACAATATAGTAGCCACAACAGCACCAGCATGATTTTTGTAATGATGGTCAACTCTTGATCAGTCTTTCCTGTAACACTGTTTTTTTCTATCTGCAAGGTGTTTTTCATTTAAGTAAGCTATTCATTATCGCCATCAAAAAAATATTTTCACCTGTCTTCATTCTAGATACTTCCCTTTTCATCCCTCCTAACCCCAGTGTCTTCATGTCAGTTCAACTGTAAAACTGAAAATATTTAAATGTAAATGAATTTTGTGTCACTAGTACCCTTCTTAAGAAACCCAGCAGAGAAAGTTGAAAGTTTATTTTTTTTCTGCTGCCAGCACTTCCATGAAAAAAGCTCTGCTGGTAGCTTTATGAACATTCTAGGGTGCCACTGGAATGGAAGAATAACCCAGTTAAGGGAGGAACATAAAATAAACAAATAGACTCTCCTCAGAAATCTGGACAACTTTTTGGGAGCCAAATATTTTAAAATATTTGTAATATCCAGCTATCTCCTATTTTTCCTGTCATTATTTTACCCCTAAGTTTTTAATATACTTATAGTAAAAGAAAAACACAATGCTGAAGAACGGGGAGAGATGAGTTTTTGAGAGTTTTCTACTAGGACCTTGAAATGAAATTATCAGGGAAAATGGTAAAATAGATCAAATTAACTTTTCACCCCATCGTTTTTAGAAGGCTCTTCAGGGAGAACATCCATGTGGAAATCAAAGTTGGTTTGGAGTTACAGCTACCACTGATCCCAATTAAAACATTGTCTAAGAAGCAAAAACTTTTTGAGTAATTTCTGAGATTTGGTTTTGATGGCTGTTTATCAAAGCAGCGTATACAGAACTTGTGATGTTACTGAGGAAGTTATTTGTTATAATAAATACACACATCCGCTATTAATACATTTCAGTCCATAAAGAACATTCATGCAAATAACAAGTAGTAGGGATGATGAATCTATTTTTGCAGCTGGATTTAATGAGGCAGAGTGCACAGAAGGAAAGGAAGATCTAATGGGAAAAAATTTAAAAGACAGATAAGAATTTTAAAATATATTCACTGAATTTCTTCTTCTTAGAAGCACATCATTCCCTCAGTGAAACATGACCAGCATAACTTTTTACTTCATGTTATTCTGGATAGGGATAGAACTGCACACAAAAAATTCTAAGAGAAACAGGATGCAAGGCTAAGTTTTGAACCCAACAACATGAAGGATAAAATTCCTAACGATTCCCTTGAGCCAGGCATTCACTTCAAAAGAAGCTGCGAAAAGGTAAGGGGCAACAAATAGACAGATAACAATTCTGCTGTGATAAGTGACTCTCAGACACACAAAACATATTTCAACTGAAATGTAATGGAGACATTGAAAAATAACAGACATAAAGGTTTAGGTACAATAGTTAGAAAAAAAAAGTCAGTAATAGCAGTCTAGCAGTGATTATGCATAAGCAATAGCAAGAGTTAGCAGAAGTGTTGAAAATAAAATGCCCAGTTACTGAGAGAAAACCAAACAAGAATAATGTGTTCACACACAACACTATAGGCAGCTAAAGACCAAAGGAAAAAAAAGAATAAACAGATCACAAAAAAAACTGAGTAGTGGAAAGGATCTGCACTTGATTGCATTAAGTTTGAAGCCATTGCACTTCTGTGAATCTGATCATTGCCATTCAGTTTTTGGCTGCAAGAGAGAAGAACAAATGGAGAGTGTAAGCCACTTATTTGTACAATCTAATGAAGTACAAGGGTTTTGTGGTTAGAGCAAAGCTGTTTGCTCTTGAGTACCCTTGTTAACAATGACCTGCACTTGAGAAATTAAAAACATCAGATATTATCTTTTTCCCTGTCTTCAAAAGTGTAACAATAATTTTGATCAGCTGCCAATCAGGAAAAATGTAACTAACACACTGCTGGCCAAATCCAGCAATCCACATTGCACTGAAAAAGGGAGAAAACTAACAGTTGCTGTGCATTTTTCTGGTCCTTATCTCACTCGTTCCTTCTGCATTTTGATTATTTGAGGAAAGACTGATGATTTAGACACACGTGCCTAAGTCTGGCTTCCTTCTGCATCTGAATATTAGAGAGGGAAATGTTCCATTGAGCAAAGTTAAAATGAGTTCTATCCATGGATAGATAATTTTAAATCTGAGGGTACTTATGTTATACATGCAGTCATTCATCTCTAAGTGTCTGCCTTATCTTGCAAGTGCAACTGGGATGGAAAATATAGAGAAAGTGTCTCCCATGGTGCTGGAATTTTAACTCCTCGCAAATCCCTAGCCCAGTTTCATTTCAGCATCTGATTTCTTGCCAGCTCCAACGCTAGCAAAATAAAGTTTTAGAATCTACTTTGACTCTGTCGTCTCAAAGCAGCTCCTCAGCATCTCTTCTGGAAGCTCAGTATGTTAATAAAGGAGGAGACCTTCATGCACTCAGGTTCCTTAGGTTCTGGAAGCAGGTATTTTATCTTCTTTGTCATTGTCTGATACATTCTCTTTTTTCCCTCCTGTTTTAATCCCTTCCTCTTCTCAAGAATAAATGGTGCAGTGCTACTGGAAGCAAAGTGAAAATAGAGAGCTGTTCTACAGTGCCTCCAGTAAAGGCTCCTCTGGAAAAGACCCACAGTATGTTATTTTTATAACCATTCAGTGGAGATTAATGAAGAATGGTATCAATACAACCACTATTCTGTGGATTTTTTTTTCAAAGGAAAATTTCTCTGAAATTTCTTCCCTGTGCCAAGGAAATTATTTAATATACATATAAATTCTATTGGTGTTTATAGCTATAGCTCATTACTAGCCCATTTGCGGTCAGACTCCAAAAAAAACCAAACCTGTTTCCTGAGTCTTGGTGATATCAGAGCCACATACAAAATTAATTCTGTAACAAGTCGTGGAAGAAACTTAGACGTGGGGTGGCAACTGGCATTTTAATAAGAATTTCTTCCAGTCATTGGCATTCACTGACACTCTTCTCTATCATCTACAAATTGGCCTTGAGTCCCAACAGCATAAACTGGAAGAGCAATCAGCCCAGAAGAGGCTCAGCTGGGATTCCAAGAAAGAGAGATATCAAGAGGAGATATTTGTAATTCTATGACTAAGGATCTTCTTTCAATACCATCTCTAGTGCCTGGTTTTAAATCCGTGCAAAACCAGTTGGAGTCTCTTGATCAGCTATAACAAGATTTTATGATGATCTTTATCTTACATTGCCATCCCTGTCCTGTTTAAGTCATGCCTGTATATGAGGCTACATACAGTGTTAAATTTCATCAGAACTCCCAAATTCTCACTCCAGGGTCCTGAGTAAAGGTGATGGGAATGTCTCAAACATCTGGAAACAAGCAACTGGAGAGTCATTTGGTGACTGTGGAAAAGCAGCAATGCATTCCACTAGCAGGTACTTCCACATGCAGGCTGTGTAATCTGTTGGCCCAACAATCCCTCCCATTTATCTTTTTCTGATGACATTGGCAAAAAAGGAATATGTTATATTGTCATATATTTGAAAACCTACTTCCAAACTCCTTCAATGCTGCAAAAAGCCAGATTTTCTTTCTACCTCCAAGGAAACCCTTGGGTTTGACCCATAGCACATGTCAGTGCTCCCTTCTTCTTTTGGCAGGTTATAGGTCCAGCACTGAGACACCAATGGTAATTATCATGTTTCTGGTGAAAAAAAAACCAATGAGAGAAGCATAAAAATTGCCACATTGAAGCACAAAGAAGTTCAGTTATGCTATTTATCTCTGACGTGGGTCAGCATCAGATTTAGGGAGGTATTTGAAAAACAGCAATGTACAAATCTAGAAGTAATTTTCTGGCTGTTGTCATCAGATATTTTATTCAGGCCTGAAAACATGCAGATAAATATTTCTTACATGTGTGGCTTATGTATATGACTTGACAGTATCTTTCTACTCATATAAACTTCTCGTCTTTTTCTAAATCCCAGTCATGCTCTTGGTCTCAGAGATGCTGGGAAGCAATTCTTCAGAGGAGCAATGCCCAAGTAATTGCTCCCATCGTGTAAAACCAATAGCAGACAAACGATGCCATTCTACAGCAGCTGTTTAATGGGGAACATGGTAGTAAACATGATTGCTTTTTATTTCCATTCTGCTCCTCTTAGGCTCTCAAATTTCCATGCAGGAAGCTATGCAAGTAGGCTGACAGCACTGCAGATTTTACTGCTCTTATTTATGTGGAAGACTCTCTTGTCAGCCCCTTATTACTGTCGTTATCCTTGACTAGGACTTAATCACTCAAGACACAACAGTGACTTGTCACCTTTCCAGCCACTGTTTACAATTTTGAGAGGAAATGGGTGAGTCCAATTCAAAGCAGTCAGCGTAATTTTAATCAGTCAGGAGCTGCCAGCCTTCTAAACACAAGGGTGTCCCTGGGTCAGCAGATGGACAAATACTTCAGTAGCTGTCAGTGCGTTCTGCTGTGTTGTTCATTTGTCAGGGAGCTCTGCCTCCAGCAAAACATCCTGAATATTCAAACACTGCAATAAATCACAGCAAAGAACAAGACTGTAGGCTGTTTTGTTTTTTTTTTAACAGCACTTGGTCCCTAAAGTAGCAGGAACACTATTGCAACAATTGTGTTTTGATTAAAATTTGTCATGTGGATGCACAGGTCTGGCTTCTGAGGCTCCCAAATCATGACTGTGAAAAATTTGGTGATATTTGTTGCATGTAATTATTATTATTATTATCATTATTATTATTACTATGTTTCCTAAGTGTCATTGTTTGAGTGTCTATGTGTATGTGTTTAAACTGCAGACATAACTTGACTCCCACCTCTACAACTGACCTCTTATTCCTGATAATATATAAATTCTCTGTGCACTGAATAAAAATGAAGCTCCTGCAAATCTGTAAGTTTTCCTGAATTTCTTATTCTACAGCACAAAACTAAATCATTTCATAGTGTTTTGCTTAAAAAGGGCAAATCTGAAAGAGGGTGACACTGACAAATGCACTTTTCTTTGTTTGATACTAAGCAGAGATTTTCTCCTTGAGCAGAGATATTTTCCCCAAATTTTTTACCAGAATAGATACATCTCTACCATACAATTTTGGTTCTAAGAAATTTGCATCAAACCCCCATCATCTCCAGGGGGAAATATTTTTCTTGGAGTATGATTACACTTAAGGGGCTGAGACTTTCTGAAACAAAATAAGAATTTAACAGGTATGTCTGATTAAGTAGTAGCAAAGAAGTTGTCCTTAACAGCATCTGAGTTAGTACCAATTTGCGTTTTCAGCAACTGTCTCATCCACACCTGTATTTGCCTTTCAGCTCACGGGCGGTTTTTTTTTTTTTTGTGAGCCATTTACCGACCTTCCACATTCATGCCAGCAACTTTTCCAAGTAAAGAACTGGATTAGAAGAGGGAAAAATGGCTCAAATAATCTTCTTTCACATGGACTAGGAGAGAAGTTTCCCAGACAATTGTGTGCAACATTTTAAGCTTAAAAATTTTTCAAATTTAAAGTCACACCCTAAATTTTTTTAAGTAAATTAAACCTGTCACATTCCAGTCTTTCTTCAGGAGAGCATGCAATAATTGGAATAACATAAGAGAAGCTGATGTTTCAGCATGACAAAAGCAAGGAAGCACTGGAAATTGAGAAGACAGGCTATTGTTTCTGAAACTAATTGTCAAAATCCAGCACGTTGTATACTTTGAGCTCTGCAGAAGCATCCGAGCTCCTGAGAGCTGACAAGAACAAGAAATGATCTCTGAACCTTCCGGCGATCCTAATGAGATTCACCTCTCATTAATAATCTCTTTCAGTATCGCCTAAACTTTTTTTAAAATTTCTTTGCTGAATCTGTGAATTGGACAGAAGTCATTGTATTTCACACAAAATCCTCCTTTTGCTGTTGCCTCTTAGCTGTGTCCTGCCTTCTGAAAGTTCTTATGGATGCTTTCAGTGAAAAAATGTGAGGTTTAGATTCCCACTGAAGCTAGACAGCACTTCCACATTTAAATTTGCCACCATAAAGACAAACATTTGAGTGCCCAGACCAGCTATTAACAGCAACATTGACATTCTACTGAATTGGCATGAAATGGCTCCAAATGTTCGTGGGAAAAACTGGATCTACGCAGAAATTGTGCTGCACTCTGGTCTCCAGCTCTATCTTGTAAAGCAGCAGTAAAACGAATCCTTCATTTCTCTGCAGAAATGAAGAGCAGCAGGAAAGAGAAAGAGGTGACAGGAGGTTGAAGTGCCCCCAGAAAGGCTCAGCACACCAGGGGCATCATGAGGGAGGAGAGAGCACAGATCACCCCTAAAGCTGCATTTGGAGGATGGATCCCAGATTCTATACAAGCTGGGCTGCGTAGATGGTGAGATTTAGGTAAAATGCATCTTTATGAAATGAAAAATAAGCCCTTTACAAAGGCAGTCCAAACTTTGCCACTCTTCTCTTCATGAAGGCTCACTTTAATCTTATCTCTTCTCAGGTCCATCAAAGACCATTCAAGACCTGCTGATATCAAGAGACCTTTTGCCATGGACTTTTTTAGTCCTTGGATTTGCCTGGCTGTTCATTTGCTGAACGCTGCTTCATCCATGACCTTCCACCAATTCTCCTTCCATCCTCAGAAGCAGAAAGGACTCGGACTCAGTCAGTCATTCACCCTCTTGTGTTATCAGGCAAGGGTGGCCTAGAAAATCATCTGTTACCTTTAAGTATAACAAAATTACCTAATTTTTTTTACCTGGATATACTGGAAAACTGACTTTCATTTGCCATTCACTAGACTTTAGTTTGTGCTAATATTCGCTTCATACTCAAGTTTTCTGAAATTAGAACAATTTTGCCCTAAAAGGCCCTGGATAGACACTGCAGGAGAAATCTGGTTTTGACCTCAGGTAATTAAATATCTTTTGCTACTCTGGGGCAATTGCCTTTATGACAGATCACAAGGTACCAGTGGTGGATGTGGAATAAAAAATAAGCAGATAAAAATTCTCCTTTACAATTAACTGTGAAGTTATTATGTATTTACCAAAGCTTTTTTCCTGAGATATACAGACTTTTTTCTGAGATAAACAATTATATCCTTTAATCTCCTTTATATATATTTTCAGGCACCTGCAAAACTCCAGACTGGAAGTTAATATCTCCAGGTTTTTCACATTGCATTTTTTGCAGTGAACTTTTCAGTATTCATGGGTATTTCTGTGTCTTGTTTGTCTTTTCCAGATAGGGACCTGTTGTAATGAAATTTTAAAAAAATTAAATATTCACACAGGCACACACACACACACACACACACACACACACACACACACACACGCACACACACGCATATATAAATGTACAGAAGAGCATGACTTTTTTCCCTCACTTATGTTCTTCCAAAACAGGACAGGCCCACATTTGTCAATGCCTTTAAATTCATTGTTGGCTTATCCATCATAGACAAGACTGAGGGTTTTTCTGTTCAAACCTTCCTTTCTAGAGCAGCCACATATTTGTGAATCACAATACAAAGCAAAGAAGGAATTAGTGTTCATTTTACATTCAAATAAAATCCTGGGAAAGAATTTCACTTTAAAAAGTGAAGAGAACGAACAGTTTGTGCCACTTCATTAAACCAAGATGCCATTTACAAAGGAAGTCAGATTATGCCATGAATATAACACTCTCCTGGTCATTAGTGGTTCGCAACCATTAAAGGTTTTCTCCAATTTCCAGATGTCAAGGCTGTCTCATTAAGAACTGCAAGAGGAAAGTGCCTTGATTTTTCCTCTCAACACAGAAAACTGATGGGCAAGAAAGTCTAACTCCAAAAATGAACTTTCAACCAAAAGGAACTTCTTCCAAAGTTAAAACCCATGTGACAATCAAAAGCCATTCTCTATTTAGGAAGATAAAACCTTTTATCTTCCTAAATCTTTTTAACTTATTTAACAACACTGCTTCTACCAAACTCTTATAAAAATTAAGGAAAAATTATCAGATCCATCAAATGTTTCCGCTACAATGTTAAGAGTTCCTCCTCCAGCTCAGTGGGGCTCAGTATTCCGAGTAATCTGGTAGGAGGTTGTCAGTTTATCTTCAGTTTCGTGCCTTCTGTTTTCACCTTTTTTTACTTTTGTTGCATGAGAAACTGTCATTGCTGCTTTACATTTTATGCCAAAGAGAATACGTTGGTCTAAAAAATTACAGAATATCTTTAGTAATTTTTGAGCAGATTGTTGTGAAACAAGCTATGAAACTCAGATCATAGCTTACTGGAACACAGGGGAATTTACTCTTGGAAGCTTTCATTTAACAATGTTTATTTTACTCTTCAAAGATAAGTGTTCTTTCGTCTTAGATGAAATGTGTGATATGTCAACTGAGTCGGAGAAATGGAAATTCTTTTATTTAGTAGTTTTGAAAGGATAATGTTTTCCACAGCATATTGTAATATTTATTTGTTTTATACTGTCTTTTTATTATTTTTTTAGTAGATATAACATTCTTTGCAGGGAACTTGAACTCCAGTGTCATAAGCAGCTGTAGATCTAAATATTTTTTCAAATAAACATGGAGTTGTGCCAAACTTTTACAAATTCATGACTTAAAATCAATTTTCTCTTGGCCTCCAGCATTATTGTGGTTTGGTTTTGGTGTGGTGTCTTTTATTGTTGCCTTGGGCTTTTTTGGACTTTATTCTGATCGTAGATTACTTAAAACATTCCTTGTTTCATCCCAGTTTTGATGGCCTTTTTCTTTGCTTTTCTGAACATAAGTTGGAATATTAAGTTAAAGAAAATATGAGTTAAGAAATTCTTACTCATTTAGTAAAAAGAAAATAGGAGTTTAAGATGAAATACTAAAACCAAATTTTTAATTTGAACATTAGGAGAAATGAGCTAGAGAAGCTGGGTAGGCATCCAGATTATATTCAGATCTACCTTCTAAACTGACAGATGTATCAATATGAGAAGAAAACTACATGGAAAAAGATGTCACTCACTCCACATTCATAATTCTTTGGGCGTTGGCCAACTTCAATCTCATAACTGTAAAGCTCAGGTTTGAAACTTCTCATTAAAAGATGTGAGGTCACAGATCCAAAACAATCAAGAGGATTTTCCTCCTTTAAAAGTCTGGGGGAGTTGTGCTGTCTGCCTAGGTTCTTGCCAGGAGTTCTGGTGTCTCCTGTGTGCCACAGAAGGACTGTCAGGGTGCCAGGAGGAGAAGCTGACAGAAACATCACCACCACCCGAATTTGTCTGAATAGATCTGCGTCAAACACGACACCTTGGGTAACTCGTCAAACTCCAATGAAGAACGTTTTCTCTAGGAATTTTTTTTTCTTTCAAATCAGCTGTAATAAGGAAATTCTGCAAATAACAGGGTACAAAGAAAAAGGCAGAAGCATGGTGGAAAAAGAGTAGAAATCTGGAAGGGAATATCAGGAGGCTGTAGCAGAGGAAGGTAATTCACGCCTTCAGTGGATGAGAACATGGATCACGGCAGGGTTTCCCTTCACACCAACGTCTGTATTTACACAAAGACACACATTTATACTTCAGACTATACATAAAGCTGGTTTTTTGTGTATATACAGACATGCAAATGTAAGTTTTAAGGTTCAGCACTTCTCTTCCATCTGCCCTTCCACCCAATCTTTATGTGTGTTCTAAAATTTCAAACTATCAAAAGACTTAGATGTTTCCAAAAAGAAAATTTGAGCAAAACATTTTTCATTATGTAGAAGCCACTGACTGAAGTTTATTGTGTGTTTGTTCTGAATTCAGGCTTATGCAGTCAGAGTGGCATTTCTGGCCTGGAAAACCATTGAAATTATATGGTTAGCATGTCCCAAGCTACTTGATTAGAAGTTGGATATCTATCATACTTTTGAATTAATTGTCAGTCTGAAATTCAAAAAAGTTACCAAAATATTTCCTGCAATCATAGTGGACTCTTGAGCCTCATTATAGAGTGGACACTAAGGAATTTCCTTGATTAGCTTTTAAATAATTGAAGAAACTTGTATAGGTTAGATACAACAGAAAATTAAGGGAGAACAGAGGAGGCTTTCAGAACATTACTGAACAATTTGTCAGTGATGTATATTTAGAATTACACTACTTATAGAAATTCGTTCCCCTGAAGAATGCCAGAGTACGTATTTCGGATATTACTTATAACCTCAGATGAACTGACTGCATTTAACTATCCTACAGAAGGATATTGACTTGGAATGAGCAAGCTGATAGCTTCCTTTTTTTTTTGTTTTGGGCACACAAATGTTCCTTTAAAAAGCCATTCTAAGCAAAACTAACCCAAAATAACGCAGAGAAGAGCCATTTCAAATGGACTTTGCCGCAGTCACCTCTTACTCTTCTTGCATAAAAGACAGTATTTGGATAGATTTTTATTCATTATAAGAATTGAATACTAGACTGAAACCACAGCCAGAGTTACAGTCATCATGGTATTTTGGGCACTACTAAAATCAACAGGGAGTTAAAAGAAATTCAATATAGGTTAAATTCTTGTTCAAATGTAGGTTCAAGACAAGCAGGTAGGCTGTAAACCACCTAATGGCAGTACCTAAGGATGCAAGAGGAATATTTTTAATTTGGTATATCATCAGCTACTCCAGCTGATGTCCTCAGTGGTTTCCTTTCAAATCTTTAGAGATGTTTCCACATCAGTTTTTTCAGGATTTCTCTGTATTGAATAGCTAAAGTAACAACACAACAGACAAGCCTTCATTTCAAAACAAGCTTACCAACACCCCTTAAACACTGGAAAAAAAGTTTTCGGGATAACTTCAGTTGGCTTCAGTTGGTTCTTATAAACACCTCACAGAACTGCCATACATACACAGTCATCATCCACAGCTATAAAAAAATCATAGTATGCTATCACAGACTCCAATTTACTATTGTGTCTCTGCAAAGCTGAAAACAGAAAGAAAAAGAGTTCTGTGTGAGGCAATGACAGCTTTGAGAGAAATCTGTTATAATGAAAAGACACAGACAAGAGCGCTCAGCCAGCTATTGACAGAGGCTCTGTTTGTCCTGCAAACATGGAGGTATTTAGGGACTTCAGCTCTGTGTCTTTCTACCCAGGTTTTTCTTTTAGCCCCATCCTTAAGTTTACAGCCTATTGAAGATGACAGGTTTTCAAACTGACAGTGACCTCTTAGTCCAAACCAGAGCTGTCAAGGGATGACAGCCTTGTCTCTGCCAGCTTTGCTGACAAAGGGGCCACTTGTAAAATCCTACCTACCTGTCCCACTACATGTTTATGAGTGATTTCTAAGGCAGTGTGGCTTGAAGGTAAATAAAAGGAAAAGCAGGAGTCTGTGTGGAAGCATGAAACAAGCTCTGAGCAAAACCGGCAGGGATAACACAGACTGACTCAATGCCTTCCACAGGGAATCCAGGAGGATCTCTGTAGGGCAAGAGCATATCAATACTTTTTCTTTCCAACCGACACCCTAGCTGGAATGTGGAAGAAAGAAGGGGAGAAATGAAAGCAGAGATTTATGAGCAGCAAGTGATTAGGAAGAGGAGAAAGCTAGGAGGAGTTTGCAGATATGGAAAATGGCTTTTGCAAAAAAACTGCACCTTGACACTGGTCTGGTGAACCAAATGGTAGACAGGCTTGCAACTTCTGTTGCCAAACAAAGTTCAAAAATGCTCTTTTTCCTGTGGTAGTGGCTTTGCAGCAGACACTCTTCACACCTTTCCTGGCCAAGCAGCTCCTGCACTGGGAATTTTGCATTTTGCATCACTCTCCAGCTTGATGGAATCACTGATTCATGTTGGGAAAGCCTAAACATGCACTTGAAAAGCATGTCAGAGCTCTTGTCTTCCTTCTAATCTCTGAGATTTTGCTGTGAAAAATTCTTGATCTGGCCATTCAAAATCAAACCAAGCCTGCTGTTCCTTTTACCACGGAAAAACGGTAATAATAATTGATGTAATATTGTAGTAATAATAGATGCCCCATTGCCTCTAAACCCCACAGGATTCAGAAGGCAGCAATTACATTAGCTTTTTTGAGACTTTACTGGTAGTTCTAAGCAGCAGAAATATCCTTAAGGGAACAAAAATTCTGGCAGCTGAATAAGGATTATTTTAATTTGAGGTGCCTCAGATCTGAGCATTTCTGATTTGTTCATGCTTATGTATTTCCTTTCATGCATGTGTGCATCCCTTCCTGAGCTTTAAAGAAGCAACACATAAATATGGAGTGGAAAGAAAAGCCTCGGGAAGGAAATAAAAACACAAGTCTACCTTGAAAAGGAATACCAGGTCAATTATACTTTACTATATTTTTCTCAATTAATTATAAAAAAGCCAGTACAAAGATTCAAACAGAAAGAGAATAATGAAGTGCAGCCTCCATTTGATTATTAAATAGAAATGACTGTGAGGCATTTCCATTTAAAAAAAATATCACCCCAGGAGGCATCTCTTCTTGAGCTCATCACCTCAGCGTGTCTCCAGCACCCTTGAACAGGAAAGATTTATGACAACTTTTCAGCTGAAGCTTCTTTTAATTGACAGAATTTTGTTGCCACCACTGAAGAATAATTCTGTGAGCTTTAGGACATGAATGCAGTGACTGGTGCATATGGATTCTCTTCCAGTTTCCTTCCAAATTCTGCTTCAACATAACCCCTCAGAGGCGACGTTGGGGAAGATGAAATAGGAAAGCCTTATAAATATTATTACCTGGCAATAGATGCTGAGAATATGGAAACTATAAGCGAGATTGAAATGAAGACAAGCTTTGAGATACCAAACCCCAGTTACTGAATAACTGGAAAACAGTGGTATGGCCACTGAAGGTAATCCCCTTTTGATTAAACAATCCCCCTCTTTGATTAAACAATATATCCTCTGCTTGCAGACAGATCCAAGGGTCAGAGCAGACCCTACCAACTTGGCAGAGGGTCCAAAAAGCAGTTTCTAGGGTTTAAAATATAATGCCGTATGGTAATGCAATGACTCTTATAGGCTATATGTAAATGTTGTAGGATTTGTAGCTTGTTCTAGATTGTTTAGTGAAAATTCGAATATTTAGCACAGGAGATGATTTATTGTATTGTAAATGGCAACCATGGCATTCTATTCTATTCTATTCTATTCTGTATTCTATTCTGTACTTCTCTCTCTCTCTCTTAGTTCTCTGACCTGTGTCTGGCAGCTCCCCGCAGGTCTCCTACACCCACTCCCTTTCACAATAAACCTCATGCTCTAAGACCAAACTTCAGAGATCTCTCGTCTCCATCCCGACCATCTGGAACAAAACCAACCCAAATCTCACAGACGGCAGTCCTACAGGCATCACCCGCCATTTTCTTACTGTGACTTGGGCTATGGTGAGGCATCTTTAACTTTGGAACACAAGGTGCTTTTGTAAGTATTTTCAGCTTACCTTATCCTGAAATTTCAGCTCCATTACTGTTCGCTACTTTGCTATCAAGAAAGTTTTCCTTAACTCCTAATGTTTCATATGGACAGCAACTGAGTGCATGAGAAAAAAATGAAAGAACCTTGGAAATGGGGATATAAATCCATACCTGAAGAAGATCTCAGTATTTCAAAGATAAAGTGACACTGCACACCTCAGTGGTGTGCAGCACTACTGGGAACACGGCTGGGAAATCAATCCACTCATTCAGGTACCTGCAAAAAAATTAAGAATGCAGTTGAAAATAATTCTCTCTCATGGGGAATTCTGGCGTTTCACTGATCCACGTCTGAGAGGAAACTCTTGAAAATGCAAGAATGTTTAGAGAGAAAAAGGCCTGTGGATCTGACCTGCAGCCTGAGATATACCAAAAACATTGAACTTGACACTAATCTATGCCTTCTCAAGCAGCTACCTCAGGACAGAAAAGAAACAGAAAAAGTATAAAAAGAGAAGGACTTTGTTATATTATGAGCATTTCCTTTTTGATTTTATGAAACAGAACTTATTCAAAAGACCTTGAAGTATCAAATTAGGCTCCAAATGATCCATGGGTTTTGTAACAGAATAGATTAGTGGTAAAAGATGTCATGCTTCCAGAAACTAAAGCACTCATTTTTACAAAGGCTTAGTAACTGGATGCTATGATGGGCATCAGTACTGATTATTTTAGTGAATTAAAATTTAGGAATGATTTTGCAGCAAAAACCCTATAGAAATGTTCCATCAAGCACTATACATCTTTTTTAGTCATAAAATACAGGTCCCATTAAGTTTTATATCTTTTCTCTGTTAGGGTTTCTCTCTAAAGGGTGTTATCATTTGTGGTTCCCCTTACAGATAGCTTCAGTCACAAGGCTGATGTTGCACTTCTCTAGAAGCAGTGAAAGTCATGGCTGTCAAATTCTTTTTCTTGATCTTCGTTAATTGGACCACCCAGATTCTACAATTCTGAAATAATTTTCAATCAAAATGGCACATTAAAAAAAAAAACAAAACCAAAAAACCCCAAAACTAAATGTATGAACTGACTAAAAATTGCACTGGGTTGTCCAAAATAAATAGGTATGTTTACATGTTTGGGGTAACTTGCAATTACTTAGATTAGATGGGGTTTTGTCATTTTACTTTTAGATTGGCAACTGAACGCCAGAATTTAATGCTCTTAAAAGTCTAATTTCTTAGACTTTAAACCTTTCATGGGTTTAAGGATGAAAGAAGATAATTGTCTAATATTCTTATACAACGAGTGAAGGTATGGTGCCCATTTTTCTAACAGAAATCTGTAAAAAAAATTAATATAATCTATGAATCTCAGTAGGTGTTTGTAAGTACTACATTTAAGACAATTCCCATTGGCAAAACAGAATCCAAGTCCTGGGCTTTTAACCCACGAGGGTTTAAATAATCCAGACAGAGCCATGACGGATGCCAGATGAAGAGTTACCAGGAGCTTCTTCTCTCCTCCTATTTTCAAAAGGGGTTCCTGTGACCCCTACTTGACTTCTACAAAAACCTGTTCCCTTACAGAAATTTAACAATTTAGCTCCCTGTCCTCACCCTACTTGTCCTTGTGCTGCAGTGACAGCCTCAGCCTTGACTGAATCCACACTTTACTCTTTGGCTCAGCTCAGGGCCTATTTTTGATCCCTTTGGTGTGGTCACAGAGTCACATCTGCCTTAATCTCTACCAAGTCAATTAAATTATCTGTTTCCAATCTAAACTCATTACATTTAATTAATTAACTATATTTAAGTGAGTTTAGTAGCCCAAACTGTTATGTTTCCATACTCAAGATACCTTTGCTTCAACTGCATTTGTGGCAACACATTAGACCCTACGTATGAAGTCACTGATTCTCCACAGTTATAAATTCTCCATTATATCAAAAAGAAGTTTCCACAAATATGTCTGTTTTGAAAATACTGAAAATTAATAATTATTTTTCCCTTTGATGTGAAAAAGTCATATAGGTTTTCCACAATCAGTTATGCATTCAAATTGAAAATGCCACTGATCTGCCTTAAAAATGCAGCTATAATGAAAAGCAGAAAAATGCATAATAAAGTTATTTGAGAGGGCTACAAAATACATGTTCATATATATATATATACACACACACATATACATATACAGACTATAAACAGAAGCACTTGCAATAGTAAAAATGAGGTTTTACAACCTCTTATAAAATGCTCACAGTCAAATAAACCTGGAACCTGAGATGCATGACAGTTTATTTCCTTCCAGAGTCTGGCTGTTCTACTCAAATATGTTTTACTCCACAGAAGATATGGATAATTTTTCCTCTAATATGGCAATTTTTCAAGAAGTGAGTGAGCCAGTGAACTGAAGCACCAGTATGCAAAGGAAAAAAGACTTTCGGAAAAGTTTGTGGAACTCTGTTCTTTATATAAATTATTGCCAAACAACTATGGGTAACAGATTTACTCCTAGTTTGAAATATCTGCTGATAGGTAGTACCCAGTGATCTGGTATTAAGACATTGAGTAAAATCCTGAATTTTTAAAGGTCATGTAGTATTTCAAATTAAATCAAAACTGGGAACAGGAATCAATAGAACAGACTGTTTTGAGGTACATACTGAAATCTGATACCTGACCAAGCTCACTTTCCAAGAAATCAAGGTTAGTAAGTTGCACTGTCTGTACTGCCCACTTCTGGAATCAGCATTAGTCACTTACACAGCGAATTTTTTTGTTTCTCCAAGAGCTCATAGATGCTCCCAGATGTTCCTCTTAATTTATGATTCAGGCACAGAGACCCCCTCCAACAGACTTGTGCTTCTTCGATCTCCTGCACCATGGAAACATGATATTACTGGATTTTGGGGGCTAGGTATAAGTACAAAGCTTGCTTTGGATTTCTCTAGAGGTTACTGGAAGTTATGAGACACTGTAGAAAAGCTTACATTTTTCTTTTGGAAGATTATGGTTTTAAAATGTAGATAGTGTCAATCGCATCTGACTGGGTTGTGTGTTAGGGAGGTGACTATGTTATTTTTATCCTAAACCATCTGTTAGATGGAAGTAAGAAAAATTTTAACTCTATCTAAAATTTATTTTGAAATAATTCATTTATATCAGACATGCTTAAGCCTTTCAATGCACATTTTGATTTCACTTGGAGTTTCTCACTGCAGCAATTCTTCTTGGATCTATATGATTGATCACCCTATTATAGCCCCGCTTCAATAAGCAGCTGCCTGACAGACACCATATGTTGTTTAACCTAGATCTGGTGCTGTGCTGTTTTAATTCCTCTCTTGCTGCTTGTTTACTCGCTTTTTGTCACATCTTTTCATTAGGTGATTTAGTTTCAAATGGGTAACGGTGTTAGCTCCTTTTTGCAGCAGTTTTTAGCCATGTCCTGCCTTCTTACACTCCACACATCTCTTCTGTTTCTGTGTGTGTTACCTCAGCAAGAGTCTTTATCCTGAGCATCATGACTGCATTTTGCAGACCTCTACAAATGGTATCACTCATATATTAACATATTATTTTATTCCCCTAGTAGCATATTAACTGACAGAATTTTCTGCCAGCTATCTCACAGCTTTGTGGTTTTTTCCCTATTTGGGATTTTGGAAGGGGAAGGAGGACTTTGCTGCAGCCTTTTTTGACACATAAAAATGTATCTTTTTCTCGCTCCTCAGTTCTATTACCACCTGCAACTTTTCTGCATTTGACTTTGAGTGATAGCCTCTTCATCATTCTGTGGATAATAATTTGCGAAATTTTTTCTGATCTTACGTAAAGCCATAACGACAGAAAACAAAACTTTGAACTGTAACCCTTAAAAAGGCACATTCGAATAACACATTGATTCTAAAGATCTTAAATTGCTTTACAAGGAGGATGCAAGCTTAAACACTACAGTGATGTCACGGTTTAGCTCCCAAGGGAAGACTCAGCAAGAACCACATCCGAAAGGGCTCAGGGAAAGTGTCAAAGGAACGGAAAGTCTCTGGTGTGTTCCACCATGGACCCATGAGATTCAAGGTACCAGCAGAGTTGTGCTCATGCATAAGACACACCAACTGAATAAAACTCTTCCCAGAGATAATGAAAAAAACCCCGTACAGTTCCAATAAATGATATTTTCTTTTTAATATGTGGTATCTGAGGGTGGTATCAAACTGCTTTCTTGCTTTGGGGAAAGAAATCTAAAATAAAGGAAGAGACATCAAGGGATTTTTTTTCTAGAATGATAACCTGATCTCTATGTCAAAGCAAAAGGTTTTAGGTCAGCACATATGAAATCTATGAGGATGTTAATGCCCATGTGCTGCTTCTGTTTTGCACCAGTCAGCAATATCTTGACAAAGGGAGAATTACAGATATGCCAAGATGCTCATCTCAGCTCTGTGACTCTCATTGCAGTAGCCTTTTATTCCAAAATATTCTATTTTAGCCATTCATTTTCACAAAGATTTCCTATATTATCATATAGCAGTTTGTGCCATTGAGCTATATTTCTTGCTTTTCTTCACATTTTGCTTTCTGTTCTCAGATCCAAGGGCTGAGTAGATGGAGAAGCTGACAGAATTAATAATGGTAGACTGAACATGAGACTGATATTAATGGAAAGTTCTATTCCTCTCTCTGTCCAGACATAGATTTTAAAAAGGTTATATGTTCCCTCAGTAGGAAATCTCAGGAAGAAGGAAAAATATAAACATGGAGATTTAGGTATAGGAGCAGAGTAGGAGAGAAGAATATAAAGGAAAGCAGTAGAATCCCAAGTCAAATTCTAAAAAAGGCTTGTGTTTTACAGTGAAAAGAAAGTTGTGCTTTATTGCAGCACAGTCATTGTGGTGAGTGATAAAGTGAGAGTATAATGTGCAATAATTTTAAATTATCATGAGAATTACCCAACAGTATCTCCACGCTTCAGTATCTCGGCTGTCACAAACCAGTGATGTCTCCTTTTTTTTTACACCTAATGTTGTGGAGGTTCTGCTTAACCTATCATTTACCAATGAAAATGTATCTGATTTTATTCCTAAAGCTTTGCGAAGTGAAAATTATACCCTGCATATTAAATTTAACTGAATGTAATATATAACAGTATAAATCAAATTTAATTGGTGTACTATTCCATACAAGAAGTGACAAGATACTTCTTCAGCTGTGGAAAAGATAAAGTGTGATTGATGGCAGAAATTAATAATTGAGGAATGTAATTCACTGCAATAGATACAATCTACAGAGCAGTTTTCAAAATGGTTAGGCAAGGCTAGTAAGTGGGAAAAGTTTGGCACAGCTCTTGTTCGAGAAGCACAAGGTTTTGAGGCAAATAAACAAACAAGTTAGAAGTATTTTAAAGGCAAAGAGAGTGAAATTTCAACACCTTTTTAAGCAGATCTCCCATGTCCTCTGTGTGTACAAGCAAAATGACAGAGCTGGGGAGTCCCCAGTGCCAAGAACCATAAGTGCCTCAGCTCCAGAGCACGGGACCTACTCGACAGCCCACTCCACCAGTGCAACAAAGGGGGATGCAAAAATAGTTTTGAAACAGAGATTTGACATTCTGAAGAATCCTGTTTTAAAGTCAGATTCCTGCCTGCCTGCACCACTTGAAAAGAAGCAAGTCTTCAGAGTTTCCTGCTGGGGTTTTATGGTGCGGTCCTGCGCCAAAGGCAGATGTTAAAACACCTGATCCTGATCCTGTTCCTTGCTGTAACCTGCCTCTCCCTCTATTCTGGGAGCAGACGGACACATCCCCTCTTCCTCATATGTGCCCAAGATCAGAAACTCCCATACTTGCACAGGTTTTGGGGCCTGGGAACAGAGGCAGGAGAGGAAAGGAGGAGACTGGGACAGAGGTGTTGGGTGGCCACAGCAGCGTTGGCCACCCAACTGTTGAAGTCTGGTTTATGTGATGCTTAAATTTAGTCTACTCAGCACCAGTCCCTTTTCTTTACGCTGGGCTTGATGAACTTGAACAAAATTGTAAGGGAAAAAACAGCTGTAAAGAAGCAAAAAAATATGATTATATCAAGTTACTTAGAAGTTTTGTGAACTGTCATTTGGGCTGTATAAGAATTCAGATTTTGACACTTTTACCCATATGAGTCAGGGAAAAGTATAGCTCTGCCCTCTTTTGATTTCCCCAGCTGTGGGAGACCTTCCTGCTTTCTTCCCTGTGCAATCCTGAGACTGGCTTTGGACTAATGGAAATTAGTCTAATTGGCACTAAGGACTGGCTAAAGAGCTCAGAAAGGCAGCCATTCCAGCTGTCCCAGGCAGCCTTTCCTTCCTCCTGTACTAATGACTCCTAGGCACTGTTTTACCTGTATATGATCAATAAAGCCCTTCCAGGGGACAGCCAGAGCAGTAAAGGGCTGTGTAGGATTCAGTTTGCAATAACTGTGTGCAGTTGTCATGACAAACAGGACATTCAGCTCAGTATTTACCTATTGTGGGTCAGTGTCACAGCCACAGGATTTGCATTATTCCCATGGAGCTGATCACTGTCACAGCCACAGGATTTGCATTATTCCCATGGAGCTGATCACTGTCACAGCCACAGGATTTGCATTATTCCCATGGAGCTGATCACTGTCACAGCCACAGGATTTACATTATTCCCATGGAGCTGATCAGTGTCCCAGCCACAGGATTTACGTTATTCCCATGGAGCTGATCCCTTGACCTCTGCTTCCTCCACATGCACATGCTGGGGCTCCTGCTGCCCCAGGCTGATGAGCCACGAGGAGCTGCTGACAAGGTCCACATAGTCCTCCAGAGCTCAGGCTTTGGTGTGCAACCCGCTGCCAGCATCACCTCCTCGTGTTAGTCTTCCAAGGTGAGAGGTATTAGAAATTAGAATGTTATGACCTGCTGAATGAGCAGGGTGAGAGGTGTGCTCTGTACCAGGCCCAAATTCAGCAGAGCATCACTCCACAGGACAAACCTCTTTGATCTTTCCAAGCCACAAACTTGAAGGCAAGTGCATGCTCCAGTGCCTGGAGGCTGGAGGTATTTTCCATCTTTCAGGCAATGTGTAGTTTGTGTTGGCATTGAATAAGCCTTTTTTAAGTGAAAATATTAGAGAAATCATTCAAGAACAGCTCGTCCTTTATAAACGTCATAATGATTGAACATTTTCAACTGAGTGTGAATAAAATTTGAGACACAGGTGCAGAGATTAGTAACTAAATTTTTGTTTTGGATTCAACATCAAGTGGATTATTTTTTCCCCTAATGATCACTGTCACTGTTTAATATGCCACTGCAAATTAGACAAAATACAATTATTATCTGGATTGCAATTTTGTTATTGAAATAAATAGCTAATTGATGTCTTCTTGAGGTTTTTGATTTAGAAAAAGATAATATTATAAAGTTACAGTGAAGAAAGCAGACACAGTGCAAAGACTGAGAGCACCGCTTGCTGCACCACTCCCAGTGAGGACGTGGCCACAGCTGCCCTGTGCCCAGCAAGGAACATTTTAACTCTGGGCCCAGACTCCTGCCTCTACACCAACCTGTGTTAAAAGGTCTTATATATTGGCAGTTAAAGCCTTCTCTCTTTCATCTTGTCTGGAAAATCCCAAACAAATGCCCCCTGAGAGGTCTGCTCTTTGCCATTGAGGGTTCTGGGCTGAAACCTTTCTGGTGGACATGGATGGAGACCATGCTGCCTTCCAGGGGAAGAGTTAATAAGGCAACTCAAAAAACACACTTTCAGATAAGATGTAGGCCACGAAGGAAAAGAGAATTTTGGTATTGGTTCAGTTGTTTTCTGCATATCAACATTTTTCCTTCTCGCTTCTGTCTTTCTGTCATTCTTGCTTCTCTTGCGGTTTTCTCCTTTTACTTTACTTTCATCTTTTCCCTTCCCCCTGTAACTCTTGTTTTTCCTCACAGAAAACAACAGTGAGTCCTCTTCCAATCACGTCTTCCAATCACACATGCAGCCTGAGGTGCTGGTGCTAATTCTCAGACACGTACCAGTGCCTGTTGCTGCTCGTGTTTAGTCGGTGCTACCTACCCGCACAACTGCTGCTGCAGCTCCTCAAGGAGTGATCTTGCTTGTTTCTCACCTATTTGAAATTTTCCCAGTGTCCTGTAAAGACAATTTTCCCCTATAAGTTTGAAAGCTTCCCAGACTTCTCTTGGAGACAGCCAGGTTCCAACACCTTTATTGTGAGCACTCCAGGAGTCATCCCACCAAAAACCGTGAGGCCTCTTAAGAGGTAAAAGGTTATCCAGTTTCAGAAAGCTCATTTTACCAAGGCAGCTCTATCTGTTTATCTGCACTTGAGAGTTTATTTTGGCTGTCATGTGTTGGCTTGTTTAAATTTAGCAAGTTTGTTAGGAGAGTTGATTTAATTTTCAAAGTTCAATTTGTCATAAATATTTTGCAGATACCCTGTCCCTGCCAAAGGCTGCATTTCACAGAATGGTTGTGACTGGATTATCTTCCCTTAGTATGAGAACTGATTCTCCTTTTGCAAAGCACCTCTGCAAGTGTCATCTTTCTTTTAAGCCTCAGGGAGAAGCTTCTCTTTCCAAGAGAGGAACAAGTTGCAACTATAAAACAGTTCCGAAGTTCATATCCAGCTCTGCACAGTTTCACTTTCAGGTATGAAGAAATCCCACATTGGTAAGCAAACTTAGATAATCACCGTGCTTTATCTTACTGCACACTTAAAAGCGAGGGTTTCATGATGTTCATGGAAAAGTATAATTTGGTGATATTCATATTATAATGACACCTGGATTCCCCACAGGCAGAGGCAGAAACTCTTTCTGAAATAATTGGCATTGCTGGAAAATACAGGCAAATATTTACATAAAGAGACACTTCTTCAGGTCACCTGCACCTGTAGCAAACATACATTTCTGAAAAAAAAATGAAGACCTTGTAAAGACACCTGACAAATTTATTGCAAACTGCAGCAGCACATTAAGTGATACTCATGTGTGAAGCTGGGGCAAGGGCTGTTCCTACTACCCTCAGATTAGGGAAGGGCTCTCAGTCATTCCTGTACCATTCCCATTCCAGAACACGTACTTCAATAACAATGACATTCCAGTCATATGAAACCTGCAATTTTCCAGGGATAATGCATAATTTTGCTCAGGACAATGGAGATATTACATGGATTTTTTTTTTCTGGTTTTCAGCTTTCTTTTTGTTTAAATCAGTAATGTGTAATAGAACTGAAGCAGCAAATTTCAAGTGTTGAATGAGCATCATTGTAATAGGTAATAGGAAAAAAAAAAAAGATTTGGTCATTACAGTGCCTATCAGCCAAACTAGCTGCACTGTAAATATAGTATTAGAAAGTCAGAAAATGGCCTATGAGAAGCGCTCTGCTTTCCTTTCTGTCCCATCTCCTGTAAGATGATCTTTATCTGTGTTCACACACTGAGTGCCACAATGTCTGTAGCAGCCAGAAAATCCAACACCTGCAGGGAGATTAATCATTTGAGTTCATTAATAATGCTGCTCATTTGCACAGCCCCTGCATGTGCCCGGGCACTGGCACTACAAGGAAAAAGCCTCTCTCTTGAGGAAATGAGTGTCACCTGACTGACACTCTAAAGGAGGAGCTGAGAGGTAGGGAGCAGTCCCAGGCTTTGCAATGGCATCTTCAGAGTTAACTCACATCAGCTGGGGTCTTTGCTGGGTCAGAAATGTGGTCAAACAAGGTCAGGCACCTTAACTCCTGCAGATGTCACCTGGCTGTCACCATCTGTCCTCCACAATAGGTGATAGGGTTATAAACAAGGAGAAGAGAAAGAACCTGGAGAGCTGTCCCATTGCAAGAGCTGCATGGAGCTGAATGGGAAGGGTAAGATGCCAAACAGCTCATCTGAGTCAGGCCAATGTCCTGCCCCTGGGGTGCTTTGGTCCTCTTTGCCATTGCTGGGGCATTGAGCCTTGTGACAGAAAGATAAGTAAGACAGAAGTTAAATCACATCAGGAGTGATGTACAGAGTGTTACAGAGCAGCTCAGGTTGGAAAGGACCTCTACATGAGTCCAGCATCCTGCACAGTTCAAACTTAGATCCGGGGCCTGGCCACCCTGGATCCCAGGTGCTCACCCTCCCGAGCACCCAGCAGTTCCACAGGATCTCTGCCACACATTCGAAGGCAATTTGGGTTTTTTCTCACATATCCATCAGAATTTCCTTGTTGCAGCATAAGACCATTGTGCACCTCTGAGAAGAGCCGAGTTCCTCCTCCTTAGATCGCCTCATCAACAAAGTACCACATTCCCCCACTGCCCCCTCAGCTTTCTCTTCTCCAGGATGGACAATCCCAGAGCCCTGTCTCTCCTCACACATCTTGTGCTCCAACTGCCCCAAGTGAGAAACCTTCTGCTGGACTTGATTTGACTTCCTTATCCCTCCCTTGCATGGGAGAGCCCAAAAATATTCCAGACTGGGATACTGTTAAGAAGAATAAATGGGATGATGGAAATCTGTATTGACACTGACAAATGAGAGCTGTGTTGGTTTGCATAACACACAAATGAGACTTCAGATATTAAGGTGTTTATTCAAACCAGTCCCCTAAAACTTGTGAAGTTCTTCCATCTCTAAATAATAAAAGTACTTTCAAGATGTTTCTGTTTTTCTCCATCTGTTCTTATTTCCTTGGGAATTTGTTTTACTGAGAGAAAATTATGATATTTTTTTACTTTCTGTGAGCACCACTGACACATTGCTATGGAAACTGGAAGTTCAATATTTTAATGTTTTAACTTCAGGAAAAGAATGCAGGTATAGCCAAGCCCATGCAAATTTATTTGCATAAGTTTTTCTTTAATATACTGCTGTTTCTGGCTAACTGCGGCTTTCATCTCTACTAATACTCTTGCAGATGCTGATCTGTTGGCACATAATTCATCAAGAAGAATTGTGGGTTTCCTCCAGCATGGTAGCTACCTATTGGCTTTCATAGAAATGGATTTATCAGCTTCAGTTTGTGCATATGGACTTAGACATGTGTGTACAGGGTTCAGACTCTCTGGAGACTTGACACAAGTGATTTGGACAGTGTCAAGTTTTTAAATAATAAATTAACTCAGAAGGTTCTGAAAATCCTGCCCGCCAGGCAACCTACCTGTTAGGAAACTCCCTGAAAGGAGGACAGATGGGGATTGGTCTCTTCTCCCACGGAACCAGTGACAGGGCAAGAGGAAATCACCCCAAGTAGTACCAGGAGTGGTTTGGATTGGGTATTAAGAAAAGATTCTTCACTGAAAGGATGGTCAGATATTGGAACAGGCTGCCCAGGAAATAGTGGAATTCCTGTCCTTTGAAGTGTTCAAAAAACATAGAGTCAACAGAGTCACAGATATGATGTGGTGCTTAGGGACAGGGCTCAGGGGAGAACCTGCCAGTGCTGGGTTAGTGGTGGGACTCGATGGTCCTATAGGACTTTTCCTGTAAGATTCTGTGGTTAACTGCCCATGACTGATAGTTAAAAACACTGGACAAAGAGCCATCCTTTACGTGGGTACTCACCCTACTGATCAGCCACACGGAAATTATGAAATGAAGTGCTGTCTGTATTCACAGTAGAAACAATCTGATACAGATTAAATGCTTTTTTTTACAAAATTCGCTCAGTTTCTCAGGCTTGTACACAATAAAACAAGTAACAGATCACAGAGACCTTACCTGCGGGAACAGCTCCTGCAGGTACATCTAAAGCATGTGGCTACCCTTAACCTGTCTGATGTACGTGTGCTCCTGTAAGTGATAACTGCAGATTAGATTTTTTCAAAATATTGAGTGCTTGTTAACACTGAATTTACATTACTCCACAGTTAGGATGTCATCTGTCACAGAGTTATCAAACATCAGTTTTCCTAACTACCTTAAAAAACACAATCTGCCTTCAAGGACACTCAATGCCAAAACACTGTTGTTATGTAGTCAGCAAGCACTTCAAATTGTATATTAATGTGTTGCAGGGTTAATTATGCTCATTACACCGTTAGCAAATCTTACGCCTTCTCTCACGTGTGCATTGCTGCTGTGCAGAGCACTCCTGCTTATTCCCCAACCCTCCTGAGCTGTTATCAAGGCTGTCAGCAGGGCTCCTGCTGACACCATCACCCCTCACTTGTTTTCCAGGTGAGAGCAGCAGTTGCTTTGCCTTCCTTGGGGAGATTGCAAGTTTGGCTGGTCTTATTCCAGGAGACAAGGAAAAAGCAAAGGGGGAAAGGTCTACTCGCTAGCAGATGTAGGTGAGGAGCTGGAGGTGTTTGTCTTCTGCTGAGGAGGTGCATTATTGTGGAAAGCCCTGACTCCTTTTAAAACGTATGCATTCTCCATTTATTTATACATAATTCATACTGCTTGGCTGAAGAAATCTGAGAGTGACTATCCATTATGTAAAGCGTTTCTCAAAAATACCATTTGTTATTTGAAAAGTAAAAAAAGACTGATGGCAGCAACTGTGATATAGAATCTGTGTTGCAATTAATTATTTAGACTAAAAACAAATCTCCAGGGTGGAAGAGGATGGTTGTTTTACTTTAAATCTTGTTGTCATCCATGAGTGTAGTTTAAGGGGAGAAGTAAACGAAAGACTAGAAGTGATTGAATGCAAATAATTTGTTTCCCTTTTAATAAACACCATAATCCAACCCAGAAAGGGGCACAAATTCAATCCACCATTAAACAAACTGGAGAAACAAAGGAACACATTGTGTCAGGCCAGATGAGGGAGGCTGCACTTCCTGTAATAAGGCAAATGTTATTCACAGAAGATATAAAACTGTGATTGTTCATTTTTTTTTATTTCTAGCTGGTACATGCTGTTGATTTAGAAAGGGTTGCAGTGGCAGGAACCCAGCTGATGTTAGTCTTAAACCCTTGTACTAGGAAAAGCTACTGTGCACATTAGAAATCTGTCTAATGGGAGGCACACGATAATATTTAAAAAACCAGCAATTAATCATGCAAAAAAAAATTGATTCATCTATATCATACACTCAATTAAATGTGAAAATTACCCCAAGGACATTTGAAATATTAAAAAGAAATTTGTACATTAATATTAGGGGAAAATAATGAGTTTGCTGTTCATTATAGCCTATGTGTTCCTGAGGTTACACTGACAACATGGGGAGGTTTGGGTTTTCTTTGAACTCCAGACTACCCAAAAAGGTAATATCTGTTAAGATTCGGTCTTTTCAGCACAGGGTCCCCAGAAGCTCAGCTTGTGCATTGTACCTCACAAGGAACACACAGGAGCCCCCAGCTTGCTGACAAATCAGTCAGAGGTCAGAGGTCTGCAAGCTATGAAGTCCAAAAGGGCTTGCAGGTCTTAGAGCAGCTGTGAGGATGTGGATCTTAATCAGAAAACTGTTCTTAAAATTTAGGTTAATGTAAAAATTTAGACTGCGAAAAACACACAGTTCAGATGAACTACATAGAGTTTGGAGTCTATCAGTGAGAATTTATTGCAAAAAGTTAATGCTTCTCTCCTATACTATGTAGACTGAAATAAAGTTTGCACTAATGGAGATCAATTAATTCCAAAGATCACTTAGTTGTACAGCTCTGGCTTATGTAAAATGATTTTTTTTCTTAAAATTCAAAATGATTAATTGTGCATAGAGATTGAAGCTGAAAATCTATTCCTCGCCCTCAATGTCACAGTGCTATTCTAGCCACATACTTCTGTATTAATACATGAAAATTCTCACAAACTTTGCCTAAAAACTAACATCTACAAACTTTACTTGTCATATTTGCAGCCTACTTTAAAACAAAAGCTTTTTCATTTCGATGTGCCAAAAATATTCCTGTTTGTTTTAAGAATTACTTTGCCTTTGTGGCTGTTCTCAGCCATACCAATAAGGGAATGATGGAAAGTGATGGCTTGTTAGCACAGAACAAAATGCTACCAGAAAAACAGAAGGTCTGCGCTGTAATTTTAAACACCTCTTTTCAAATGGAAAATAAAAAATCAGGGAGATTTAGGCAAATTGTTGCATATCTACTGTATCTAAATTGCTACGTATCTACTCCCACAATCAGTCCTTGTGACATAAATGTTCCTAGTGATTTCAGTGACTTTCTTTTGAAGCTGTAAGATATTACATATTTAGAGAAAATATGCAGAATTTTTTCATGAGTTATAAGTCTAAAATATAATTTGTTTTCACCAAAGCCACTTAAGACCACAACATTTTTCTGTATAAAAAATAAACACATAAAGCCTCATGCCAGTTTTTCTGCAGTTCACAAGAGCATGTTTTAGGAGTAGTATTAATTGTAGCAGAATTAACAGCAACAGCAGTGTAAAATATGTTGGTAACTTCAGATCTCTTTGGAGTCCATTAGTATGTCAGAAACTCAGCAGTTACCCAGTCATAAACTATGTTAATGTTCTCAAGTACTTGCTGTCATTGTAGCAATTGATGTCATATCAGTGCAGAAAAATCATCATTTGTCTATTAATAAAGGAGATAAGAAGTCTCAAGTTTGAGGTCTAATGATGGTTCCCTTGTGGAAACCAGGGCCTCCAGTTGCAGGATAAACTTTATAATGTGAATTTGCAGCACATCCAAATTAAAATAGAAGTTTTATAGAGATATATCATATATTTCATTAGATCAACTATTGTAGGTGGGGAAAAAAATCACAGGCTTTTGCATATAAATTCTTTTATTGCAGCCAAAACAGGTTGGAAAGTTCAAATGTAAATTCAGACTCATTACAACTGCTCTGAATTTAATTAGAAGAGTTCATCAGTCTGGTCAGATGAAATAAAATGTTATTGGTATCTATAAAGTAAAAGGAGAGGTGAAAAGCTGGTTTTCTTTGAATAATAAAAGGGTCACACCATTTACAACTTGCAGAACACTGAAAAGTTAGTGAGGGAAGTAATACTAATATTCCAAGAAAACATTAACTTTCTAAAGTACATGGCTTCACTCGTCAGTAGAATTAGGAATTCCTAGAACTGAAAAGTCAAAGGAGAAGAGTCTTTATAAAGGTGATAGTGGTAATAAAGGTTTCCATCCTTTGACTCTTGTGTGAATGTGCTAAATGTACTTATGCTGATGCTCAGTTGCTTGAACTGTGACACAACAACAGAAATCAAAGCTGTTGGAATGCAGAAAAATGTCAGTCTGTGGCATAGGTCAGTATTGGCATTTTCCTGAAAGAATAGCCATGCTGTGGTTATTTGTTGCCTTTGCCTCTGGCTTCAGAAAGGAGTGCAGGCTCCCCACAAAGGCAGGGTGAAAACCTGGCCAGTGACACACACTGCCTCTCGTGCCCCTTCCCACCTCCCCTTCCCTGGCAGCTGTTTTGTTTAAAAACAAAACAACCCTAACCTTTAAAGGTGTTTAGGGTACACATCTGCTCCTGAAGTCACTAGTTTGTTGTTTATTACACTTCAGTATCTCTCTTGTCTCCTTGTTCTCAGCACCAGGATGAGTCTTGCTCAAGGCAAGGTCCCATCCAGCCCTGGGGACAGGAACTGGGATAGCCCCAGGGGCTGAAAGGGACCCAGCTGAGATGACTGGAGAGAGGGAGGTGGTTGGGAATGCCCTAAAGTTCTCCTTTCCTGCAGTCCAGATGCAGCTGACCTTGTCTGGCCCTCCACGCTGATCACAGCCACACCTGAGCACATCCTTCGGCACAAAGGCTTCCTTATGCTCTTTCTGCAATACAGTTAGAAAGACCTACCCAATACTCATATTTCCTTTGCAAACCAAGCTGATACACTGTCTAGCTGATTCCTAGAGTATTATGGATCCTAGAGTTCCTAGAGTTCATGGGTCTACACGTCATCTGACAGGGACTGTGCGGTTTTCATAAAACTTCCATTTGTGCTTCCTCAGTTGATGCTGCGCATGGACATGTGGGAAAAAAAGAATCTGTTTTCAGTTCTAATCTGAGTCTCTCAGTTGAGGTTTTCCTAGTTTTCATCATTGTGTCTTTTATCTGTTAAATCACAAGCACTTGGGAAGATCCTGTGAGCTTTTCCTCTCTCACTCATATTCTGCCATTTTATCAGTATGTAGCATTCTAAAAAGAGCTGAGGATGTGAACGGAAAATATTCTTCCATGTCTAAGATTTCCCTAAGCTTTCTGCAGAGAATACTACATTCCTCTCTTAAGTAAGCTGGCAAAATAACTCCATGTTGCCATAGCTCCGTGAAATATATAATTTTCTAATTTTATAATACTGAAGGTAACTTAGAAGTGGAAGAGCTGAAGATATTTTAGGAACAGCTGAGATCAGCGTAATACTCCACTCTGATCTCCTTTGTCTTACAGGGCACAGAATCATGGTCACCAACATCTTTATCAAGCTCCAAACCCTTCAGGAGAGATATTCAGCCTTGATTAAAGAGGGGTAGAGGGGTAGAGTCCAGTGTGAACTCAGGAAGTTTTCCCAATGAGTGTTCACCCTCACTGTTAAAAATGTTTCACATTTCTAGTGGCATATTACTGAATTTTCATTTAATGCTACTAATCATTATTTTACAATATAAACCCAGAAATTGTTGCAAGTTTTGTTCTTTTTATAGTTTATTGATGATTGCTGTTTTTCTAGTCAGTCTTGGATCAATTAATGACATTCCCTGAAATATCCTTCGTTGTGTCTGCATTGACCAATTGTATATTAAAGCGCATTTCGACAAAAAGGTTAAAACCCTTTCATGTAATGCGATTAGAGCCAGCATCCTTTTACCTCCATCAGATGTGAAATCCATGGCACAAAATCCATTGCACAGTATGGATTTCAGCTCAAAAACTCTGATTTTGCTGACTCTTGTGATGTCCGAGGTTTATCACCTGAGGCAGATATTTAGAGTTCTATTGCAAATTTAGAGCTAAAATGTGTCCACTGTCAAGAAAAAAGAGAAAGCTTCTGGCCATAATCACAAGGTGGGAATAGTTTCATTGAAATCTCTGACAATTAGGACCAAAAAATTAGCTCAGAGTCTCACCTAACTTCTCTTTTCAACACATTACGGGCCAGCTTCTGCCATTCTTGTTAGCATTAAATAATCCTGTTTGTAGTCAAGTGCTGTAGAAAAATGACCTTATAAACTGTACTTGTTTCTGTGCTAATGGTCAGAAGGGTATGGAGGAGTACCCAAATGACAATATCAGAGATATGGTAGATCTCTGTTCTGTTCCACTTCTCTACTGAAAGGCCAAACTATTTGAAGTGCTCAGAAGGAAAATCAGCTTTTACCAGCCTTTCTATTTTGGCCAATGATTAGAGCTATAAAACCTTTGATAAATTTAATGGAATGGGATATTAGCCTCATCTGAATTTCTAATTTTAATTTTTGTAGGTTGCTGCTGTTTTAAAAAATAGACCAGTTATATTTTATTGCTAGAAATAAATAGGAGCCTGTAGTCTCCTTCCCACTTTGGTGGCTAGATTACAAATATAACTTTAATTTAAAGGTAAATAATACACTATAAGTTGCTCCACATGTTAGGCAGCATGGAGCCAATCCTGCTTGCAATCCCAGTTTTCAGTGTGGTCCTGCAGGTAGAGATTGCTGAGCAAACAGTAACCACAGCCTCTTAGTCCTATTAATCCTCCTTCAATTTCTTCAATTACAGTTACTTCTGAGAACTAAATTCATTTAAGTGCAAGAGTAAAGCAAGAATTTGTAATATTTTCTATCCTAAATAGGATACCACATTTGAAAGTGTAGAGCCTAACTCCTAAATTTCACAGGTTTTGGTTTTTTGGAATTTAGAACTGGGGAGGTGAAAATGATAATTCAAGTGACCTTCTACATAAAACAGGCCATTGAATGCCACTGATGATTTCTACAGCAAACACAACTTTGTAACATTACTAGAACATATTTTGAAAGTAATCAAATCAAGCAAAAGATTCAATCTATGGTGAGGTTACTACCTCCATTAGCAAGTATTGGTTAATTGGGCATGAAGAGAAAAATATTGCACTTTGAATTTTTTGTGCTTTAGTGTTTGGCTATTGGATTGAAATCAGATTTACAGGAAGTTTTTCAACATTTTCTTTATAAATAGCAAACTGCAACCCGCATATGTGTGATGAGGATGCTGAATCCTACTAGATTGCAGCTGTATAGCATCTCTTACTTGAGAGGATATCTTAATTTGCCTTTAATGTGACTTACTTTAGCTTCCCTTTCTTTTGAAGATTCCTCTCTCTGGCAGTCTCCAGACCTTACCTCAGTCTGCTCTTTGAGCAAGGCCACAAGATTGTTTTCAGGTCTGGGCTTGAGTCTAGGAAGAACTATTCTGTAGAAATCAAGGAAATGCCTTCTTTTTTGTTATTCATAACATTTTTTGTAACTCTTATTCCCCACCATCTCCCTGGAAGAATGTATTGAGGTTCCATTAACCTTCAGGTCTTTTCAGAATTGCTGCTTCTTGGGCACAGTTTGAAAGTCTGAACTTGCCCTTCTCAATTTCAATATTTGTGACCTCTCGAAAAGCATGATGCCCTACAAGTAAATCTACTCTGGTAATTTTTGGAGCCAGCTTTCTTGGTTTATTTTTCCATTATGCATTTATACTTCACATACTAAAAGGCATAAGCATTGCTGTTTGACCTGGGATGCTCAATGGTCCCTAGCATTTCTCTCAGGTCAAGATCAATGTTTGTGTGCTCCAAACCCACAGCTCAATAAAATAAATCCACATCAAGGGCTCTTTGTTCCTGAGTCTCCTTTATTGTCCTTTTGTCCAGGTAAGGGCCTGTCTCAAGTTTCCACTTGAAAATATGTTAATGATTCCACTGTGATTTTGTTTGACCTTTTATTAATGCTTTTCTCTGCTAAGCCAACAACTTCTAATACTCCTTTGGGTGGATGCTCAGCAAAGGCTAAAGGGCGCAATGTCAAAGCTGACAACTCCTGATTCTATTTCAGTAACATTTTGAGATAGCAATCAGAAAATCCTATCAGTAAAATGATCGAAACAAGACTCCAGAATACGATAAAGCATTGGTTTTTTTAAATAAAAGCAGTGCTGGTGAGATCCAGGGTTTTTCCTAAAATGCTGAACTAGCCTTGGAGGTGGACATAGGAAAGAAATAAGGACTTAATATATTTCCTCTGAAAAAAGAGCTTAAGTTCCCTGTGAAGTCAATGGAAAGCATAGCTAGAATATCTCTGAATGTCAGGAGCAGCAATATTAGTTTCCCTAAAATAATCATTGTTCCCTTCCTCTGACTGTCCAGGGAACAGGACAGGAAGGATTCAGTAGGAGTTATAAAGAATTACAATCCAGTACTTCCTATCTCTCTCCTGAGCAATAAATTCCTAGGGAGCAAAGCTTTTAAAAGTTGGTAGCACTGACATCAGTGCCCCGTAATCTCCATGACCACACAGTTTATAAAGGTGAACACATGCAGGTGGCATGGGAAGGGCTGCAGTCAGTCCCAGGGCAGTACCCAACCCACCACAGTGAATGCAGTAATGTGCTCTTTCCCTCTCCTGAGTCTCTATTTATTTACCTATGAGAATAGAAAAGGGCTCTTGTTTGGGAAAGAGAAGGAAAAATAAATAAATTCAGTCTGAAGTCCTATCAGTACTTTTACAGCTGTATACTCTATAAGAAGCTACAACTATTTTTTTTTTTCATATAAATGTAAGAAGAAATCTAGCTGGCTTTACAGCATTTTGTTCTGTTAAAAACTGAAATTACTTGTTCATATAAACATAAAAAGAAATCCATTCATGGCATTGATTGTTGTCCTATGTGTGAGGTCATTTGTTCCTTAGGGAAAAAGGAGCAAAATGTCTTTCCCCAATATAATTTGGACTACCTTTATCAGTACAGCTGGAATCATGTTTTCTTTTGTTTCCACCCCTTATAAGTGTGCAAGCAAGTGAAAAATCCATCTGGATAGAGAAAATTCATAAGCTAATGCATAAACTTATAAACCAGAAACAGATTTGCTTAAATGATGGAATTTGGCAGCTTTGACATTCTTTCCAAAAGCACTATATAATGGCAATAATGGCAATCAGTGATGAATTCAAAATAGGATACTGACCCATACATTGATTCTGTCATGTGATACTGGCGATACTCAAATATTTCAGGCTTCAGTGCTGTGAATTGCCATATGGCCTAAATCCTGTTAGAGTCACAAGAAGGCATTGAACTACTTAATACTGGGTGGGGGAGGGGGAAATTAAAAAGGGCTTTTATTTTGAAAGGGGAGGTTATTCTACTATCATACAAGAACTGGTATCTCAATATTTTTAGCAGCTATTGATATGACACTTCTTTACTCTTGACCACTGTTGGTTTTGTAGGATTAAGAATATGTCCTTTAGGGAAGGAGGGACTTCAGGAAGTCTCTAGTCCAACCTCCTACTCAAAGCGATCAGATCTGAGGTGAGAATTTTGTTCAGTTTGAGCTTGAAAATCTCCAGAGATGGAGACTGCACAATCTCCCCAGCAGTCTGACCCCCTGCTCCACTGTCCTCACAGAGAAAAAGGTTTCTATTTTTACCCAGCCTGAATCTCTCTTTTTTTACTTTAATCCCATTGTCTATCATCCTCCTGTGAGGCAGCACTGTGAAGAGCCTGCCTCTGTCTTCTCTTCCTTGTAGGTACAGGCAGGCTGCTGTCCAGTCCCCTGAAGTTGTCTCTTCTGGGGTCTGAAGGAGCCCAAGTCCCTCAGTCTCTTCGCCCAGGCTTCAGCCCCACTGCCATATTGAGGATCTTCCACTGAATTTGCTGCAGTTCATGGATGTCCTGTTCTGGGAGGCCGAAGCTGCAGGCAGTGTGGTCTAACAGTGCTGGGTAGATGTGGAGGATCACTTCAATCTACTGATTCTGCCTCTGTTGCTGCATCCCAGGAGCTGCTGGCGCTTTGCTGCCAGGGCTGGCTCATGCCCAGCTCACCAGGACCCCCAGGGCCCCCACGGCAGAGCTGCTGCCACCAGCCAGGGTCCTCCTCCACAGGGGCAGGACTTTGCACCTCTCTCTGCTGAGTTTCAGCAGGAATGTTGTCCCATTCCATCTGCAAACACAAATAGCCCTTCTTCACAATAATTTTGTCAGTCCATTTTTGGCCTTGGTCACAGATCACCGACGATTCCCCATCTCCCTTCCACTTGGGCTTACTCTGTGAAATGCCCAACTTTTCCTGGGAGTGAACTTGTTACCTCTGGCATTTATGCACTTCTGGGACCTGCTTTATTTAGGTAAACCACAGCATAGCTGTCTTAGAAAACAGAGAGAGCCTATAGGTGCAGGTGACTTGCACTTCTGCTGAGCAGAAAGTTATTTCCTGGGTAAGAAATGTGATGTTTTAAAGGCTGTGCTGAGTGTGGGATTAGTCACTTGCCAAGATAATAGGTTTGACTCTCCATGGTGCTGCTCCAGCTGCACTCCTTCCTGTGCATACCCATTGTAACAGCTCTTAAAACTGAAGTCATACAGCAGTGAATCAGGCCTGGAAATCTTAAGAAAATAAGAAATGGAGGTGTGGTGGGAGGTTAATTTCCCTCCTACAATAATCCCCAACAGTGAAAGCAACAAAACTACCTTTTTTCTTTTTTAAACTGAAAGAAATGTAATCTAATTCACAATTTGCCACACAAATGAGAAGTGTTAGGGTTCAACAGCTGCTTGTAAAAAGTCCTTAGTTTGCAGCATAGAATGTTTTCTTCTAACTTGTTGTCAATGACAATTATCACTGATGAAATATGCAAAGAGGGAAAATAAGAGAAGAAAGATAGGGAAAATAATATTCAGCAAAAGCACATACTTCAAAACACTCAGATTTAAAAAAAAAATCAGGCCCACACTTTGCTGTATATCTGTGCAATATGGAATTAATCTTATTTTTCCTAAGTTGATGTGACACCATTATTGTTCAAGGATTTGGAGTACAGTTCTAAGAGTTTCATGTCTATGGTGTGACAGATCAGATCTCGTCTATTTAATTTAAAATATGTAAGCAGTTGTTTGGGGGATTTTTACTAATGCTGAAGGAAAAGAATAAAACATATTTTAAACAAGTTCTTAGCTTACTTGGCTTATTATTTTTCTTTCTTAACCCTTATTTTTATGATAAATACATGACAATGGTATAGTAAACAACTGTCATTAAAGTTAGAAGTTTCTAGCAAACTCTTTATGCTATCCACAGGGAACATGGTGGATTACTGAAGAGCTTCTCTTGGGTTTCTAAATACATTGAAGGAAGATCATGATCAGAAGGCTTAGCCTTTTATTTCAGAAGAAATGGGCTTATATGTTAGCAGATCTACTTGATATTATTTAGGGAATAATAACCTTTCTACATTTCCAGAACTTTGTGCTCAATCGTACTCTAAAATAGTGCTAATTTCTCTGCTGCATCGGCAAGTTATCCCATCTGAGCAACAAGAAATGCAGTATGAAACTGATGAAAAAAGCTGCGTAATAGTTTGGTTTCTGTATAATTGAGTTTCCCAAATCTGCCCTCAGATGTTAAAGCACAGCTCTGTCTAATTTGCAAGAGCAAGACAGAGACACAGATATCTGAACAAAAATCAGCCCATACTGTTTAATTCCTTCACAAATCTGCTTAGTACATTGACATCATTACTCTATTACTCTATTATTACTCTTTGCTGGTGCAATTTCCCTGACACAACTTTCCCCTGAAGGGTTTAACTTTCCTGATATACAAAGGAGTCCAGACTCAATGTGTAATTTTGATCTTTAGTTCTGTGTTTTGCAAGAGAAAATGGGATTGTGGCAGCAAAAGAGTGAACTGTCTGTGATCTGCCTTCCAGCAGTAGAGCAAACCTGCTCCTTTGCTTACATCATTAACAGCCAGATTTATCATTGCTGTGTTTAATGTTATTCAAGAATAGGTCCCCAAAGTGCTTTATGGACACAGATTGAAGGAGGTCACTGCCCCAGAGAATTTTCATTTAAAATCATTCAGATGGAAAGTAGGAGAAGAGCTATCTGCAAGCAGAGTCAAGCAATACTACAGTTGATCAGGGTTTTGGGGAGGAGGAGGCAGGGAAAGGGAATGCCAAGGGGTTTAAAGAGGGAATTAGCTTAGGGAATAATGAGGGAGGGCTGATTAGGAGGACTTTTCCAGGGAGGAAAAGTAAAAGGGGCACAGAGAGACTGAAACTTGAATAGTACAGTGTGCAAGCCATCCCCCATGGCAGCAGGGCAAAGGGGAGCCTACAAGTGAGAGGAAACATCTGAAACCTCCAAATATCTGATTTCTTGTCTCACCAGCTGGGTTCTGTCTCCAGTCATTCTGCACCTTCTGATCATTTTCTAGAGTTCTGTCATTCAAGGCACGTCCCATAAACCAACCCCCTCAGAGCAGGCATGAAAGGAGAAGACTCAACCAGATCAGGAATGAACCATAAAGGCAAGAACAGCTAAGAACACTACCAGGGAAAGCCTTTCAGAGTTTAGGTGAAAAAACTATAGCTTCTCATTCATTACAGATCCAGATTTGAAAAGCCCAAGCAAGTTGCACCAAGTACATTTCATGCTTTTTCTGCCAGGCTTGAGGTACCCTGGGAAAGGAGCATCCTCTACAAAGTGAAGCAAATTCAGGAGATCAGACTACACCACTCAGTAGCACAAACAAATGTTTCTAAAAGCTCAGTCAATTCCCCCATAGGATTGCTAGGGAATTATTCTGAAAGCCCAAAAAGTAGCTCTTCCAAAGCTTACTTAAGGATTTCCCTCTGGTTCATGCACATAGGTTTGCTTAAAGAATGAACCTTTCTGTGAGACAATATGAATAGCAAGTCCTAGATGTTATAACATGAGAAATTTTATATATTACTTAAAAGATGCAAATTAACTTGTCAGTCTGTAATCATGTATATTAGAAAGAAGCTGCAGCTGCTCACAGCCTGCACTATTGTCAACACAAATCTGTCACTGGTAACAATAATACGGGATGAAGTATACTTCTGACAATCATCAGAATGAATAAAGGTATTGCATAGCCACACTGTATCATACTATTTTATTGAGTTCCACACAAATGATATTTTAACAAAAATTCAGTTTTAAAACCATTTGTTGAAAACAAAGTGTCGTTCAAACTGTATTTGTGCCACTGAAAATGACTTGTGGAATGGAAACTTCCGCCTGTAATCAGAATGAGGGGAAGCCAATGCATGGATGGTACTAAAAAATGTTGCTATCTCATCTCATCTCATGCTTCTCATTACCCTCAGCCCTCAGAGAATACCCCAAACAGCTCATTGGCTATTTACTTTTGTTTAAAAAAAAAAAAAAAAAAAAGAATTATGGATCAGGAATTATATTCTTCCCTTCCCAAGTGAGCTGAGCAGGTCGTGTACACCAGGTATAGTTCCACACACTTCTAAAAAGCTCTCCCATCATCAGGCACAGCCTTGGTGTCAGCGCAGTGCTGCACTCAGATTAATGGCAAGACCACACACATCAGTTTTTCTACATCTCTGCATTCAAATTTTTAATCAATTTACTTTATACAAACTGACTGATTGAGGCTACATTAGAAACCTTTTTCATACTAATTTCACGCCTCTTTGGTGAATAAAGATGTCTCCTCCTCAAGCATCACCCATCAGCTCCCTTTGTTTTGCACTTTGTAGCTGCTTAATTAGCTTGTCTCAGACAGCCTGGGAGGATTCAGAAGTTGCTGTGACACTGAGCTCCTTCGGCTGTGCTCCTGAAGGATCAGCCCTCGGAGATGAAGATGGGGATGTCACTATGGAGACAAGGGGAGTCAGAGTTCCCTCATGTCCCACTCACACACAGTGACATTTCTGGATCTCTCTAACATAATAACTCGGGATTTAGTGGTGAACATGACAATGCCTCATTAATGGTTGGACTTCATGATCTTAGAGGTCTTTTCCAACTTCATGATTCTATGGTCCTATGACTCTATAACAGAGGAGTTTCTTGGTCTGTTTGCACCTCTGCAGGGTGAAAGAGAAGCCCTGAAGGACAGAGATGCAGGGAGTGGTTCAGGTGACTGTAGTGTGACTGCACATTCACCCAAATAAATTATTTCCCTTGGCTCATAGCACAATATTTCTGATCCCAGAGAGCTCCCGGAAATATGGAATGGAAAGCTGAGTTCCAATGAAAGACATGACAGAAGTTATGAGAAGTTATGGTTTTGGAAAATATGAGTTTACAAAATTAAACTACATATATTACAGGCTACAGGCTTGCCTCAGTCCTTCCATTTTCTCTTGTATTTGGTGGGTTTTTTCTGTGTGTTTTTACAGTGACTGCTCTGTGCTTAAAGAGCTGAGTTCGATTTACACCAGGCATTTAAAAAAACTAATCTCCTCCATTTCTTCCTCATAATATGAATTGTGACCCTTGAAAAAAAGTTTTAATGGAACTCAAAGTATTTTAAGAAATGCTTAAATCAGAGAATGGTTAGCAGTTTTTCTTGGAAGCTGTTACCCAGGTAAAGAGGCTGAATATTTGTAATTGCTGCCAGGAATTGCAGCTGGTTCTCACTCTCAGTTTGAAAACGTAGGATGCTTCTACAATTACAGGTAATTATAAATTTCCTGGTGCATACAATTGCTTCAGGGTAATGGAGGGTTGCATGGACACAGTTACACACAAATATGGAAATTTTGCATTATCAGTTAGAATATCTATTATTTGCATAATTTATGTAATCACAGAGCAAACTGCAGTCCTGAGGAAGAAGAATGTTATGTTCTGGGTCCTTCATTTTTTTGGTAGATCAGTGTGGGGACAATGTAGAAGGGAATAGAGAATGAGCTCTACTTACATTTACAGTGACAATTTCCGATCCTTTCTGTGGCAGGATGACATGTTTAGTTAAGGTTCTGATACTGGTGTTTTGCTAACATCTTTGTGTCTCTCCTCCATTCAGAGGCCCAGGTCTCATTACCAGCTCCTCTGATGGGGACAGCCTCTTATCTCCACTTGCTTTCACTTCACCTTCCTAAACATCTGAGCAAAATTTGTCAAATAAATTTTTTTCGGGTGACAGAAAGAACTGGGACAGATAGCACTAAGCAGCCAGAAAAAAACAAGGAAAAATTTCAAGTGATCTGAAATGAACTTCTGAGCTCGTAGAGTATGGAAATGAACGGGGTAATAACAACAAACATATCCCTCAAGTGTCAAGTGAAACAGTAAAGCAAATCACAAGGTCAGGGGGTGAGCTGAAACTCAGGGAAATACAGTTAAAAGAGGAAATCAGCCAAAAAGGCAGCAAAATGAAGGCAAAAAGATGTGACAGAAAGCACACAGAAGGTTTTGTGCAAGGGCAATGCTTTCTGTAGAGTTTGGCACCTTGGTTTTTGCATTGTGAGCTGGAAGCATGATCCACCTGCAAGAGGATTTGGATTAGAGATGTTCTTATCAAACATTCATCAAAGGCTGTGGGAAATAGAGGCACTGACTATTCTTCCTTGGATAAGACAGGGAGCTTGTAAATTCAGCAAGGCACCTGGGCAAAGGTGGGAGCTGCAACATGACCAGAATTAATAGGATCTGCCTGGTCACACACAGCGAGCAGGAGAAGCAGAGAACAGGGCATTTTCTTCTTTATGCTAAAAAGCCACAGAACTGCCAGCAGTTGTCAGCTGTTTATGGTCATCCAGTGGATAATAAAAGCAAGACCTGAAAGAAGAAAATGCTAAAAGAATTGAAGCTTGGGGCTCTGTTTCTGTTCCCTGGCTGATAAAATTGCAAGCTGACAGGTGGTAACCCACAGCAACCAGGAAAATTTATTGAAGATACAAGTTAATAATTACAGTGGTACACTGTGCCTGTAGCTCTGGGAAGGACTGATGAGTTTTCTTTCTGTCCCTTTCAAGACAGACTATAGAAATCCACATCCTGCAGTTATGTCCAGGGCCTTATTCACCCCGAAACTCAGTGAATGAAGCAGATTTCTGACTCAGATTGAGGGCTCTGCCTTGCCCTCCATGATGTCAAACTGGAGACAGAGCAGGGAATGAGCTGCATTTCTATCTTTGAAGGTTTCTGTCCCTCATATGAATATTTTTCAGTTCAAAATGTACTATCTTATTTTCATGTAAGATGTATTTCTTAACAACATAACTCACTGCCCTGCTATTAGGATCATCACATCCCTTAATCTCTTTCCAGCTTCTTAGGCTCTGAATCTCCTATTTTTCACAATTTGGTTCAAAAGAGAGGTATTTTTCAGTCTGTCACTTAACTTGATTAATGTCTCATTTTTCTTTGACAGCACAATGTGTGTTATCATTATGATTTTTATGATCTACTTGGGAACTCAAAGCAGTTATTTTTTTTTCTGCTCTCCCAAGTACTCCTCTTTGCAAAAGCCCAGATGAATTAGGCCTAAATTAGGGGCTTAGTCACTACTAGAGATTGATGCAACCCACCTCACACCTAAACTGACCCTTCAAAGTGCCTTGATCTATGGAGGGAACCTAAAGAGATCAGCCTGAAGGTGTAGGTGTGTAAGTTATGTGTACAGAGATAAGTGGGAAGGACCATAGTCTTTCCCTTCTCATGGCAAAATCTTAATTCTTTTCTCTTCTTCATAATGACAGTTAATTTACTTTGCCTTCAATGACAGTTAGTTCCATTTGCCTTCTTTTTATAAAATATACCCCAAATAGCACACTGTTCAACATACAGGTTTGGAAATCTAAGATCAGCTGCTCGATCTGAAATTATGGTTTGCATTACCAGATCCTATAAGGTAAAAATCTTGCAATATGTTTAATATAATGCATTTGTACTAGCACAGAAATAGCAAGAGGTGGAAAATATCTAACTTACAAGTATGTACAGAACAAATATGCAAAGCTGGAGTGTTATCTAATGACTTTTGGCTTACATGTACTAAATGCCCAGTTTTTACTTTACTCTTTGCAACAGTCCTTTGTTTAACTGTATCTCATTGTGTTTTGACAGATAAATAACTGAAAATAAGGTAACAGCATACTTGTTTTTAGGAGCTCCCTGACACCTGTAATGAGCACACTCTTGGCCCAATGGTAAACGCTTTGGATTTGATTCTAATCCTGACCCTTCACTAGCGCTTGACAAAGTCAGTCCCATCTCTACTCTCTTTCTTCCTGCTGCTCTGATTTTGTTTGATGTTAAAAATTGCCTGGATTGTGTCTGGGTTTTCCAAGCACTGAGGAATCAGAGTGGCATAACGAGCTCATTCCGAAGCATGGAAAGGTGAGTCACACTCAGGCACTGCAGAGCGCAGCTGCGGAGGAACTGCGGGAGCAGGAGAGGAAACTTCCCTGCAGATCAACACCAGGAGAAACCTCCTTTCCTTGTGTTGGTACAGTAAATATCTCCTTGCTTTTGGTTTAATGTTTCTTATGAACCTTTCCAGTTGCTCACACAATTGATTTAAAATAGGTTTTGTTCATAATCAAGAGTTTTTTCTCTGTTCTTCTCGTTCCACACCATCAATCCTCTTTCATGCTGCCAACAAACCTGGCAGCCCTTCACTGATTTACCAAGAAATGAATTTGCATGTCCTGTTCTTGGGATTAAAAGGAAGCAGGAAACCAAAGTTTCATGACAGAATGAACAGAATGAAATTTAATGGAATAAAATTCCCCTCTCTCCCCTTAGGAAAACCCTATAAATCAGATCATGTTCCTTCAAAGGAACATTTTCCTTTCCTGATAGCTTTATTTCACCCCAAATAATTGGCCAATGTGACCTAGTAAATTATCACAATGGGAAAAGAAATCTCTACAGCCAGTGGATGAAGCCAGACCACCTTGAAGGCAAGGTGCCAAAGAGTGTATGTTTTGCTCTACAGTGCTGTCATGACCTGACATTTCCTATTTATCAGGGTGAGGAAAAAAGGTCTGCAATTTTCCATTGTTGAAAAAAAAAATTACCCTGGAATGGAGACACTCCAGAAGATAAGAGGTATCTGGAGTCCCCATTATTTCCTCATGCTCATTTGCCCACACCATCAGCTTGTTCCTGCTCCTGCTGGAACTTCTGATTCAGGGATGCTGCATCTCTCTGGCTCCTCAGCTCCAACTGAGACATTGCAGTTGCATCTGCTCCGTGGGCTAATGGAGAAGGAGAGCAACCACAGCAGTCACACACCTTGTGTGCAGCCTCAGGTGCTGGCCCACCCTAACATGTAGCCCAAAAACCTTCATATGTCCTGATATTAGGGAAAAGGGGAGATGTGTGCCACCACAAACTCATGCACTGTAGAAAGGGATGAACAGGGAAACCTTCAAACTTGGAGGAGATAAAAAGATCTTCTGAGGAGTAAAATTTGTACTCACAGAAGGTCTAGAAGGACCTTACAAAGGTGAGTGAGTGAGTGAGTGAGGGAGTGAGTGAGTGTAAAAAAGGTTGCAGAGTTTCACTCTAGATTAAGGTAAATTGTTTAGAGAAAAGTAATCAAATGTATTACGTTGAGTTTTGGCCTGGCAATGGCAATTTAGGATAAGTTTTATGGTACCATCACTGGCAGCTCTCTGAAACCCTGGAGTCACTGTGCCATGGTAGACAAATGCCCCAAAAAGAGTTAGGTATCACCAAGAATGGTATTGGGAAGTCTTGGTGTAATGAGTACTATGTGTAATTTTGGTTATCCTACCACAAGCTGGGCTAGTGAGGATAAAACAAGCACACAGGAGAGCAAGAAAAATGGTCAAAGCAATGGAGAATCAACTACAAAGAACTATACAAGGAACAGTTAAGAAGTCTGGGATTTCCAGTTTAGGAGGAAAAGGATGAAACAGATATCACTGAGATTTACAAACCCCTGAAAGTGATTGATTTACCAATCAATCAATAAAGTGATTGATATACTAACTCTGTGAGAAGTAGAGCAAGGGAACACCAATTGAAGTTGGTTGGATGTCAACTTAAAGTCCATAAAATGTCATTTACACAGTAGAAAAGGAACTTCTGGAGAATGTTTCAAGATGAGATGGTGACAGATGGCATCAACAGTTCCTAGAGGCATTAGACAAATTCACAGTCTGATGCTTAAGGGAATAAACAAGGATGCACACTTTTAATTTTCCTAATCCTGAGTGCTTGGAGAAGCATGGAAGGCTTGGTCTGCCAGTAAAGGGAAGGCTCTGAAACTCTTCTTAAACAGTGTCACCTAATGCCATTTTTGGAGATAGAGTACAGGAGTAGCTGGAACTCCCATCAGGCCAGTTAATCAGGCATTTCTTATGTACCTAAAACTAATTGAAGTCCTGCCCAAGCATGTCAGTCCCTCATGCACTCCTAACACTCACTCTCTGTGCTTCTGAGGTCCTTGTTCACCTCCAAAGGGGTTCCAACTCAATGGCTCAGATCCTCACCTCAGCAAAGTGATATCTGTGTTGTGGGCAAGCGCCTTACGGTGTAAAGGGACCAGGCAGTCATGGTCAATGTGTGTAAACATGCATCTTAAACTATGTGCTAAGCTGGTTTTCACTGTGGAACAGATGTTGAGGTATTTTGTCATAATAAACTGCAATTTGTGTTTGGAGCCTTGAAGAGCCCAGAGACAAGGACATTGACACCCGTGATTGCAGAGCTATTTTGTACAGATATTTGCAGTTGTGCGTTGAAACTCCAGCTACCACAAGCTAAGCAATCATCTCCTCTACTCTTTAAACAACACAAATTCAGAGTGTTAAAATCCTGTGAAGTGTATTAGGTAAGGGACAGAGAGGGCAAAGATTACTTGTTCTTTCTACAAATTGCCCCCTCTGAGACAGAGAGAAAGACATTAGAGTTCACATTAATCAAAAACCTAGCAGGCAGGTCCAGATACACTCTTTGACACAACCCGTCTGAAGGCAAACTCTATGGATTTATCATCCTCCCACCTTTTCCTTTCTAATGTATTTTGCCTTCTGTAATTTGCCTTACATTGTGTTGACTAAGCAAGATGGAAAAAAAAATCAAATTCCTTTAAATTGCATCTATTTCTTTTACAGTTTTTATTTCCTGTTTTATTAGACTTGCAAGAATGGAAAATATTTGAATAAAATGCAATCCCTTGTGCAACTGTAGGAATTGTCGTCATAAGCAAGAGACAGCAAAATAACATTGAATTTATACTTGGAACCTCAGAGGAAATAAAAGTCATATACCTATAGGATACACTTCCAATGCCAGCTCTACTAAACAGCAATATTTACTTGTGTGAAAAGAATCTTCTGGTGCTGGGTTAATCAGGACCTCAAAGATTTAGAAGAATAAATCCCAGGATCCTAGATCGTCTTGCATGGAGACCACATAACCTGTACCTATGACGAAATATATCTCTGTCTGCAGTCCATGTGGAGCCAGCATGGATATCCACACAGACCCTTGGAATTTCTGCTCTTGAACTCATCATATGACATAATTCTTTTGGAATCACTTTATCCAATATTTTCCAGCCAACAATGGCAGTAGAGGATGTCTACAACAACAGTCTGTGTGTGGATACTGAGTTTGTTGTTATTTTAATAATGTGCAGTCCTCAAACAAGATGGAAGCTTTGTGTACATGGCACAAGATCAAAGATATTGCTTGACTTGAGACAAGATTAGTATATAAAAAGGGGAGTAAACAAGGTAAAATAACAAACACCCTGAAAGAACAAAATGCAGTGGCCCAGATTCATGAGTTGTCATTTCATTTTTGTTTATCCTGTTTCTGGAAAAAAAAGTCAAATCCTCATGAATGGCCCTATTTTGACAGAGACTTATTCTTCTGTACTGTAACATGCACAGTAGTATATAATTCTCTATGTCCATATTCATCTTTCACCAAAAGCTTCTTAAAGCTGTCCATTAAAACTGTTCAGTAGAATCCTCACTCAAGCCCAGCTTTAACAAGGGTCACATACAAAGACAAAGTTTTACCACTTAGTACTTCATGTACTGTAAACTGTCAGAAGCATTTTTTGCTTTGATTGAAATCTGCCTTAATATTTTTATTTATTGCACAGGTGTGCAATATTTCCTGAAGAAATCCCAGAAGTCCCACTCCTTTTACAGAAGCTCTTTGTAAACACAGGCTCAGTTTTTGTGAGAAAGATGGGCATTTTCTCTTCATAAAACCAGTGTACAAATACTCGTTAAAGGCAGCATCTTCCTTCTTCTCATTGTCCCATCAATTTCAACTAAACTGTGCCCATGAGGGACTGCGACATGAACAATGGTAGATTTTAGCCTTTTTCTAGCAAAGAACTCTTTGCTACTTCCAGAACTGCATAAATAGGTTGCTTTAAAATTACAAATGTTAAATAAATTGGGTAGGATTTCAGCAATGGAGTAGAATCAGAAAGTTTTAGAAGGCATTTTTTTAATATTATAGGAATAATATAAAAAACCAGAATATTGATGTTTAAAAGCACTTTGTGTCTTTCAGATCCAAAGATTGAATGGTTCTTGCAGAGTATGAAATCAGCTGTATTTCTTCCTTCCATTCCAGATGTAACAGGTTTGAGACAGAAGGTAATCCATGATTAAACCTGACCCACAAAAATTTCAGTTAAAAGCTTCTTCAAATCACCATGTGGTTTCTTACATTAAGGTTTGAGCCTGCAATATTAATAGCTCTACTGAAGCTTCTGCATATGAGGAAATTAGAAGAGTTTTCAGCTTTTAAATCTTTATAACTTGAAATGAGTATAACCTGTATATCTGTGCAGTGGAATGAACCATTGCATGGATACAGCTGTGCTAGTATAAACCACTGCACTTTTGCACCTTTCTGCCCTTTTTAATTTTTACCATGAAAACACTTTCAACCACACTTGGACAGGTCATTGATAAAAAATGAACAACACAGGGAAAAGCTGATCTGTGGTCTGTTGTGCAGCTGCCCTACAAGGCACAAACTGTATCCAGAAAGATTCAGAGCAGCATTTAATCCAATAAACAGGTCTTTTCCTTGTGCATGTACACATTAAATATGTATATGTTTGTCTATCTGTGGAAAATCTGATTTTCTCTGTAACTTACAGTATTATTTATGATCCTGTATCTTAGCAGAACTCAGTGCACTTCTCTACTTTGAATACAAAGCAAGGAACTTGTTAAACAATACTCTGATTATTTTGGGAAAGTGTTCTCTGCGGATAAAGAATTTTCAAAGTAAAACAAAGTCAAATTAGACCATCAGCTACTCATATCCTGATAGTTAACTATCAAATGATGAAAATATAATTAAATTCTTTGTGGCTGCACTATACTAATCCGACAGTCTAATATGATTTGCTTCAATGTTTTCATTGATAATTTAAATCAGCTTTTGTAGACGTTATGCACTTTTCTGAAACACTAATATTTGTTGTCTCTAAATAAAATAATTCAACAAATTATCAGTGGTCTTCCTGAAAAAGGGTTGTTTTCTCTAGAAAGGAGACATAATAAATAAATTGCACACCTGATAATGCATTTATTTTGAAACACAGCTACAAAGAGAAAATTAAGTACTGGTAAGCTCTTTAATGGACTGGGTTTTGTCTTCATTTTTCAAGTTAATGAACAATTTAGAGGAAAATATTAACTCATCACTGCTAAGATTTGCATAGGATACCTTCATGAGGGAAGAACTAAACAGTGAAGAGACCAGGCTGGCTGATCAAAAGTTGTTCTAAAGAATATTCATAAGAGTTATACTAATGACTGTGATGACTTTTTTTGCAAGAGGTTTAGAAATATTAAAATAATTTTGAATTTCTAAAAAAAAAGTCATTGGAAGTACAAATCCTGTTAAAAGTTGTATAGACACAGATTATCCAAACTTGCTATTTTTGGGCAGCTTTTGAAGTTCTTTTGACCAATTAGTAGGTTAGAGAGGACCACGAGCGGTGTTTTAGATCCAAATACACATAGGAACAGATTTTTCCTACAGATCTAGCTGTCCCAGAGGTCTCTAAATATAAATGAGATTGCCAGGCACCAGAGCAGAACAAAAACAGCAGGACAAAACAGCTTTTAGTGTGAGCTGCAATTAAATAAATTTGTAGTAGAGAGAGAATGGCTTTCACATGGAAGTATAAAAAGTCCCCTGTAGTTCCTGGAGTGGATTAAAAAAATAACTCTTTGATGAGTATCATTAAATGTTGTGGTTCTATAATCAAAATTGCCCTGGATCTGCAAGAGGCTTTTCAGCAAGCAACACTGGAGCAGCTATTTTTCAAATGTTTTCAATACCATATACCTTCATTTTCTGAAAGAGGTGTTTTCAGGCAGAATAAATTGAATAAAAATGTTTTGATTGTGAGATTGCTACACTATAATTCTTTCATTTACACAACAAGAGAAGTTAAAAGTTCTTAATTTTAAACAGTCACAACTGAAAGGAGCAGGTTAGATCCTTGGCTGGAATAAATTGATGTAGCCACACGAAATCGATGAGGCTAAGCCTCGTCCTTACATGAAAAAGATCTGTCTCTGTACCCCAACATGCAGGAAGTTCAGATTATGCACACAGTTTCAGCAAGCTCCTATTCAGATGCAAATTAGCCATGGGAAGAGGGAGAAGAGTAGGAGAGAGACTCTTCGCTCTCACCTCCGCTCCCATCCCCACGAGTGAGCACGTTCGGGAGTGCAGTCCCCATCCCATCTCAGCCCCGCAGGCAGCTCTGGGGTTCCAGGAAAGCTGGAAACACACTGACTTCTGTCTCTCAGCTCCCTCAACAAGCACACCCCAACATCTGCAGCCCTTCTGAGTAGTGGAAAAGATCCTTTTTTTTCTCTCTGTGTGTGATGGTGGCGTTGTATAAACTATCGCAGCCCACCAGGCACTGCATGGCCAGCCGGGCAAGGGAGGGATTGTCCTGCTCTGCTCTGAGAGCTGGGGGCAGCTCTGGGCACTGCAACATCAGAAGCCATTAGAGAGCATCTAAAGAAGGGCAGCAAAGATGGTGAAGGGCCTTGAGGGGAAGCTGTGTGAGGAGCAGCTGAAGGCACTTGTCTGTTCAGCCTGGAGAGGAGGAGACTTGAGGGGAGATGTCACTGCAGTTACAGATTCCTGGTGAGGGGAAGAGCAGGGGCAGGCACTGATCTCTGCTCTGTGGTGGCAGTGACAGGACCTGTGGGAATGTCATGAAGTTCTGTCAGGGGAAGTTTAGGTTGGGTATTAGGGAAAGGCTCTTCACCCAGAGGGTGGCTGGACACTGGAACAGGCTCCCCAGGGCAGTGGTGGGATGGGCAAGTCTGACAGAGTCCAAGAAGCATCTGGAAAACTCTTTCAGGCACATGGTGTGACTCCTGGGGATGGTCCTGCGCAGGGCCAGGAGTTGGACTCAATGATTCCTGTGGGTCCCTTCCAGCTCAGCTTATTCCGTGATTCTGTGAAGGTTTGTGCAGAGGAAGGAAGAAGGACCTGATCCCTTGCCTGCCCTGTGTGAGCACCCCACAGCCCAGGGACGCAGAGGGACACCGGGGGGGTCACGACTGGCCAGGCACTGCTAAACTGCTCACCAGCAGGTGCACAGCATGACATTAGGGAACACAGGGAGAGATGAGGATGGCTTGGAGCTGGGAGCAGGGAGGACAGCTTTAGGACACAGAGAGGGGATGTGGAAGTGTGGAAAGCACTGGACCATCAGGTTATTAAATGCTGGGTGTTTCCATAATGAAGAGAGGTTAATCTTACAACGGGGAAGAGAATTCATCACCTGATTGTTTAGGACACCAAGCTTCATTAATTCTTCTCCTCACAAAGGGAGGAACTTGTTTTACAACATTTCTAATATCTCATATCCAGTGGAGGAGTGGCAGGTAACAAGTACTTCTTGAAGTTGTTTTCATTATCTTTCTTTGAGGCAAGCAAGTAATTCCTTCAAGTTTATCCTCTGCCTGCCAGGATTAATTTGGTCAGCCTAGACTGGTGTCCCAGTACCCAGAGCAGATGCAAAATGTACAGGATAGAATGAAGTGATAGTATTACATGCAGGGGAGAAGAACTGCTTTTGAAGTGACCTGAATGGATACTGAATTTTCTTCTTTCCGTGCAACATGAAGAGCACCACGCATGAGGATTATACAGGGAGTGATTCCTGCAAAAAACTAAAATCAACCCATTTGATAATGTCTTTTGTTTCACAGTATTTAGGCTTTTATCACAGCTGGTTCTTAGTGGCTCGGAATGTTTGTCTTCGTACCAGGGCCGAATCACAAATAAGGGGATTAGAAGTCCTTGGGGCTACATCCTTCTTGCATTGACAGGAGGTGCATGAAGGATGAAGCAAAGTGTGCAGCTGAATCACCAGGCAGTGCAGCAGCAGAGTGCTTCCCTCGGCACGTGGGTGCTCACTGATCCACACCAGGGAGCCTGAGGAGCCCTCTCTGCACCACACCGAGACTCCTGCACACCGCAGGCTGTCACACTGAGCTCCACGCCACTCAGCACCGGGTAAACACACACACACTCGAAACGTCTGTGACAACACAGGACAAGCTCGGTGTTCCTTGTATTTCAGTGTCATCTGGAAGGTCAGAATTTGTAGCTGCACTGTTTTAGAAATCCTTCTCTTCTTTCTCATGGAGAATAGAGATAAGCTGCACTTTTTGTACTTTCTTAATCTCTGTGTTTGGTATTAGGTGTTCTATAGCTGTGACCAATGCCTTTGGGAGGTGGATTCCCTGATGACCAATAGTTGCTAGACTATTAATGGATATATAAAGAAGTTTCTGTAAATAAACTCTCTCTTTTCGGCATCGTGGGTTCTCCTGCCTGCTTCTCTGCCAGCTTCTGCAAATCCCACGAATATAATGAAATTTAAAACCAACAAGAATTTATTTTGATTGATTTAAAAATATAAATTTTTATTAGGCACTCCGTAAAGAGTGTAAAGGTTAAGTTTACATGGACTTGGGAGTGGAAGATAGAGTCAGGTGTTTCCCTGTCTAATGGGGGATGAAAACATTCAGCAGTGCTCTCCTCAGCGTAAGCATAGCTATGCTTTCCTCCACAAAGGCTGATCTTTACATGGCTTTTAGGAATTTCACAGCTTTTAGATCTCTTGTCCTCTACAGTTAATGTTGGCCAGCAAATTAAACAGTCATCCACAGGTCCCTTAGGGAGGCATAAACTCATCCACCAGTGCAATGCCACTGAAGCTCCATTTCTTTATGGTTTTGACAAAATTGGATCCTTGCACCGCTGGTGCTTGCCACCATGCAGAACACGCACAAGCCAGCGCACAGTGTGGTGTTTGCTTTATTAATGTGGCAGCAGGAGCAGTGAGTTTCAGAACAGTGTGCCCAAGGACAGCAAACACAGAGCCACGGCTTTTTCATGCCCAAGAGCAACAGTCAGCAGCTTCCTCTGCGGAAAGACCTGTTTCAGGGGATTCCAGCCAAATCCCTGAGCGTTGGCTCATTCTGGCTTGGCCCCCGTTCACCTAACGGCTTGTGTGAAGAGCACCCCTTCTGCTCAGCTGGCAGAAGCCTCTAGAAAGGGAAAAAAATGGGCAAAAGGCCCCTCCTGTACCTGCTTTTCTCTGGTCCTGCTAATACAAGTGTCAGACATGTCCTCAGAGGAACAATCATCTCCTCTGAGCTCACCCATTTCCTCTGAGCTCACCTGGCTGTGAAAAGAGGAGGAAGTTTATCTCCAGAAATGCATTAAGAGCAGTTGATATTTCCAGCTTCACTTTGGGTGACATACCAACATCTTTGCTATTGTTTGCTTTGTGTTGCAGGCCACTTTAAAGCCTCCAGATTATTTTAGTGATCTAAGGACATTGTTCTTCAAGTAGTGAAATGTTTTGTGGAGAGACAGCTCCTTCCTGTGAAGCAGCAGAAAACCGTAGTTTGAAGTTTACTTTCAAGTGTAATCTATACATAGCTAATGCATACTGGAAGGAAGCCAGTTTTTACTAGGAGCAGAAACAGTGTAAATGGTGGCATCAAGTTGCAGTTCAGCTTCCTTTTGGTAACAAATTGTTGAGACAGCACAATAAAAAAATAACCTTTCATCTATTGAGGAAAGGAAGGATGCAAAATGACATTGAGGTGAGCCTTCCAGTTCCAGTTCAGGCTGCTCCACAAATGGAAATGCCAGCTTTGTATTTGCAATTTTACAATATACAGGTCCAAAGAAGAGCACCAGTTACCGTCAAATAGAACGTGATGCTTGCATGGGATTTTTGCGCCCTGTGAAATACTGTTTTGTGTCATTTTAACCAACAGTGGGAGATGAAATACACTGAAAATGTCCAGTGTTTAAAATGTGCTATCAGAAGTCTGTATAGTCAGTTCAAATGTAATAAGATATATTCATATATATTCATATATATTCATATATATATCCATATATATTCATATATTCATATATTCATATCAATGCTTGGTATTTAAAAAACAATAGATCTGAAAACCATTAAACTGCAAGAAGCTAAATTTAGGGGTAAGAGTGAAAACTATAAAAATTAGCAGCTATACTATCATTGAATTGTAGTTCCTAAAATGTGCTAACAGGAAATATTCCCTGTAGGTATTAAAAAAAAAATACCTCTTATTTTGTGACAACATCAGAAATCCTGGTCCAAAATATAAGTTTTAAAGACTAAAAGTCAAAGCTATCAAATATAAAACTTTGTCAAGTGGCTTTATGTTACTGTGAAACAGAAATAGTTTATATTTGCACTTTTCAATACTGAAGCTGTAAAACTTGAGGTTTTAAGTGAGTTTTACATGAGTTTAAACACTCATGTAAAATTTACCCAATACCAAGTCTAATCCTTAGAGATTAAAAAAATTGTTTTTGTGCCAGCCTAGTACCAGATCCAGGGCTAAATTCACGTGTTAATATTATGAGTTTGGCAAGGGAAGGTGTTGAAGAGAGCACAGGCGATTTTTGCTTTCATTTCTGCAGTTTCCCTGCTGACATTTGTTGCCATTAGCCACTTTCGAGTTGATTTCAACTCCTATCAACTTAAACCTCCAAAACAGACTTAAAACACCCAGCAAAAAAAAAAAGAAAAAGAAAATCCTCCAGAAAGATGCACTCATGCACTGAGAGTGTCTGAACTTGACTGATGGCTCAGTAAGAAAAATATTAGTCCTATTGTACCACAGGAATGAAAGCTTATGTTGCACTGAACCATCCATGCAGCTCCTCACCACACACACATCTGAAATAGCAGTGCACTGGAAAATCAGGAATTGCCTGAGAAACATGAATTTGCTCAGTATAAATTTGGGTTGTTTCTTTTATCTTCCCTTTTGAGGCCCATAGGAATTTTTATTTTCAAAGGTGAGAGGAGGGATAGGACCTCGTGGGCAAGCAGCTCTCTGGTGCTATGGTTTGTTCTCATTGCCCACAGGGTGGCCTGGGCTTGGTCTGTTGAGTGCAATTATAATACCTTTTGCATTGAGAATTATTAAAGTTTCCATGAAATTTTCTACACTTCTCATTCTTAGAGTGTCTGATTGCCTTACTAGATAATTAAACTCTTACATTAATTTTGCATGTAGGGAGCTGACAAAAAAATACAAGAATTTGCTGCTGTATCCTGAGCTCAGTTTACAGAAGCCGTAACCCTTCCTAGAGCAGACTTTTTGATTGTATTTTCTCATTAAGACTCTCAAAGGTGCTTCTATAACTTAATTTTCATCAGTATACATAGATTAGATAGTCTGATTTACAGATGAAATTCACAAGATCTTATTTGGATCAGTGTATGTTTCTTCTGACCCACTTTCCTCATCCCCAACAGAGTCAAATTTAGGCATAGGTTCAACTTCTCACAGGGGGCAGTGCACTGTGAAAAATAAGACATTATACCCAGACTACTTCAATAAACATCATTTTTAAAATCAGCTCCAGCATAAACATGATATTTACTTATTTTATTTATTTACTTATTTTATTTAATCTAAAATGTAACTTTTTTGTTAGCTATGTAGAAAGGAAACAGACTTTGTAAGTGCTTTGCAAGTAGGATTACTATAAACAAAGCAAAAATTGCCAAGACTTTCAAGAGGCCAAAACAATAAGGAGGGATTGCAGGATTTCATCATTCCTTAGGAAATAAGAACAGGTTACCAATATTTTAGGTCTTATAAGTGTGATTTCAGCTTCTGACTATACAGCAGAAAGAGGCCTGGAGAAAGCGGCCTTAAATCTAAACAGCAGAACAAAAATATTTTTATTTCCCTTCCTGGACTTAGCTACTTTAAACTCTGTATTCAGATCAACCAGAACATTAAAAAGCAGTAAGTTTCAAATATGAAGTCTTTGAGAGGCTCTTCATTCAGACAACTCAAACTGAGAACTCTAAATGCAGTTTCAGCACCGGAATATAGAGGACAATATAGGACTCCTAACTGTCCATTCTAATGGATGCCTTGAAGTCTGCAACACACACAAATTGTCTCCTTTCATACTCATTACAAATATGTGTTAAAAGCAGCATTTGGCTGCTTTCGCTGGGTTGCTTTGTAGTTCACTGAAGGACTATTTACTCATCTGGTTCTTTGAGTTAAGGTCCATGAAAAATAAACCATTACCTGTGGTCCTCAAAAAGTGGCAGTTCATTTCAAAAAGGTTCAAACCTGCTTTTTGGGATTCATTCAACACCCCTCATGTTAAAACTCTCAAGAGTGATTACCAACATTCACCAGTCATGTTAGAAAATTTTCTTTTTGAACTTTTATGCTGTGAGTTTCTTTCTTTGTGCTGCCAGAACTTTGTAAAGATTCACCTTGAGCCTTGGCAGTGCAGAACCCAAGCAGTTGTGAGACCAATAGTCCTATACCCTACTTTTTTCCCGATGCTGAATTTTGCACACACAGTGCTTTGGCACTGACTTTTGTTTTGCAAAGTGGAAATAAATTTCAATTCACCATGTTTTACGAAAACCATATGGCTTAACTCACAGTTCTTCAGCTTGGCAAGATTTGCTTGTGGAAGCAAACATGACATGAATAGCTGAATTCCTTCTGCATTTAAATATGTTCTTGGAGATGGCCTTGACTGATACTGAAAACAAGCTATATTTGATTTAAAGTGAGGATCATATGATTTAATTCCATATATTATAAAAAATGAAATTAAAAATAAATAGCACAAAGAGACAAGAACTAAATGGATATTAGTGCAGTCCAAAAGAGAGACCAAATAAGTAGGTTAAACTGTAGCATTTGGTGGAATCACTCCAATGACTGTAGAAAATCTGTTAAATTTAATGCTGCCTCAGGACTAGTTTTTGAGACTTCTTATGAATTATGTGGTACAAGATGCTTTTTACAATCTTTCATTAAGTAAATGAATAAAAAATTAGAGGGGGGAAAGCAAGATAATCCCATTTTTGGAGGTATTAAAAATATAAATTCAGGTAAGATACACCTTCTATTGACAGTGGAATAAATCAAGATATTAAAACCTCTGAATATATCAATTTCAGACTGTCAGGAGAGAAAAAAACTGGTCTCATTAAATTTTGCTTCCATTTGCTGATCTCTGCTGTTACGAGAATTCATGGGCAACAGGGACAATTACATTGTCTGCTGGGGAGGATCAAAGGTGGAAAGAGCAAGGCTTGGTTTGGTGCTACTCAAAGACAAGGAGGGAAATAATGTCCAGATGTGAACAGCCAGGCTCCAAGTTGAGTAACATTTGAAGTAGATTTGAAGAAGACTGTGCCACTCAGAAACCTGCTTGTCTTTGCATTATCTTCATATTTTGTTACCTGAAGAGCTCCTTGCCCCTTTCTCACCATTTCCAGCTCAAACTGAGCTTGATAAGTCATTGTCATACATGGCTGAAACTGTGACTACAGGTGGTGTGAAGCTGGGACAAGATTGGAGGCGTGTTTTATAAAACATCCTTAGGAAAACCAAAATATTATGGCACTACTCACCTGATACTCGGTGTTGTATGGAGAATAAACACCATGGTCATCATTTCTGTGAAATTCAGGCTTATGTAGTGATACTTTGCCTCCCAAACACTGGAGTCATGTTTACCCAAGGAAAAAAAAAACAAAAACAAACCCTCGTCTTGATGGGTAACAATAAGATTGAAATATTAGTGAGACAGAAAATCAATTTTCTTTCGGAAAAATTGTTTTTTCAGGTAAAAAGCTTCAAGACAATTCACATAAAAACAATGAATATCGTGTGTCTCTAATGACCCAAGTTTCCATTTTTCTCAGCTGTAAGTACATTTGGTAGTCATTCATTTTCTACTGAAATTACTATTTTCCTTCTTAACTATTAAAATTTGTGTCATGACACCAGACTGTTCATTTCAGGTGATGCAAGCACTTGCTAACCTCTTAGATAACCTCTGAGAATGACTTTCTCTAGCAGGCCTGAGGAATGATTCATGTGCCTGAGCACTGCTGTATTTTTCCCAATGTTATCAGTTGGTCTAATAAAAACTATGACCTCTTCTTGTCTTGTTTATATCCCTTGATCTTAACACTAAAATCAGCCCTACAACTACAATAAAAATTAATGCAGAAGGCCTTGAGCATGGGAACAGTAATAATAAAGAGTCTGAAGTGAACATTTTCCCTCTATTTTATGAAGGCCACATTTCATCAGTGGTTTTTTTTTTTTTAAATATAGGCATTTCAGTCAGTTTTAAATTCATACCAGCTTTCCGTACCCAGAAACTGGATACGACAGTGCCACAGCCAAAGGGGAGTCATCAGCTGCATTGTACGGCTTTGTGCTCAGCCTCATCGCGTGGGTGCCTCTGCTGGCAGCATCTTCAGCCCCTGTCTTCTCACTTTCAGTGTCTTAATTCAAAAGAGATGAAATCTGTGTCACTTTTCATTATTGTGTATCTTACTTTTCATTTTGTTACCCGTTTCGTGTATCCAATTCTTCAAGCTTCTGCACTGTTTATTTGAAATAAAATAGGATTCTTATTTCACCATGGGAAGCAATCTGTGTTGCTCTTTTCTTAGATAATCTGTGCAACGTTGCTTGCTGTGGTCATTTCATCTCAAATGGGTGTTCATTACAGCCCTTGCCTTAAATCAGTTTTAGGGTTATGCCATTAGTTGATAAACTCTTTTGGAATTGCTCTATTAAGGAGTTTCTGGCTGTGTTCATTTTGTCCCACCTCAGAAGACTTTGATGATATTTAATAAATCCTTAAAACAATCTTTAATTAACCCCTGAGATTTATTTCCTTTACAAGCTACTTTCCCTTTTGTACAGGCTCTCTCATACAAACCTGGCTGCTTTTGGGATTTTTCTGATACCTGTACATTGCAGGCAATTCCTTCACGAGGGTGAAAACTCAAGGAATTAACCAGTATTTTATTATTTCACGCTCCTGCTTCAAGCTCCTTCAAAACCTCCACTGAATTTATTGCATAAATGGTTTTAATTGTATCTATTTTCCACAGTATTCTAGAATATTAAATTAAAAATATATCCCTTAAGGCAAAGGAAAAGGTGCGTACATCAGCTGCAGTATCATGATTGCCAATCTGCAGTATACATCTAGGGTCTAGGAACTGTGATAATTTGTTATCTTCATCTAAGAGCCACCTTCAGGACCCCCTATTTATTATTTGACATGAAAATTTGTTGGAATAATTTCCATGCTTTTCTTTATGCATTTATCTCTGTTGGGCAGTATAGGATCTTGGAGATGGAGTTCTGAAGAATATAGTTTTTTCTTTGAATGTAAGGAATTGGAGTGAAGTGTTTTATTAGCTTGATTCATTCTTTTCTTATCTTTAATTTTCTATTGCTTTAGACTAACCAGCACAGTTTTAATTCATTTTCTTAACTGATTTTCACTCAAATGCTGCCATTCTGTCCATCAAAAATAATAGCGTTTGAAATTCTTCATCAGAAATTTACATCAGTTGTCAGATAACAGGTTAAAATCCTGAAGGATGTTTCTTGGGAAAGAGACAAATCCTCTGGGTTTCCTCTAATGTAATTAGAGTAAGAAAAGATTTTCTAAAGGGTGTCTTGGAAATGTTGAAAACAAAAGTAGCCAAGACACAGCTCAGTTACCTCCTGAAAGTGGAGATTCTTGTCAAGGAGGGGAATTGAGGTCACTAATTGACAACACTTAAAAGATCTTCAGAGGAGACAGCAAATCTGTCTTTGAAAAAGTGGTCCAGATCAGTGAAAGACAAGACAAGAGAGTCCATTTTTCTCCACTTCCTTTTATTATGACTGCCGCTACAAGAATGGTTTTCAGAGACTTAAAAACTGAAATAATAATATTCCAGCAACATGATGAAAAAGCATATGAAAATAAATAGTGATCCAATTTGCAGAAGAGTCAGAAATCTGACTTCCCTGTAGAGAAGTCTTAACAGTAGAGGTTCCAAGACGAGTTCTGGAGGCAAATGGTGCCCCCAGTTTGAAGGAATTGTAGAAAGTGAATCCCACGGGATGTGAGGATGTGATCCCCGGTTCCCGCAGGAGGGAAGAGGAGGAGTTGGCCCATGCAGATGTTTTGTTGCCCACCAACGCCATTTGTATCTGCAGTGGCTAGCTCTGACAACGCTCAGCTGCCTTAGGGAACGAGACGCCGTCTGTCAGTGTCGATGAAAGCAGCGCGACAGGAGACTCGGGGAGGCAGGACGAGCCGGGAATGGGAACGAAGGAGACGGACTCCGAGGCTGAATCTTCTCGGGACAGGGTTTATTGGGGTGTAGGGCAAAGCGACGGAAGGATGAAGGTGGAGAGAAGATGGAGGCTCGAGGCCACGCGCAGCCTCATGCAGGGGTTTAAAAGGGAACAAGCAACAGGAGTGGTTAACAACAACGGCCAATGGGGAAGGGGTAGAGGGGCGGTACAAAGGTGATGGAAAGGGGACACAAGCCAATAGGGACTCACGAGGGGAGGAGTCAGAACTGGGGATCCAATCAGCAACATGGGAGACCTTTGTGGAAGCATAACCAAATGGGTAGGGAACAGGAGCAGGAGAGAGTGCGGCCAATCAGGTCTCCAGGATTTACATATTCAAACTAGGGGCCGCAGGGACTCATGGTGTCTCACCATGACGAAGAGGAATAAGGCTTCAAACCTATTGCCACCAATCGCTCGCTTGGCCCTGTTCTCCCTACGGCTGCCCTTGTGAGCTTTTTCGCACTATTCGCACTTGTGCTGCCACAACAGCCCACAACCCGTTCACATAACAAATTCAAGCATGAAAACAATCCAGGCAAGCACTCTTGTGCTCCCTTTAACCCAGCCAAACTTGTCAGCAGCAGTGAAGCGGATATTGCCAGCTCTGAGAGGAGCCCAGGCTGCCCGAGCAAATCCCCAAGGCTGCTGCAAGGTGGGAAGTGAGGGGCTGATATCTAAAATCAGAAACTGTTTGCAGTTGGTGATGCCAGTCCTGTGCTTCCCTCCAGGAATGGGAATGATAGAAAGCAAACTTTAATAGAGCTGAGGGCTTATATAAAGTGTTAAGCAGTAATGGTGAAGATAAAACACAAAGAAACACACAGGGTAGGACAGGAGGCAGGCGAGATGCTTTTAAAATTAACAGGCAAGATCTTGGAAAGACAAAATCAAGAATTAAATTAACAACTCTCCTGAAAAGGAGTTTTAATTCAGTGAAGCCCTTGTTTGTGTGGCTACAATAACCACACTGAGGAAATTCCTGGCTGCTTCCCTGGCAGTAAGTGCGTCTCTCCTCTTCTGTCTACTAGGGGCTGACGGCTGCATCATTCCTGTCCTCACTAGTGATCCCATTTGAGCTGACCTCTGCTTCTCTCAAATTGCCTCATTCATTCAAGAACACAATTTAAACTCTTAGCAAATTCCCTCAAACTGTATTAGATTTTTCATTTTCCTGGGGAAAGCACAGGCCTGGGCCTAAGGAGGTCCCACTTCTTCAAAGCGTGGCACTGAATATAAGTTTATTTCTCCCTATAATCATTGATTCATGTATCTTCTCTGACCACAGCCAGGACTGGTTAACACATAAGACACAGAGATTCAAAAACAATAGTATCTTCGTGTGTGTGCAGGGAGATGGAAAAGCTCAGGCTTACCGAGATACAAACACGTCATTGCATCACCAAATCTAAATCGCAAATATTGCTAAAATTCTTTTGCATGTTATAGCCTCATATAAATGTCCTGGAAGAAAAACTGACAGGTACAAGACACCCAAGCCTTGGGTAACCTGACGTCAATGTTCAGTCTCCTCTGTTATAAAACGTGGCAGGGTCTATTACTTGGGGGTTTTTTCCCTGTGTCATCTGCTAATTTTGTTCTGCACGGCTCACAGCAAATGACTTCTTTAATGCCATTATTACTCTAACTGTGAATTCTGGACAAGATAGTGCCTCCTTTAACACTTCACACCTGGCTTTTGCAGATTCCACAAGTTTGCTGAAAGTACTGCCAAGAGGCAAAGCTTATTTGGGGTCATTACAGCAATGTGAGCAGACCCCGGTGTGGGTCACCGTTCTGGGGCTTTGTGCTCTGGTTTTAACTGGGATTTGTACTTAGCAGCAGTGTCCTGAAGAGAAGATTTTGAGGCTTGTAGGAGCTGAGAACTGAGCCTGTGAGAATCATCCTGCCCTTACCCCTTACACCATCACAGAGGGGCACACATGGCTTTAGCCTCTTTCCAAGCTTTTAAGCCAATTTTGCTTGCATGTAAAAGCTCTTAATGTTGGCTTGCACACAGGTGGGTTTGTATGTCTGAAATGTGTGTTTGGCTGGCCACGATGCTGAGTGATTTTAGCTACAATACTGAATTGCAAGGACTGTGAAGCCTCCAAATGTGTGTTTCTGGTGTTGAAATGGAAACTTTAAAGTGGGGGTTCAAGCATTCCAAAGGACCAATATGGAAAGTTTGGCATCCTCCTGCTCTCTTTCCTGCTCTGTTTCCCCTCTGGAAAATTCTGGGAAGCCTCTCTCACAGCCCATCCTTGTCTGCCAGCATATCCTGGCTCACTTTAAGCACTGAATGTGCCACCTGTACAGATTTTAGCTGGGAACACATCTGAAGTTTACACGAGTTTTAAGAGTACCATTTTCATAAATGAAAAAGCATGTTTTTGGAAAATATTCACACTTCATGTGCTTTCTGGAAGCATCACTTAGATTTGCAAGATTCAAGAAATTAAGATTACAGTTCTTTGTTGTGACAGGGCTAACCAGGCAGTCTCCAAATAAGCTTTGGAGTCCATTCAAAAAGAAAGAAAATCACAGTGGTATCCAGGTGTGGAAGGAATGGTACTGAAAACACTTCCAAAATCGGATGCAGTGACTTTCCTGGCATCAGAGCCAGGGTTAATTTGATTTGTTCAATGCCATATGTGCTTTCTGACTTGCTATATAGTACCTGTGATATCTTACTCTTTCTGATTGCCCTCCTGTATTGGGTGGATTTGTATGGCAGAAGTTCACTAGATTCTTTCCACTGACCTGCCTGGTTCAGAAGAAACACATATACTCTGGGAGAAGCCTTTCATCCTGTACATTCTCTCACACCTCTTTCTCAAAATACAGTCTAATCTTACTGAGAGTCCAGGGCTCTTGAGTGTGTTTGGTAATAAAGGGAGCAATTCTCTAACATGAAGATGGTATCTTCTTGTTGAAAAATTCTTTTAGCGTTTGTTGTCCCTTTCTATGAGCCTACCTTCATGTTTGATAATAAAACACATCTGCTGATGGAGACAAAAACCTTTCACAGAAGACAGAGAAATACGAAGTCTGAATGGTGTAATTGGGATCCATAACAAGTAGGAATGTAAAAATAAGTTTGTTTAAGTTGAGATTTTTTCACAGTATGCAAAAAAATAAGGCGTTCCTTGGAGAACACAGCATCATTTAGCATTTTATAGAGCATTTTGGTTTTGTTGTGGCTGGGAGGCAGAAGTAATCAGCTTCTCAGAAACTGAGAGGGAGAGAGCCCATGCTAAATGTACTTTTTACAGTATGGTAGAGTAACACTGGAAAATTGCCAAAAGCACTTTTTACATCAAGAAGGATTAGAAACAGGTGTTTGCCCAGCAGGTATAGCAAAAAGCCCCTATATGCAAATAATCAAAAACCTCTTCTGCCTTAAGAAAAAAAAAGCACTTCTTTAAAGCTTGGCATGTAAATACTTCTGAGATGTGTTATAAATCTTCAGAAATAGAAATGCAAGGAAGACAAAGGTGATTCAGGTAGAGGTTTTTCACTCAGCAGTGTCAAACACTGCTTTATTAGCCACGACACCAAGACAGAAGCAGGATGTGGTTGCTGCCTTCTGTCACTCTGCTTGCTAGTCACTGCAGCCATTAAAATGCCAGAAAGAAGGGAGCTGCAGAAATAATGAACATATTGGATGGAGTCTATATTATTTTTAACTATCCCTTCTAGAATTTTACTTGTTTTGTTCATTTCTGAGGATGTTTGTTTCTGATATTTATGGCTGAACATCTGTTTTATAATCTCTGGAGAAAGTTGTGCAGAATAAATTCACTGTCATTAAATACAGAGCAGTGTTGAACTACTCTACTCCCCAGTTCAAAACATTGCTGTTGTTTCAGGGCTTGAAATGTTTCTCTTCAAGGCTAATTGATCGTGATCCATGTGACAGCTTCTCCTCTCCAAACAGGAAATATCACTAAGGGATTCTTTGCCTTTCTTAAAGCCTGTGTCTGTATCTTAAAAGTTGTCTGTTCTCAGCTGGGCAGTGGTTTTGATGGAGTTAAAGGTGAGGTGGATCCAGGATTAAAACAGCCCTGTCAATCCAGAAAGCCAATGTCAGGCATCATCCAACCTGCTGTAAAACCCAGGCATGAAGAAGCCAAAATTCCCTAGTCAGATTTGAGAAGAGAAAGTTTCCACTCAAGGGAGGGTTTGGCTTATGCAACACTCATGAAGGGACAGATAGACACATGGCTTCTGGTGGGAGAGCGTGTGAAGCACCCACGATGATGCATTTGCTGCTCCGTGGCTTCCCAGCAGGCTCCTGGAAAACCAATTAGCACCTTCATTTACCAGTTTGCAGCCCCATTAGAAATGTCCTGGTGAAAAGGCATCTCTCAGCCTGACATGTCATCCCTAGTTACTTTCCATGGCACATTCCTGCTCGTAGATGATGTTTTTACATGGTCTCCCTCTGTGTCTGTCCCCTCGGCTCCTGCCTCCCAGCAGTCAGCCTGTCAAAGCTGCCAGGCTTCGCTTTTTTCCATTATTCAGAAGAACACCAGGGACAACCTCTTTTAAATTGCTTTGGTCCTTTGTCTCTCAAGGCCAGACCCTATTTCTCTTCCCTGTGTCCCACATCTTCCCGTGGGCTCTGCTTGCCTCTGTGATTAGAATTATCTGGCGATGTCGCGGTGATGATCACAGCTGATCACGGCAGCCAGGCGTGGGGTTGCCGGGAGGTAACAACTTCACAAGACCCAGAGAACAAAAAAAAAGAGAGAAAGCAGCTAGGATTTTTAGAAATAACTGAGCATCCTGTTTTTCATTAAATTTTAATGGGCATGAAGGTCATACACTGAGCTCATGATCCCGCTTGTGCCTGGAGAAAGAATACAAACTGAAAACACTATGATTGTATCTTCAGTTATTCTTTCTTTCTTATCAGTTACAGTAACTGCATTCCCTGGCATTCTGGATTGGTATTTGTTTTTTAACGTTTTGGAACTTAGTATTATTTATTTTATACTGAGTAGAAATTATTTTCTGAGCAATGTTTTAAAAAGCAGCTGCTCAAGAACTAAAAATCATAAGGTTGGAAGAGAAAAAGTTGGCAGGTTTTGGAAGCAGAATCCTGAACTGTCACACCAGCTCAGCATTCAGCTCAGAATTCATATCAGTGACCACCCCAAAAGATATTCAGAGTTTTGGGTCCCCAAGCCTGGAGAGCTCCAATTCTTCCTAGGTGTATTTCCCATTAATTTCCCTGGAGTGTATTGTCCTGCCAGAAGCAAGACAAACTCTTTTGGGAAGATACTGGCCAGAATTTAATATGGTGAAAAATTAAAAATTTTGAACATAGCCTGAGTTTTTCTCTATCAGCAATGACAAAGATAAAAGAGAGGACATAATAAAATACTTTGCTGCCTAAGGGGACCTCTCATTTGGAAGTTAATAACTGTTTGAGTAAAAATTATTACCGACAAACTAACATGCATACTGAAAAGACAAACAAGGGGTCTGTAAATAAAACAAATTTATTTCCTGTTTCAATTGGATCCTGCAAGTGTTTTCACAACTAAGAAGAATTGCTTACAGAGGAGTTTCTCAGAGAGCTGCCTGGGTACTGAGTGTGTGATGCCTCCTCCGTATTCAGCACTACTGCAGGAAGGAAAATTAATTGAGGAGATTAATATGCAGTGCTCAAGGCCGAGGCGATCAGATAAATTTCTACTGCTTCAATACAAGCTGAGACCTACTCAGAAGTTCATTTTGCCTGTGCAGTGACACTTTTCATCAGTGTTCCCCTGCTCTAAAAAAACTGCTTCCCGGGCAACCCTCAGAATTGAGGGGCTAATTCACTTTCTTTTGCGTCTATAACCTGCAGAGACTGTGATCAGCCTTTCTGAGAGGACTAACAATGGGGAAAAAAGCTAGAGATAGCTCCAAACTGATGGTTGACATCTTAATAGTGACTTTTCTCATAACATCTTCCTGTTATGTCTGTACTTGCCAAATCAGGCACACAATTAACAAGTGCTGAGCACACAGACAGGACAGAATTGCTGCTAAATTACAGGTTTTGTTTGGTTTGCTTCATCCTATCCCTTTCCTTGAGAAAAATAATTTGATACTTTTTCAGCATCTTAATTCAAATTTACTCCTTTCTTCATTTATTCTTCAAAAAATCTAAATGTATGTTATACACTTTGAGATTTTCCTCCATAGCATTATTTCCTTTCTTTCTCCCCCCAGATCCTTTTCTTTTGCACTCCTGTTCAGCATGGATTCCCAAGGCACAATTTGAGGGATGTCTTGGTGGACGCACAGTGGAATAAGTGCCATGGAAAGCATGGAGACAGAGTGGTGTGGGGAAAAAAATTAAAAAGAAAAAAAAAATTAAAAACACCTCAAACAAAGGAAAAGCAAGCAATTTAAAAAGCAGAGGTTTAGGCTACCCTGTCTTTATCCTGGCAAAAGCCCTTGCTCGTCTCCCTTCCAAAGAAGGAGAAGTACAGAAGAATGGAGAAAAAACAAGCGCAGAAGGAACCCCGGTCACCACTAGCAGCTCAGTCCCCAACCAAACAGAACTTCCAAATGTGCCTACACATCTGCAGGAGCTTTGCTCTGGGTGTATTGACCTCTTTTTCAGCTGGTGCTGCACAAAGTTTGCAAGGTCAGGAGAGCCAGGCCAAGAAGAAATGGTCACAGCAGTGAAATGAGATGAGATGCTGCTTGGTGTTCCTTGGTTCTGAGGGGCACTCTGCCCCCAAATCCACTAGGCACACTTTGATGAAGGCAGGCATGTCAATGCAAAGTTATTTTCTTGCTTTTACAGTCATTTTAAGTCCTTCATCCATACCTGTTTCTGCAAGTAAAAAGCTTTCTTGGTTAACAGCTGGCCTTTTCCTCAGATCTGCAGCTTAGTGCTTGCCAGAATCCATCCTCTACCAGAAGCAAACAGAGCAGGTGGAAACTCACATGTTGAAGTTTTTTTCCTTCATACCTTCAGCTTTATTTTATTCTCCTTGGGCATAGACAATAACCTCTTTACCTCCAATTTTAAATGACCCCAATGCAAACAGATCAAGGAACTGGGAGCATTTTTATTTTGTTTTGGATGATTATTTTGCCCAAAGCTCTCAACCTGCTTCACTTAGTTATAAAATGTAATGCTATCTGATATACCACACATGTGAACGCTTTTAAAGCTTGTGCCTCAAAGTTTGGAAATTAGCAAATATAGAACTGCTTACTTGGGTCTCGGATGTTATCCACATCTCAGCAGGATCTCTAATGGATTTTCCACATCATTTAATATCTTGCAAGATATAACAACACATTGTGTCATTTTTCAGAAGCAATTAAGCTAAAGCTATGATTTGAGGGAAACTGCCTGCCACTTCATCAGAAAGCAATATGCTTCCTTTGCCAAAGTTTAGCCTTCACAAAGGGGGCCAATTCAACAACGCTAAAAAGTGAAGCTCAGGATCTGTGGGCATTTGTAGAATAGCTCCTTTAAGTGGGAAATACTGCATGCATGGATGAAAAGAGACCCTGTGTTGGGTAGGAAGACCTGGAAAAAGATGATATTAAAACCACGGGAGAAATGGAACTAGGAACAAGTTTTGACTTGCCCAACCCCAGTCACTGAGATAGCCAGAGGGCAAGGCTTATCAGCCTTTGTTAGTGTTAATGGGCGCTTAGCAGGAAACAAAAGACTGCTCCTGGGTGGACCCCGAAAACTCCCAAATCTTATCATTTCAATAGAAGGTTGTAAAGCCAGTTTTTAGGAGTTTAATATGTAACATCTATGGTAATAAAAAGACTCTCATAGGCTATATGTAAATGATGTAGAGTTTGCATCTTGTACTGGATTGGTTGGTGGAAATTAGAATGTTCATCAGGGAACCTTTTTATGTTATTGGAAGCAACACATTGTATGCCCTTTTCTATCTTCTCTTACTTCCCTCTGTAACTCTCCCAGTGCCCCTGCTCTGCCACGGGGCTGCGCCTGGCAGCCTCGTGGCAGGGTTCCCTTCCTCCCACTCCTCTTTCACAATAAACTACCATGCTTTGAAACTGAAGGGCAGAGAGAGCTGATTCAAACCGTCCGCAGAGGTATCCACGGCAGGAACCCCATCATTTCTTCCTTCAACCCTGGATTTCCCATTTGGCATTACAAGCTGTGCGGGCACAGCCAAGGTCATGCACAACAAGCACAGCTCATGTAAAGAAACACCCAATGCTGTCGCTCTGCCTTGCTGGTGAGCTCAGGTGAGGCACTAACACATCAGCACAGCTCCCAGGGCTGCCACATGGCCGTCCAGGCTGAACAACAAGGGGAGGATCCAAAGTTCCTCTGGAGCTGCCCATGGAGACAAACCCCGTGCCCACTCAGCCCCTGGGAGAAGCTGTGTGGGTCAGAGAAAAACTAACAAGTTGTTCTGGTTATCACTAACATTTTGCTCACAGCAAGGTGGTGGCTGGGATAGTCAAAACAACACAGAAAACAAAGGAAAGCAAGGCCATGGCCAAGTTCCAGAGGGCAAGGACTAGCCAGGAGCGCAGAAAAGATGAATATCAGGAGATGCCTGGAAATCATTGCTTAAAGTTGTCCAACAACTTCTATGAAATATCTTTAAATGGACATATGAGCTGCATGCACATGCTCAGCCAACCCACTGATACATAGAGAGCAGCTGTTGGTCACACTAGAGGTAAAGTTTCATTTTAGTAAATTTTTAGCGTTTCATATTGCTCTAATTCATTTTGAATTCATGGGTTTTTATGTTTTCCTCTATGTAAAAGCTGAAATATTTTGTTAAAGTTGAATGGAAATCAACTTACAAATTCTGGTCTGACTTTAAAATACAAGCAACTTTGCAAACCTAATTATACATATTCAGAAAAATCTTGGAGGCTGGTTAAAAACCATTCCTGCCCTGGAGACCTTTCAAGCTTATGAAAATCTGGAGATCAACAAAGGGCAGAACCGTCATGCTCATTTTGCACATTTCATTAGATCTAAAGAACAAGCCAAATGTGTGGTGAGGAGGAATAGGGCAGGGTAGGAGGTCTGGCTTGTAGCCTTACAGTTATGTGCATTTGCAATGCAAATTTCGCACATGCAATAAAGTTGCTATTACAGTTTGATCAAGAGAGGGTTTTAAAATATATGAACTGAACAGTTTATGAGTAACCTCTTTTCACAGCTTGTAATTGGTTACGGTTTCAGTTCCAGTCCAGAGAGCAAGAAGAATAATCTCAGAGTTTTGAATTAGGTCCAGATGGGATATCAACCCTCCTGCTTCAAAGCACAACATAACCTGTAAGTGCTGGAATTTCAAAGAAGCTTCCCAAAACATGGAGGCTTTTGGCACTAATCTGAGATTCTGTTTTTCCACAGGGTAAGGCAGAATGTTCGGGAGGAGCACTAAACTAACATCAATTGGGTAATTCTTCAATGCTCTCTTTTCTATGCACCTGTCCACTCTTCAGACCAGGTACTTAAATTCCTAATAGAGGGTTGATATACATCTGATTTCTTTATACGTGTCAAAAATTATGTGGTCTTGCATGGCAGAAGAGATTCATCAGCCAATCTTAGTCACCCTAACTTGAGTCTTTAATTTTTTTCTTCTGAATAAAGAGTTACTTTGACTGCTGTTAAAAAAATGACAAGATCTGCCACCTTTAAATTTCCTGTAATGATTTAATAAGGCTTTTTTAACTCTTTCAAATATACATATTTTTATTCCAGAGTGAGATCAATCCCACATGATAATGGCAGTTCTGAATATACAAAGGACAAGGCATTTTGTAGCTACTGATGTCTGTTTTGCAAAAAAACCCACTATTTTTGCAAAAGCTAAATGGAATGTGATAATAAGGTCTCTTACATTCTATTGTATTACAAAGAGCTACCCATGACCCTGTTCACCAAATGGAAAGAGAAGCATATATTTTTTAGGCATGGACAAGAAAAAAATACAACCTGTAAGTTTGCTGGGATCAGAGTAGAAACTCACTAGCAAAAATCATGAGCATTTGGCATTGTGTGAGGAAAAGATTGAAATCCTTATTTTTTAGTCATTTTAAGAGACAACGTACTACTCAGGATGCAAGTGTGGCACCTCGACACCAGGTGTACATCTTTTGCAACCTGCTCCTGGCAACCCAAAAATCAGTTTACAGCAACTTCACCATCTGGACAGAAGAGAGACTGTAAAACCCCTGTTCTGGAAATTAGCTGAGAACAGAGTGAAGGAAGCAGCTTCACAAGCTGAGAAGCACCTGCTGCAGAAATTATAGTTATTACAATGACAAAAAACAGTTCTTTCCATGACCTATCTTAGTGTAGATCTCATTGCCAGTCCACTGCAGAGCATCCTCATGAGGAAGCTGTAACTTCAGTGAGGTCTCCTCTTCTCCAGGCTGAACAGACCAAGTGCCCTCAGCCACTCCTCACACAGCTTCCCCTCGAGGCCCTTCACCATCTTTGTTGTCCCATTTGGACTCTCTCTAATAGTTTAATGTCTTTCTTATTTTGTGGCACCCAAAACTGCGCACAATATTCAAGGTGAGGCCGCCCCAGGTCAGAGCAGAGCAGGACTATCCCCTCCCTTGCCCGGCTGGCCATGCTGTGCCTGATGTCCCCAGGACAGGGATGTCCCTCCTGGCTCCAGGGCACTGCTGACCCCTGTTCAACTTTCCATCAACCAAGACCCCCAGGTCCCTTTCCACGGAGCTGCTTTCCAGACCCTCATTCCCAGTTTATACACATAACCGGAGTTGCCTCACCCCAGGTCTGAATCAAAAGCCTTGAGTTCTATCACAAATATAATTACAATTGTAATTGTACCATTGTACAATCCTTCTACACCAAAATTAACTTACCAAAATTCAAGATCAACTTAAAGCAGTCAACTCAAAAAATACCATGTTAATGAAATAGAGAAACTGGCATGAATTCTACAAAATTTGTTAACACTTATAATCTATGTCCAGATCAGTATTACTCGGACTGGAAGAAGACTGTATTTTTTTTTTTTAAGTCAGAACACACCACTTTTATAAACCACCATGGTATTATTCTCTGTCTGTCCTGTTTGATCCTTCAGTTCCTCCTGTGCAAATGACTTCTCTTGGCTGCTCCCCCACAGCTGAGCCTGTCACCTCCTTATCTGCCAGCTCCAAAAGTGCTAATTACTCCTTTTTTCTCTCTTGTCATCTAGCGTATTAATATAATTAAATTAAAATATGAGCAGTTGTTTCTAACTTTTGGTGAGCATTGAGTTTGTTGCTTCTTTGTCAGATACCATGAAAGTACTTGTGCCAGAAAGCTTTTTATATCAGCATCAGGCTGCTTAATAAAACCTGTTAAACCTCCCTACATTTGTTCCCCCATTTTCTTAGTACAGCTAGAATACAGAACAGCTGTTACTATACATTTGTAGGGCAATTTCTGAGTTAATTGAGCCAATTCATTGCTGTAAAAATAAGTGAGATCTACTGCATTCTGTCTTGTTTGGACTTTTCTGATAATTAGGGTTTTATTTGATTCTATCCATTTTAAATAAATGACACATTTTAACTCATAATGGCGAAAGTTTAGCAAAGTTAGTGTCATGCATTGAACCAAAATTAATCATAAGGACGTCTGTGTTAGAAGACCTGTGAATTTACTTTGTTCGGGTAAGTTTTCTATTGAAAACAAGAGCCAACAAGATTTTTTTTTTTTTAATATCTGGTTGTTTTAGCTATGAGCTTCCTTTCATTTTTGAAACTTGGGTTAATTAAACTATATTTTAGACTCTGTGAGAAAATTTCAAAGTTCTGAAGACAAAAATTATAAACTTCTTAGGAGGTAGTCACATAGGGATATATAGGCATGTATATATTAGTGTAAGTGAAAATTTTTAATAAATAATTAATTTTATTCTTGAAGTTGCATGTTGTACTCCACACACAATATGTTCACTGTCAAACATTTACATTTTGATTTCTCAGTCATTATCTTGTCTTTTTCTTTTTGGCAGCTGTCAGAATTTGTAGAAGGAAAATGATGAAGTGAAGATCTGTAATATTTTTCTGTTTGCTGTATGTCTTTGCATTCATCTGGAAAGTGTAGACAGGCTTTTACAAATATTTTTTATCTAGGTCTGTTCAGCAGAGTTTTCAATGAGACTGTCATTTATGCGTTGGAATGTAAGAGGAACTCATCAAGTCTTCTATACATAAAGTGTGTCTTTTGAACCTTATTTCTGTAAAGTCTGTTTGGTAATGGATAATTAGGGATTATTGGTTTGGAAGTGAGAAAAATAAATAGAATAAACCAATGGAAAAGAAAAGGGATTAAATGGAAACTGGGTTCATAATTAACTGCCCTTTAAAAACCTGTCTTTAAGAGGTATCTTGGTGATTCAGACTTGTATGCAATACTAGATCTCTGCAAGGCTTCCACTCTTTCATCCCTCCTCCTCTTTGCTATTTTCCACATTTGCTATATTTAATCTCTGATTAGATGTAAATGCTGGGAATCAGGCAGGGGTCACCTTGAGTCTGAACAGCGCCTAGTTCACATGAGTCCTATTCTTAGTGGTAAAGTTATTGCCGGATGTCATAAGATCACCCTCAAAACAGCGCTCCCAGAAATCAGTTTCATGGGTCCCAGTCCTGCAAAGACTCTGCCAGAATTGATTGGACCATTGGAGAAGCATGAAGCAAAATAAGTGCAAACAAGTCTTTGCAGAATCACAGATGCTCACTGGAGATTAAGAATATATTCTCAGCTGTGTTTCAGAGGCAGAAGCCCAAGCATATGGAGCAGGGCTGATGAACTTCTGTTACTTAGCATTTATGGAATGAGCAACAGTGAAGACACTGTGAAAATGTGTGAAGGAGAACTAAACCTTCTTCACCACATTTTTCACCAAAGAATCATTCAAGACAATGGAACTAATTTAGTATAAAAGATACAAGGTATGCTGCCTTTCTTTATTGAAAGTTTCAGCTGAGTGGAAAAAAAAAATTTAAAAAATCCCCACCACATTTGCAGATAGGGAAATTATTCTTGAGTGTGGGTGTAGATAGAAAAATAAAAGTAGCACTTAAGATTAAACAAGGAGTAGGAGGAAATGTCTGTAGAGAGAAAAGTAGGACTTTATATCCTTAAAGCTCAAAGTTAAAAGACATCTGAAATACCATCAGAGATAACATCAATCAAGAGAATGCAAAATTAGGAAACATGTCTTTATCATCTGTCAGTAGGGGTCAAATTCCATTTCAGTTTTTCCTGACAAAAATTGAGACTGTTTTCTTTTGACAATGAAAAGAAGTTTTATTATCCTCAAATAAATCTGCTTTTCTTTATTCGTTTGTATTTTGTTTTCTCATTTTTTGAGCTTCATAATAAAAACAGCCAAGAGAGTCATTAAACTGTTGGTGGAGGAGTCATAGCCATCAGATGTCTTTCAATAACTCTCAGGATGTGTGTCATCTAAATTCATTTCCTGCCCCCAAAGCTCAAAATGCTCAAATCTACAATTCCTTCCTCCCAAGAGAAAGACCTCAGAAGCCTCCATATTTTTTTTTTTAAGTTGAATGATTCCAGCACAAAGCTGTTTGAAGCAAAATTTCTTTTCACGAGTGGTGAGACTGTTTCCAAGGAATTAAGAGACCATTCAATCTCTTCAAATAGCCGGGCAGCACAAAATCCCTAAATATGATAAAATATGGTAATATGAAGAGATCTTTCAGGAACAACTACACATTAACATAACAAAATAAACCAAAGGGAACCCAGCAGGATAATTCATGTACCATCATTTCTGGCTGTAGGTACCCAAAGCAGAAATCCACATAACCCTGTGGTGGGAGTCAGATGGAGAAGGCAGGGAGCATGGAGGCTGCCCAGGAGGGAGGTCTGGCACATCTCCCCTGCCCAGCTCCTCACCTGGCCAGAGAGAGCTCTGCCAGGGGCTCATCTGTGCCCTTGAAGCTGCTGCTCATCACTTTTCCAGCTCCTGCTGTTGCAGGACCTCCTTTTCCCCTCCTCCGCTTGTTTCCATTGGTTTCTGCTATCTACAGAAGATTTCCAGCTCATCCCTAAGGTTGGCTAAGCTCTGGGCCGAGGCTTTTCTGGCTGTGTTTGAAGTACCAAAGCCCCAGGTGCTTCCCAGAGGGGAATTTCAGCAATGCTGTGCTGCAGCCAAAGGAGGGATGGGAAGGAAAAACAGAATTAGTAGAGGCCCTGGAAGATTTGGAATTTTCTTGGGAAAGTCAGGGTAAAAATAAAAGAATGTGATTCCTATTGGGTATTTTGCTTCTGACTTCAACTTAAAAGAAAGGATATGGATTTTGTCACCCTGGGCATATAACTCCTGTCAGTAACCATCAGGATTTTCACTCTCATGTCAGTCAATTGTCCATGTTATATACTCACAAACCTTTGGCTCAACCTCTTGGCTGCCCTAATGCAGACTCATAAAAACTTTCCAAGATTAGGATTAGAATCTTTCCGATTTAAACCCAACGTCATAGCTGTCCTTCCAGGAGCTTTTCTGCCTGTCTCCAGAGAGGCCAGATGCTGCCCACCCAACCACCACAATTCAGGGCTGAATTGGGAAGGCCAGAGGAAGCACAACCACCTGCAAGTCCTCTCCTTAGTGTGCCACCTTCACCTTTGAAGAAATCACTACAAAACATTTTCCGTCAAAGCTACAGCATGAGCAACTGTGCAGAGAAGGGCCGTGAATTAAGGACTCTGTTCCCAACGCTGTCAGGTCAATGCCTCTTTTAAGTGCTGTGCTAAATTAATTTATGATAACAGACAGCTGCATGCAGTGTCCTTCCCTCTATACTTTATACAGCAGCACAAATCTGAGAAATAATTCAGAAGGAATTATTTGTAACATTCATAATCATACTTACTCACAAATATGCCATCAAATGATCCCCAACTGGCAGTTTAATAGCTTTATCTCTGATTACTGTTCCCGTAAAAACCTCAGAGAAACGGAAGTGCTTGCATTTGGATGACAATATCACCAGCTATTTCAAAGACAACTAAAATTTTAAAACAATAATGATGTTTTTATTTTTCCCTACAGTAACAGCATGACAGACTAAATAAGAATACCAACGCAAATTCAAGCAAAGACTCTCTCTCTCTAGCAGAAACTGAGACACGAATCATTGGCCTCAGGCATTAGTCAGTGAAGTATTCATAGCAATCTTCATAACAATTCTTATTTCAAAGTAAAACTAGCCCATGTTAAGATAAATTTGAGGTACTCTTTCAGTTTTAATGTGTTTCTTCTTTCAGGTATCAAAGGTGCTTGGCATAGGGTTTTCAAAACAGTTTTCTACTCTCAGGGCATTCTCCACTCTGCCCAGACACAGTAATTATCAGTAAAGCACACCCCTGGTCATGCAGCTTTCCTTTTATTCCAAAATTCCAGCTTTGATGTCTGTCCATTCCAGAGCTGGATGTTATTTGGCTCCCTGGGGACTACCACTGCAGCATCTTGGTCTTCTCTTTGCCCACTCAGAAGGGGAGGGCTTCCATTCGGCTTGTAGCAGATCTTAGTTTTTTCAAATACATCCCCAGGGCTGGGAAGGAGAACACACTTCACACATGCAGTAATGGCACAGCCATCACTGCATGTCACCTGCAGGGACCTCGGGAACAAGGTTGCTCCAGGCCTGTGCTGAGTTTCGGGATCTGGCCGTGGCTTGTGTGTCATACAGGGTGAGAAATGGTTCCGAGTTATGTCAGACTTGGTGTTTTCATCAGCTGCCATTCATTTTTCTGATATTCAGGAGGGAATTCCTGTCTCCAAAGGGAAGTTTTTACAACTGGGTTGGAGTTCTGGCCGTCCCAATACAGCCAAGAAAGAAATGGACATTTTCAGCATGTCTGTGGCAATTTGGTTATAGTATCTGGTTTTCTCTGTGGTTTATAAATGCAGTTACTTGGGCATCTGCATTGCAGACATGTAAAGTTGTGGGGAAAAGGGGAGATGAATTCCCACCTTCATCATCAGCAATGTAGTTATAACACAATAAGTAGGACAAAAAAAAATTAAAAAGGGGAGAGGGACTTTTAAAGCCGTTCTTTTATAATAATCATTCTTATTCCTCTTTAATTAGATGGCATTGGGCTGAGCAGAGATTATTATTAACAAAGAATGAGGAAAAACCCTCTTTTTTTACCTGAACATGAGACCACAGTGATGATGCACTAGGGTTTCTTCTAAAAGGTCCTGTCTACTTGTCCTATTGCCACAGAGCCAAAATACAATCACATCTCTGACCCCCACAGTAACTGAAACTTCTTTGAACATTGTTGTCTAGCCCAGTAAAATATGACCGATGATGTAACTCCAGTATCTCTACAAGGCAATGCTGTATCTGAAAATTGTTTTATTCCTCCATTTTCAGTCCAAGATGGGTCAGTAAAGGAATAGTTTTTTATCTCTGGAATTGTATCTCCTCTGCCGACAACCTGAGATGTTCTTTCTGGTAAGGATTTACTCATGGAGAAGAAACCATGATGCCTGGAGTGTTTTTGGCATAAAAAAAGGAAATATGGAACTAATCAGTGGTTGCAGTAAAAAGGCTTGGAAGCAGAAATTTGTGTCCCATTGGAAATTTTAAAACTTGAAGTTATATTTTTTTTTAATTTGAGAAGAAAAAAAGATATTTGCAAAAAGCTTAAAATTAAAACACACAGAGAAAGAGTGGTTCACAACCAGCAAAAAAACACTTTTTTTCAATAAAAACCGCAGAAAATGGAAGTAAAAATGATGATTTGAAGGAACAAATAGAAAATACATATTTTGCCAAAGGATGAAATGAGCTGGAAAGTATCCTTTCTATTGTCTTTTATACAGAATTTAATCAAAATGGATACATTCATATGAAGCTTTTCAGTTGCTAAAGCTGTCCTTTCTGAATTTGTTAAATGACATTTCTCAGCAGCAAAATTTGCTTTCCAGTTTTTGGGCAGATCTCTTTCAGAGGATTTTGCGAAAAGCAGCTAAAGTCTCCCAGGAACGCTCCAGTATTGCCCAAGCCAGATCAATCTAAGAATGCAAACAGAGGAGGTTTGTGGAGAGAGGTCACAGGTTCCCGGGGGCCGACTGGGACAGCTACAAACACAGCTGAGGTAGGAGGTGTTCTGCAGAGTGGAAGTAAAAGCAGAAATCTCCAAAGATACCTGTTTTTGTTGACAGGTGCACTAGCTGAATTTAGGTCATTTGAAAGAAAAACACACCTGGTAGGTCCAGACACTCTTGGAGTCCTCAGTGACAGAACAGCAAGGTCAGGGAGTTTTAGGGCTCATTACTGTTTGGTAAACAATTAAAGAAATAAGCAGGTTCAGCAAAAAAACAAGGCCAAGCCTTTTTTTCTGTCCCATGTGATGGATATTTGCACCCACTTCAGGTTAATGTTTCTGTTAAGGACCTGCATAATGAAATACAGATGTGCTTATACTCTTGATCATCTTCCTAAATAGGGATGCTGTGAGCATGAGGGAGATAGAGGTTTTGTTTAATGTAAATCTGATACCTGAAAAAATGTTTTAAAATCTAAAATAGCCAATTGTGACAAACGTTTGTTCAAGAAACAGAAATCCAGGAGATGCATACAAAAATGGACAAAAATCTTGGGCGGTTTCTTGATGGGAGAAGAGATAGAGGAGGTGATATTTGATCACAAAATGAATAAAAGTTAATGGGATACACTTGGTTTTCAGGAAGCATCGGCATAAGAACTGGAAGAGAATCAGCAGTGAAATTGTATCCAGTTTTAAGCAACATACCCAGAGAGGTAGCTTGAAAAATTGAAAACAAAAAGAATTGTAAGTTTGGGGAGAAAAAAAAAACATTTAAAGAAAAGTGGATATTTAGAATCTAAACTTTTTTACTAATGGGAATCACCGAATTTTAGAATCATTCAGGTTGGGAAAGGCCTCTATCAGGATCATCAAGTCCAGACAACAACTTTAGCATTACCACCATATTCACCACTAAACCATGTCCTCAAGTGCCATATCCACACACTTTTTGAACACTTCCAGAGTTCGTGATTCCACCACTTCCCTAGGCAGCCTGTTTGAATGCTTCCCGTGAAGAAATTTTTCCTAATATCCAGTTTAAACCCCTCCTGACTCAAGGCCATTTCCTGTCATCCTGTCACTTGTTACCTCAGAGAAGAGACTGACCCCACCTCACTCCTTTCAGATGTAGACAGTGTAAAGATCTCCTCTCAACCTCCTTTTCCCCAATACAATATTTTTATTTATGTATCTTAGACTCATCTAAATTGCCAAAGTATTGTGGATTACCAGCTTCCAGCTGAGTTCACTGTGTTTATTTAATCTGTGCATGGCTGGTTTGAAGCCCTGACCTCTGCTGAGGTGAGGATGATGTTAGTGGAAGAATTATGCTTAATGCTGTCGGCTAGTAATGCATACAAAAAGTAAACAGAGAAAGAAGTTTTAAAATAGGGATGTAATGAGGGAGCACCTGTCACTTCTCTGTATTTCCTCCTGAATTCAGAGATAACAACCAGGCTTAGCTCCAGATTGCAGAGGAAAAGGAAGAGGGAAGCTAATTGCCATGTTCTGAGTGTAAGACAAGAATTTCAGTAGTTTCACTTGTAACTTCTCACCGCAAACTCCAGTGGTGGAAGATTTTTCTCTGATATTAATGCAACAATGATAAGTCAGCACCAGGAAATTATTCTGCTTTGTATTAAAATCATACACCTGCCAATCCAGAGATAAGATGGAGCTTTGCTAAGTGGACAAAACCATACAGCCTCTGACTGGCATCACTTTTTTTCCTTTAAGGGGAAAAAGGATATAACAAAATGCATTTGTTGGCTAAATGGAGCTTTTCTCAGTTTCCTGGTTGTACCCTACAACAACGATGCTGAGTATAATTAACCCCATTCCAGATACACACTGCTGAAATTGTCATCAGAAGCAATCCTGAAAATTGGGTCTATTCTGATATATCATAAGATCACAATGAAAACCATCATGCATAGCACTTTTCTAAATGACTGACTGAACCAGTCAATGATGAGGAACCCTTTCATATTCAGCTTGAATTTTATTTTTGACAACCATCCATCTTTTCAGCACAATACCTTTTAATTGGGGGCATATAGAGCTTGTCTGTGAACTTTTGGTGCATGTTTACTTAAGCAACACTGCTGTTTGCATCTCACAACCTTGTGTTAAATGAATCACCACTGCATCCTCTGCTGCAGACCTTTGGCAGCTCTGTCATGTGTTACCAGTGAGGAGTGAAGATGATGAGCTTGGAGGAATGCCTGCCCATGTCCAACATGCCACAGGGACCAGATGGAAGCACCTGAGTAATTTGGCACTCTTCAGGCTGACCTACATGACAAAATTTTGAGACCACCCATTTGTTAAGGAGTCATATGAGACAACAATGTGAGAGTCAAAGCAAGCTCCAATATGCTTACATAATGGTCCACATTTTTGGAACATATCCTAAGCAACTGCTTTTCAAAAGGCTGAAAAGAATTTGGTCTGATATATAACAGGAACTGACAATAGTATTGCCAGAATTTTTGCTACAGATTTGCTTTACTGTTTTGTGCTGAGAACAAAGATGCAGCAGGAGAGAAATCCACTTCACTCTAAACTGGCTGTACATATAAAACCCTCACAAATATTTAATGAAATGAAATGAAATGAAATTATTTTGCTTGTAATTTGTGCAGCAGAGTAATTTTCTGCAGCTCCTGTAATAAGTCTCCATAGAACATTTTCCATGTCTGTCTCTCACATATCAGTAATAACTCGTTTCTCTGATGTTTAGTGGCTCAGGATTGTCAAGTACATTATACTCCACAACAAAGCTTGGGATTTAAATCCTGGATCTTCTGCAAGCCAGGGCAGGTTCTTTCAGCTCAGTCTCCTCAACTGGAAAAAGTGGGATAGAAGTGATACTTCAGAGAGTCACCGTGGTATCAACTCATCAAATATTCAGTTTTGTACAAAGCTCTCAGAGAGCCATGGCTGGGCACTGTTTGTAGCAGTGTCAAACACTAGGCTTATTAACAGGGGCAACCACAGGGCAGTCAGAAGGTAAAGTTTTAAAAGCAGACTTCAAAAGAATGCTTATGTCTCTGGATACTGAAATTTCATGGCTTTGTAAGTAGAAGTTTAGGGTCCAGACAGCTTGCTCAGATATATTCAGAATTTAATTTTTTTAAAAAACCCATAAATTTATGTTAATGCTGCAAATTCTGACAACTTAATTTAACTCTCCTGTCCCAACTGCATTATCTGTAATGTCCCATGTTTCCTTCCACAGAACTCTTCATCTTTTGGTCAATTATAAGTCTGCTGACAATGTCTGTCACTAATACATTAAAGAGCAGATTTAATACACTAATAGCACTAACACATTAAAGAACAAAATAATACCGTTAATGCATTAAAGAGCAAAAGCTTATTCTCCTCTTCTGAACACATGTATGTCAGATCCTGTTATACTGCTTACCAACTGGTAATAATTTACTTTCCTTGAGGAACAAAAGGAAGAAAGTCTTTTTTTAAAGGGCTTAAAAAGACTGCAGAGCATTAGCACAGTCTTTGCAGCAAACACAGCTTTGTCTTTTGCTGAGCTTGCCAATCTGCCTTTGCCTTCCAAAAGGGAATATTGAACCAGGAAACACCAAACATGAAATGTTTTAATTTTTGCTTCTTAACAACCTAACACAGCAGAAGACCAATCCCCAGTGGTGTAATTTTCTATCAAATCCTAGTAATACAATTCCAAATTTAGGGCTTAAATATATTAGATATAAATATATAATAAATATGCTTAAATATATTAAAATACACTTAAGGGTTTTGGTTTAAATTATTCAAATCAATTGCCATCACGCATATTTACACTGCACAAGTTATCCTGCCTCTAATAGCAATACTAACAGAAGTCATGAGAATATCTAGAAAACAAAGCATTCAGCATTCTGGGAGAATTGCTGTCTCTCATATTGATTGTCCAGCAGAATGCAATTATAAGCTTATATTATGCATCCTTCTGCAAACAAGGACTGAAGGTCTTAACCAGACGATGCTTGGATCCCCAAAAATCCTGTCTGCTTCCTCTTAGGCATCAACTGAAATAAGCTTTTCATTTCCCTGTGGATATGTTAATGCTCAGTGACTCCAACACTAAGGATTGCTGTTCTGATAGCTGGGATCAGTCGCCCCAAACACTGGGCAGCTTATGTCTGAAGACAATTACAGGCAGAGAAATAAAGAAACAAATGTTTTGAGCCTGGGCGTTGTGCATGGATCCCAACTGGCAGAGTATCATCCACCTGAGTGTTACTCAAGTACCAAGGATAAATGTACTCCGCAAACAGGAGCTGTATAATATCAAAATAGTTTCTGATCAGGTCAAGTTTCTTTCTGATGATTTGTTAACTTTCTTCCAATCTGCTATTAAATTACTTTTTATTAGTCAGCTGATATATCCTTCATGGATGTGTCCTTGTCTTTATTCTTAAAAACTTTCCAAGGCTTTGAATACCCTTGTTTGGAGGATTGTGGCTGTGTTGTTTAATATTTTCCTTGCAAAACCAAGATAGTCTTGTCTCCTCTTGAATGGATCCTGTCCTCTTCAGATTTACTGGGAAAAGTGGCAGTGTTCAAATAAGTCAGTTCAAAACATGATCTTGTTTCTTGTATCTTCCAAACTAACACAAAATAGCCTTAATTTTCAACTTCAATATATAATTCATTGCCACAATAAAGACTCAATCTTTTCATTCAGTTAGTACGAGCTTTTACAAATTAGACAATAATGTCACTCATGTTGTATTTACTAAAATTTAGTCTGAGATAGAAATCAGTTTATTAATTGTCACTGCTGCAGGAGGGCACAGAAACTATCATGTTAACAGATCAGTGATTTTATAGTAGCTGGACATAATTTGATTTGAAAGCACTGACTAACTTAAGTGGTGGTTTCCAAGCAGAATAAGTCAGCAGGTGTACTTCTGAGAGTAAATGCAAACACTGCTAATGTGCTTGCAGATTTAGATAAAAAGCATCAGCAATGTTTCCTAACACATCTATTTTATAGTCTAAATAATATTTTGTGTCAATTTGAAAGCAAAAATATATTTTTGTTCTATTTCCCAAAGCTCCATTTGAATAAAATACACAATTCCAGGCTGAAGGTGCTAAAAGCATGCCTTAATGAGAAAAACATTTTTATCCTGACTTTTTTTGAGTCTGTAAGACCTTTGAAAGAGAAGCTCTTTCTTTCACCTCTTCAGACCTGAAAACGCAGCTAATGTTTTGAAAATTATTAATAAATTTGACGCTGCAGAAAAAACCCCAGCAATCTGGGGCAAACAATATCCATCACAGGCACATAAACAGAATACAAACACCAAAACTCTTTATTTCAGCATTGATCCAACCTGCCAGAGGCATTTAAAGCTGACTATCTGTGCAATTTCAGCATGAAGAATGTATTTCACTGAATCCACGTGATTTTGTACCACCGTACCTTGGTTGAGTCACAAGCACTGCTGAGCGCAGTGCCCAGGGATGCTTCCTGCCTCCTTACTCTGCAGCCCCTTCTCCATCTGGGGCTTAGTTCCACAGTGGTTTTCTCACAATTGGCCTTTGTTGACTCATATTGACTTTTATCAGCAGCAGGTAAGGCGCCATCCCCACCCTACACAGCAACTTTAGGGAAGATCTCATCTGAATCCACAGGCTCAGTGCTACTTGTGACAGCCTGTTCTCAACCTTGCCCTGAATTACTGCAGAAAAGGGTTCAGAACAGTAATTCAAATACACCTCAAGTGCCACAAAAATAATATTGTAGAAGTAGGTATTAGAAAATGATCTAATTTAAATGGTCATATCCATAAATTAAATTCTTTATATCTTGTCCTAGTTTCAGTGGGTATGGAGAAAACTAATTACGGTCTGATTTAAAAGGCCTTCCTGGCTGGGAAACTAGAGATCCCATTCTGCTTTCTCTTTGTAGTATTTGTTTGAGCCTTTGGCTATGACTCTGATGCACCTCGTGTAGCTCCAGAGGCTAACAGTGCTTCAGCATGAAAACATCTCAAAAGTGGGGTCTTTCCTTCCTCAAATGAATAAAATACCTTCATGCTGGGAAAGACAAAACACGATCAATGGATTTACCGAGAAGCAAGATCTCCTATCAGGAAAATGCAACTGGAGGAAACAGGAGCTGGCTCAGGGATAGTCAGCTGAGAACACAAATGCTGAGAGCTAGGAGTGGATATGTTCTTCACAGCAGGAGCCAGAGACCCCGAAATTGTTTCCTGCTAACAGATAGTATTGCAATTAGCTGTTGTGAATAATAATTGCTAGTGCCTAGTCATGAGGTACAATGCATGCTGAGATCAGAGAATATCGGATCTCAAGAGTACCACCAAGCTCATCGCACAAAATGATAAACTCATCCTGTTGGGGAGGTTTCATCTGGAGGGAACTGGTGTCTCATTTCTAACCTTCTGCTGAGGGCCAGCTGGCAAGCAAGTTTGCAAGCACAAGATGGTGCAGCTGCAGGCCAAGATCTACAGGGTTGTTAAAAGCATCATTAGAGCACGATGTTGTGTTCGTGATGTCAGAATTGCATCGCCCAGGCAGGATACAGGTGGTTGATCCAGGCCTCAGCCATGAGGATTCAGATGTCAAGTGAGTCACAGCCACGCAGAGAGTAAATATTGAATGATTTAAAATTGCATGTGCCAAAAGGCAAGCCGAATCCAGCCTGTTGTTGCTCTTATAAAAAAAAATAATCCAATGCAAATGACTCAGTGACATGGGACACAGTGTACAACGTCATAGCACAGGCGGGTGCATGGTTTTACCATATGGAAATATCTGGACTCTTTTGATGAAACTGAGTATTCTAAAGATATATTATGTATAGCATGAAATGAGCAGGAAAGCAAATTTCTTGCCAAATAGCCAAACACAAGTTCAGGAAAAGTTTTCTCTCTTCAGATATAAAGGGTAGGCAAAAAAACCCCAGAAGACAAGCAGCAAGCTGTGCATGAGAAAAAATTCCAGTTCTTTTACAAAGGCTTAAAAACTGCAGTTCTAAAGGTGGAGATGTCAATCCACTTCTCAGCAGTGAGGGTCTAATACAGTTGGCTGATGAAAAGAAAACCTTGTGTGAACATCGTAGCAGTTTATTAAGTGATCTGTCATCTTTGATGAAGCACTGTAAGAAGCTCCAAAGCAGTCAGTAGCAACCCCAGCAAATTTTACACTTAAATCTACCAAACAAAGTCACGAGATGAGTCAAAAGGCATCTGGGGGGCTTCTATAAAGTCACATGTGGATGGTGGGCAGCAGATTGTCATGTTGGTGGTTCAGGTAAGGATCAGCTCCCAGGAAGTTTAATGATAATCAAAAATCCCCCCTCAGCTCTGAAAACCACAGGTGTGACCACCTGTGCTCCATGGTGCTCAACCTTGGGAGAGAAACAGGCAGCTGCCCACTTAAGGAGCCTGCTGGAAAAATGTTTCTGAAGGACACCTGAGCTCTCAATGTGATTGAGACCTGACTGCAGCCATCCCTTTTTACAGCTGGGTAAGATCAGGTGAAGCGTTCAGCGAAATAAAGACTTGCACAACAGTCTGTGTCCGATGAAAGCCTTTGAGAGTGTAAATTATGCAAGTCTTTGGGAGTCTTTGAACAATCCTGATGTCCAGATGATTTTATGAATGCTGCTCCCAAGCTCCATGGCCTAGAAATGAGGGTTCCTGATCATGGCAGACCGTTCCAGCATTTCACTGGCAGTGGTACCAAGTAAAGATGTATTTTCCTCTTGCTCCCCTTTCATCATACTTCCGCAGCAATTTTTATTCAGTCACAATAAGATCCATTTTAAATTAGCAGATGGTAAGCACGTTCCCAGTGCCCAAGCCTTTAGATGATTTACTGAATTTTCTGTACATCTTACACAGACATAAAAACTTGAGATGAAATATAGGGCCCTCTTGTAAACATGTAAATCACTGTACAAGACAGAGAATCTGAACTGACTCCTCCAGCCACAATAACCAGAAGTTTGTACCCTGAGTATCTGAGACTTAGAAGTATTTGATAGCTGATATTTCAATAATGTGCTGTTCCAAAATCTTCATAGCAAAATATGAATTAGTCTGAAAAAATATTTGTATACAATCTGCAATCAACAAATAAAGAATGTTAATTTGAAGACTTTTATCTATTAACAGCAAACAACTGCAGTATTTCAGAGCTACATTCCTGTGACTCCAAACATGATTTACAGAAGAATAAGTAAGTAAACAACCCGAAAAACTTCAATTGCCCAATATAAGTGCCATTAATTTATTCGTTGTTGTAGGAAGAAGGCCCTTTGCCAGCAGACTGACATATTGACAAAAAAAAAAAAAATAGAGGTTTCTACAGTATTAAAGTCATTAAAGTAGATTCTGAGCTAGGTAAAAGTATCTAAAGTTAGATTTGTACAGGATTTTTCATCATTTCTCCTTGTGAGGTCAAAGCCTGTGTTCACACTGAAATGCCTGTTTTAATGAAGGTCATTCTGCCAGAGGTTGTTTCACCTTCGAAATAATTTCATATTTGTAATTAAGAAGTGCCGTTCACAGTGCCACTGGGTCTCATTACACAGGTTCAGGACTGCAACGTGAATCTGTACAGCTAAGTTCAGTATAACTCTTGATATTAGTTTAGTTTTAGTATCTCCTCAAAACCTCCATAATGCTCTCATCAAATTTTCTCAAAGCAATTTACCATTAGAGAACTATTATATCAAAATTTCAAAAAGCAGGGTTTCAATTTAGAGAAAAATGTGTTTTGAAAACAGTGGGAAAATCTCTTTGACAGTGTTGAAATATCTTGTTTTGACATTTTTAGCATAAGGAAGAAGGATAAGGAGTTTGCTAAGCAAGAACCATGTTAAATGACTCTGTGCAGTTCCAAAATCTCTATTTTGATCATCTCAAAACTCTGTTTACAGTAGCAATTATTTATAGCAGATTTCTGCAGTGTGGAAGCTATTTCACTAGGAAATTAAAGTATTTCAGTAGGAACATTGAAAAAAGCATAATCTTAACCCATCCATGCTTTTAAATTTTTTTAAGAAAAAATAGCAAATCACTAGTTATTGTCTGTCATTTTCTAACTCTTTTTTTAAACAAAATGTAATTAACGTGAGTTTATGTGCACTGTGATCTTTAAGTCAGTCTAATAAATGTTCTCTTTATGATTGTCTCATATGCCTGGGCTACAGAGAACAATTTCTTGCTGAGTTTGGGATGCCTGTTTGAGTTCAGCAAGACTGTTTTGGTCAGGATAACACCTCATCAGTTGAAATTCTGCCAAGTCAGTTGCTTTGCTGATCTTCAATTTGCCTTGCGAAGATAAATTAAGTTTCTAGCAATCAAAATACAAGGTCTTGGAGTGAAATTTCAGGAGAGAATGCGCTCAAGTCCAAGAAGTATCTGTGTTCCTATGCTGACAATAAATCCAAATGCTAGCCCATAGCTCAGACTGGATTTTAATCCAGAGTTTGTGAACACTGTTAAGGAACAGGGTGAAGTCTCAGGCAATTGCTATTATATAAGTAGAGAGAGTGGATAATGAAACAAGGGCTGGGAGGAGGAAAAGCAGCTGTCCAAACCATGTTAGATGGCTCTTCTGTCCTTTAGTCCCTATTAGTTTATTTTCTTGCAGAACATACCTGAATGGGATGCACGATTTATGTTATGTGGGAAGTAAGACTTAGGGTAATATTATACACACAAATATGATCTTATAAATGGTTTTATCAGATTAAACTTTTAATTAGTGTCAAGACGTTTTACAAAGGAGCCATTTGCCCTAGTTGGGTACATGACTGATCAAAATGCAGTTCACATCAAACAAAAGATACTGAGGCTATGCTAAAGGGTGGTTGATAAGATATAGTTACTATTTGATAGTGAGGAGAAAGAGAATAAATAAGCATATTTTCTACTAAAATGAAGAACTGAAGTAACTCCAGTTTCTGATTTTGATAAGGTATAATCTGCACACTTGGAAGATTTATTTACAACTGAAATTCCTCTTGAAGATAACATGAGGGTAGCATACAAACAATTTTAAAGAGATATAGAAAAACCTGAGACCATCAAATGTGTTAAAAGAACCTTGTTAAGGCAGTTTCAGTTGAAAACTGTTTTAGGGTACCCTGTTGCATTAAGGCTGTCTAGGAAGTCTCGTTCCCACAGAACAGCCAAAGAGAGACACAACTCTTTGAGACTGTGCAATTAACCCAACTTGAGCCATGTAATTGCCAGGTCTCAGTGTAATTGCTCAGCTGTTTTCTACCAGCTGCTGTGCAAACACAGAATCCCTTTCAGACAGCCCTGATCTCATACACCCAGGGCTTACTTTAAACTGTATTTCCTCTACTCAAAACAACGAACCTTTTGCACAAGTAACCTGAGAGATTAAAGAGGACAGTACCTGTGACCTAAATGCCCTATTTTATAATTCTCTGTGGGTTTTGCTCTGTGCTTGAGTCTAGCATCTGTGTACATATCTGATTTATTGTCAGTCATTCCTGCATCAGCTGAACAAACTTCTCACGCTACTGGTTGGTTGAAAGGAGATTCAGGGAACTTCTGTGGGCTTATCTAACAACAGGATGGAGATGAATTAACATGTTTGCTCATGCTTAACCTGATTTTCTTATTTACATTCCAGTTCATATCAGTTATGGGTTTGACTGTTAAAAGGCATTGAAAGAAGTAGAGGGTATCACTCCATAGTCTCATTCACTTTCCTGCATTAATCTAGAAATTTGCCATTTACTGCTTTTTGAGGCGACAAAGAGCTGAGATGTATCAACAGGAATGGCAGACGTAATGCAGGAACTAGAACATGGACATGGCCTGAGGCGGAGATATATTCACAGGTTCAGGTGCCAAGATTTAGGCATCTACAAACAGATATTTCCAGATGAAGAGTCTGGAATTTGAAACTTATTTTTCAAGAACGCTTTGTTCTCATTCCATGCAGCACAGAAATATGAAGACCTTTTTAACTAAATTCAGTAAAAGTTCCTTTTCACCAATAATAACAGGTTTCTTTCAATGTCGCCCAAAACAAGCTGACAAAAATGCATAAGTATTACTTAAATTTAAGAAGCAGCAAGGGAGGTTGCTTGCATTGACATGACAAAATACTCAACAAAAACGCTAAAAGGCAAGTGCCTATCAATTCTTTTTTTCATTTCAAAGGTAGGCAGATGCATCTGCAACTTTTCTAGAATATGTTAATATTCAATGACATATAAATAATAATGAATGGATAATTTCATTGTGTCGTGATGGAAAGTGACATGACATCAATGAATCAGTAAGTCAGATATGTACACATTATCGAAATGTTGTGATATATGATGGGAGCAAAGCACAAAGTCAGCATTAATTTGAGAGGGAGCAGAACTGAGTTTGCAGATGTAAAACCCTGGCAATTTACACTGGACTTTTACGGATTTAAAAAAAACATACAGTCTTAGAGAACACTTGGTAAGTTTTGCTCTTCAGCCGCAAAAGTCCTACAGTTTAGTTCATAGTTATGAGTTCAGAAAAGTGATATCTGGGTATCAGATATCTGCTTGTGTTTGAAAAGGAATAGCCAAGATATTCTACCCAGCAGATCTACCCATGTCATCCACTTAGGGCCATGATTGCAACATTGCTGAAGGGAACATTTAAGGATTTTAGTCATCTAAGTACAAAAGGCAGGGAGAAAGAAAAATAAGTTTATGGAATAACATTTAATCAATTAATGGTAATTCCAACAAGTAGGAGGACTCAAGCAGAGTTTAATGTAGTAACTTCATTGAAAGGGCAGTGTCCTCCTTTTGGACTTCTTGAAGTCTTTCATTTTCTTTTTGCTTGTGGAACGTTGGCATCTAAAAAGAAAAAGAGATTGATTCAAGCAATAAACGGTTGGTTTATTATGTGTTGTCATAACGTTACAATTATTTCATAATTTCTTTTGCTTTCACATCATATTCTTTCCCTCCCCCATCCACTCCCTGTCATTGAAGATTATTTTATCCTACCAGGCAGTAGAATGATACAATGGCTCTGTAGTTGCTTCATATACGGCAGAAATAATTTGCCCCCAAATCAAGCAGCTTCAGGAAACAGAATAGACTGAAGATTATTCCTCCTGTCTTCAAAGTGAATATTTTTCAATCATCCTGCCATTCAAGGTGGATTTGTAAAATGACGTCGCAGACACATAGACAGACTATATTTGCAACATATGTTATTTGCAGCAGATAATGTGACTCACGACACCAGTTAATAGGGAAACAGACATGGCCCTGCTCCTTTTGCAGATTTTAAATCAGGCATGTGCCCTATGCCTAATGTATTATTTGAATTCATTAAAAAAATCCTCTCTTTAAACATTTACAGTCTAAAATATATTCCTTTACCCACTTCAGACACATGGATCTCTGGCTAATGATGTGCTGACAAATGATCTGCTCTGTTGTAAATGGGGCATACAGAGGTGGACAAGATAATTGTATTATTTATCAAATGACTTTTTTATCAAAGTCAAGGAGTCTTGCAAAAAGACTCCATAAGCAGAGTGAAAAAAGATCGTGATGTGCTTGTGAAAAACAGCTCATAAAGTAGCCTCTGTTTGTTCCTATGAGCAAACCATTGGAATGAGATCAATATTTTATATTGGTATCATTAAATATAAATATATATATACATACATTTCTCTCTTTGCAAATGCATTTTTACAGAAGTTAAAAGCATACTCAACAAGGATAATATCAATGACACTATGTTCAAAAAAGGTGTGGATCCTTCTTCATTGCATTCACACTGAGTTTTATATATTAAAGATTCTCTAAATTTCTTCTGACTCATAACTGTTCCAATCTGGGACCAAACTACTGAATTCAGTTATACAGCCAGAGACCTGGTAAATGAAAGACCTGAATAAGCACATACTCAGCATACAAAAAAAAAAAAGATTACAGTAATAGTCCCCTTAATAATAGTCCCCTTTAATATTAAGTCATATTATCATAGAAGCATAATTTCCTTTTCCAGAATGAATGGTAATCTGTCACAACTAGAAACCTCATAAATAAGAATCTCCTTTCAGGGATTTTACTTTTTTTTTCAGCTTTTGAGTGAACTTAAATATATTTATATATTTATATANGAAGTTATTCATTTGTATAAATAAATAAACCAGCACTCTTTTCTTGCACATTATTTCTCTTCCCTGCTTGTCATCATTCCTTCCTTTTATTTCCTGAGTCACGACTGGGTCACCAGAACTTCCCCAGTGGACAGCCACTGACTCTGCTAACAAACTGCATTTCTGTTGGATAACAACACCAAAACTCAGGGAAGGCAGGTCCTGCTGGGCTGCTTCTGGCACGAGAAGGTGCCAGAGGTGACCATCAGGTGACCAGAGAAGGTCAGGTCATCTGCTCCAGCCAAACCACTGTGACAGGGAGCTGCTCTTGCCTTAGACAAGGAACAGTCTTGGACAGGAATGGGCAGGCAGGACCAGGTTTTGGCACATTCAGGTCTCTGCTCTCTCTCTCTCATAGCATAGTCTCAAACCCAGAGGTAAACACTAGGGAGCTTGTGTACAATAATGCAAATGCAAATTCACATGATAAAAATGGGGAAAGTGGGGGAGGTGGCTAGACAAAAATAAATAACAATAACAGGATCAGAAACATTCTTAAATGGGGATCTGTTATTTGCACCTTGATAATCCATGCCTGACCCTTGACCTAAGGAAGAATCAAACAGAATTCTTCAAAGGTCCTTCTGTAACTCCCAGCAGTAGAGACACCACTTCTCCCAACACAATCTATTCCTCTCCTGCGCAGGCATAATCATTACAAAAGTTTTCCTAGTGCTGCTGTAAACAATCCTTAGAAATTCCTAAGAAAAGTAAGCACTTTCCTCTTTGTCCCGTTGCTGTGAATAGTGGGAATGGACAGTCTCCTCCTCCCACAGGCAGCTTTCAGGTTCAGTGACCTGGCAAATCTACCTACTCCAGCCAAAAAGTAGTTGGTCTTAGGAGAAACAGGGTTATTATCAAGGAAAACTTGTTACAAGGCCACAGCCACCTGCTTTGGAAGAGATTCCAGTATTTCAGGGCTTCTGCAGTGGCTGGAAACTCTCATTTGATGCTACTGATGTCATCCCTTTATTAATTGAGAAACAATAAACAGAGGGATGAAATAGTCACTAATCACTTTTTTGATAGGACAAACAAATTCTCACTGCACTTTGTAGATTGATGTCAAGAAATGGCAAACTTGCTAATATCTCCTCTCAGGCTCTATCCTAAAACATTTCAAGTTCTCTCTATGATTTTTTAATTGTGCTGTCTTAAGAAGAGCTGAGGACTGTGATATTCTAACTATTTCACTTTTCAGCTTTGCTTTTCAGTATTGCCAAACAATCTGCTTTATCGCAGGCAGAAATGATGCCATTGGATTTGAAAATTCCATTGTTATAGCTCCATGTACATGGCGCAAAGAGGAATGAGAAGACGACAACAAACAAAGCCATTTAAACCTCTAAAACTTTTTACATGAGTACTGGGCAATAGCTGTTCAACAGCTCAACTGTGTGTTTTCCACTGAGAGCAATTCAGATGATTTTTTAAATTTAATCTTAGCTATATTACTTGATCCAAACAATACAATGTTATAGTTTATTGTCCTTTTCTATGACAGAATACTGAAACTGAGTCTTCAACAGATTCATGTTAAAACTCAGAATAAAATGTAAATTTTTAAAAAAGTTACCAAGAAAATGCAATTTTTTCCCAATATAAATTCAGAAGTTCACCTCTCCAACAATTTATATTCACACTGTGCATGGGAATGTTCAAACATTTTACTATACTAAGCATTTTCAGTGGGCACATGATGTGATCTGGTGGTGTTGAAATAGAGCAGAGTGATGCTGGCACTTGAAAACAAATGCTGGATAATGTGAGGACATGGTTATAAAATGAAGGCTGATATATAAAAGTTATCCACATATGTAAAGCAAACCACATCTGTAACTGAGAATAAGGCAGAATTCATGGTGCCAGTGAGAGAGAAAAAGACTGTGAGAAGAGGGATGTTCAGCGCATGAGGAAGAAAGTAGAGAGGCGAAAGTGAAGGCTGTGGATGGATGGCTTTTTGTTGGGCAGCCATGGCAGAGAGTCAGCAATCCTTGACAGAGGAATGTTATTGGCCCTTTTCTTTGATATGATGAGGAAATTTGGCTGGCGAGTGGGGGAGGTGAAGAGAGTTTGGAACTAAAACCCTATAAAACCAGCTGTGCTCTATGCCCTGTAAGGAAAGGTTGACTTTAAAAAAGATTTGCTGGAAGAATAATAAGATATGCATACATTTTTTAAATGTTAGTTGGACTCTAGAAAGCAATGTAAAACAGCTGCAGGATGGCTCAGACCAGTATAATTAGCTACTCTCTATATTTTTCTCATAATAGCAACTTCACCCTTATTGTGATAGAGAGATGCATAAAAGTAACCGAGCAGGAAATTATCTCCACAGTGTAAAAGACTTCACTGTTGTGTCAACTGATGTACATTAGAAACTTTCTGGTTATATAACTGTGGCATCAGAGTAGAAAATATTCTCTTCTGTATCACCCCTAAATTCCCCATTATAGCTGTTGTAATAGCCTAGTCGTATTATTTTTGGAGATCACAGACAAAACTGAATGTTATCTGTTATTGCTTCTTACTTAATGCTTGTATTTTGATGTGGGTTGGCTCACTAAAGACAAAGATGATCTTTGAGCAAAGATAATCCTTCAACCAAGAAGCTTAAAAGTGAGATATATCTGCAGGCACTTAGTGAAATATCACCTTTTTTAGAGTTAACGTTATGAACTCAACTCCTCCGCATAACACCAACTGCTACAGCTACTGTTTGTGTTTCATGGCACTCTAGTATTAGGCAGTTCCCTCTTTTATTCTGAGGTTAAAAAAGATGCTACAGAAGGTCCCAATTCCTAAGAGAAATTATGCTGCTCTATTCTTATTCATCATTGCTGGGGCTTTTGCATGGCCAGATTAGGTGTTCTGTGCTACCCATGCTCTTGCTCAACATCATTTCACACCTAAAGGGTCCTTTATAAATAGCTTTAAGAACTGGGGAGATATTTATAGAGAGGTACAAAAGCACAAAGGGAAGTAAATGTTGATGATTGATACCAAACCATCGGTTTTAACACAAAGTCTCACTCAGCAGGTGCAGCTCACCTCCTAGAAAAAGGCCTAATTGGCCTGATATTGACTGAGGGCTGGTGGTGGAGCCATACACCCAATTCCTTTCTTTCCTTCCCTCCTTTCTGTCCTCTAGATACTTATTCCTGATTTCTGTCCTTTGGAAGAGGACCATGGCAGGAACTGGCACTGTGAAGCTTCGTGTGCTGCTCCACCAAATTCGTGCCAGACTTTTCATCATGTTGGCCCACACCAATCCCTGTCTTTGTTCTGGGAAGCCAAAACACGAATATAATCCTGGATGAGGTGGTGTTATCACCAAGCTGATCTAACCTTTGCCAGGCTGCCCTCTTCACGTGTGCTGTATTGGTTGGGGAACTGTTCCTCCGCAGTTCTGAGTCGTGGGTCACTATTTCACTATTGCTCTTTACACAGGTGATCCCTGGGTGAAAAAAGATTGATCTGTTCTTTGACTGTCCATCTGCTGAACGTCTCTTGATATTCCTTTCAAAAACTGATGAGCTCTGAGCCTGAACAGCAATTTGAAGAGCCACCTCTGGGATATATTTTCAACCATTGCAGTAGAAAATCTGATTCCTAAGGCAGTCTCCAATGTGTAGGTATCCCTTTACAGAAATAGGATTTTGATATACAGACAATATATGCATGAAAGTTATCTAATTTTCCTTTCACTTTAAAAGGGGTTTCAAAGGACCCATCTTTGCAACCTGCCATTTTAATCTGTTTCTCTATCCAAAGAAATACAGTATATTAATGTTAGAGTGAACTGGAATTAAAAAGAAAGATGTGTCAAACACTCCCAAGCTTCTTCAGGCATTTTTCTCTCTACTTTTTTTATCCACCTCTGCCTTTTCAAGTGAAAAAAAATTGTCATTACCTTTTTTCTGCAATGTAAATGAAGAAAGGCATTGTCTTCTCAGTCCTGCTTTTACTGCTGAAAGGATGGATTGTTAATGCAAATTTTCTTCAAAAGATCTAGCAGAAATTTAAAAAACTTTCCTATATTTTGATTCTACTTATACTATTTGAAGCCCCAGTTTTGATGACCATGTGGCTTCTGTTTTATCACCAGTTTATTACAGTCATGTCAAGCCGCATCACACCGAGTGCATGAAGAGCTCACAGGCTCGTGACAGACAAGCCAGCAACATGACACACGGCAATGAAATGTAAAATCAGAACATTAAATTGTGTGGCAAAGGCATTAATCCTTCACACTGCTCAGCCTGAAACAAGTGAGGGGAAGAACCCACTTGAGGCTGTCCAGAGGACAGTAATAGGAAAAAAAAATATGGAAAAAAATTCCCCTTGAAGAAATCCGTAAAGCGTTGGGGTGGTTTAGATGCAAGAAAACTCAGAAGGGGGCACTGCAGCTGTGCTGTAGCACAAACATTGCCTAGGACACTTCTGGGTAAGGTGTGAAGAATATTTAAATAACTTCCTGATGGTAAAGGTAGTGAAGCTCTTCATGCCTGGACTTGCAAGACAGGGAAACAGCCATCCTAAACCTCACCTTTCAGCAGGAAATCAATGAGATTATGAAACAATCCTCAAAAACAGTGCTTGCCTTGGCTAGTTATTTACCCCATTTATGGTTCTTGGCATATTTACAGTTTTCTTCAGTCACAGTATCATGGAATCTTTAAAGCTGGAAAAGACCTTTAAGATCATCAAACCCAACCATCAGCGTAACACCACCCCATTTTCACCACTAAATCCTCAAGGGCCATTTCCACATGTTTTTTGAACACTTCCAAGGATGGCCACTCCACCACTTCCCTGGGCAACCTGTTCCAATGTTTGATCACCCCTTCCATGAAAAAAATTCCTAATACCCAATCAAAACCATTCCTGGTGCAAATTGATTCCATTTCCTCTCGATCTGATTATTGAATTAATATTTTCTCTTGCAATGTGGATACACTTGCTTTCACACACTCATCTGCTAAACCTGCTTTTTTAAAAAAAGAAAGGATACCTGCTTGGTGAATACATCCCAGCTTACCTTGGGAACAGCTGTGCAACTGAGCCCAGGGTGTGGCAAAGAGCAGTTCTGTAGCAGCAAACACCCCAGGCCCCCCCAGTGGTATTATTGAAGGTATTTTTTTGAAGATAAAGAGTATCATCAGCAGTTTCTAGGTAACAAAGAGGAAAGGATTTCTGTCCCTCACCAGGAGGTGTGATTATTGAATCGTTCTGAGCAAATACCAATAAGTCAAGTCCTGAGGCTGCAGCATATGGAATTCAACCATTAGCCAGTTTTCTTCCCATTTGACCAAATCTGCCTGCAGACCTCCCAAATCTTCCACCTAAAATCCTGATGTCTAATTTACCAAATTTATCTGAAAGGTGAGCGGGTGAGGAGACACCATCAGCTTAAGGCAGCCTGGGCGGGAGGCTGCCTGACCTTAGAGAGGCTGTGAATGGTGATGGAGCTAAACTTGGAGGGGTAAATTCTTCTGATGTGGCAAACAATCATGTGTGAGGCATGTATTGTTGGCTCTTAGCTGAGAACGACAACAAAGTGCAGTGGGAGTGTTGTGACAGACATGTTCTGAGCCAGAAAACTCAGCCGTGTCACCTGGATTGCAGTCCCTGCTCCAAAGGCAAGCACCACTGTCACTCTGTACAGACACTCTCATTGTCAGTGTCACCAAGGCTGTGACAGAGGCAGTCAGAAAGAAGGAGACAGATACAGGCCAGCTGCCTTAGCCCTGAGGTGGGAAACTTTTCCCTTAGTACCGTCTGTTGTTGCCATGATGAACTGCAGTCCTCCTCCTGCCTTAGCCTTTTCTGGGTAAGGCTCATTTTCCCTGATGCTAATGCAAGAGTGAATTGAGGTCTTCCTGGCGCTGTTTCTCAAATTTACCAGAAGCCTCAGAGCTGTTTAGCAGGTGTGATTTTTATTTTTTTTTTTTTTTTTTTTTTAAATATATATCAAACAGAGAATTTGTCCTTTACATTCCTTGGACACCTCAATCTGAACACAGCATGGCTGAGCATCACTCTGTACCCTGAAACACCACACGACAAGGTATCACCACCTTGTGCTGACACTGCTAAACAGTACTGCCATGCCCTGCTGGCTTGTTGGCAGTACATGCTTGTGACAGCTTCCAAAATCCCCTTCACAGAGCCATGATCCAGCAATTCACTGGTGCCTTTGCTGACACCTCCCAGAGCATCGTGCTGCCCAGGTAGCTGCTCCACACGGAGCAATCCCACGCAGCTCCAGGCAAGCACATGACTCTGAGGGATGAGATGCTGCCCCAGTGTGTTATGCCTTGGCAGATTTCTTCTTTTTTTTTCTTTTTTTTTTTTCCTGTGAGGGTTGAGGAGCTTAAACACCTTCTGTTTCTCTTTTACAGCATGCAGTTCATCCAGTTTTGCTCGTGCACACAGATCTGGCTACCCTGAACACATTCTGAAGGTTACTTGTACTTCAGTGTGAAGAGGTTTAGTAGGCTCTGCTCAGCTCTTTTTGCCCTTACAGTTTCCTGGTTCACAAGTCCAATTCTCTCTCAACAACTCAGTCTCTTCCTTTGCTTTTATTTAGTCTGCATGGTGTGATCCTGTTCAGCTTAGGAAGTGTCAGTTCTCAGATAGTCTGTGAATTTATTAAGTCCTTTCAAGTCATGATAGAGCTGCCTTCTACACGATGCTGTTGTTTTTCTAGGCTTTCTGGGGAAAAAGTGCTGTTCTTGTGAATTATGGTTGGTTCCTTTAAAAAAACAAAGCAAATTTCCAAATTTTCCTTTATAATGCTTTGCACTCTTCTTTTGCTCAAATAAAAAGGATTAGGCTCTGCCTCCTTTCTGAGAAGAAATGCAAGAATGAAAATACAAATTATCTAATAAAGGGCGGGTTTACCTTTCTTGACTAGGGTAATAGGAAGGTCTCTCTCCAGATACTGAATCTTATTAAAATCACAGGAATTTAGATTTTATGCTTTCACTATATTCAGCTAATATTCACCATCAGTTCTAAAAAATGTACAGGGGGACATTTGTATCCACACACAGAGTTGCGTGTTAAGTAACAGAGAGGAGAACACAGCAGACTAGAAAAGAGAGGGATCTTTTTTCTACTGTATTTCCCTTGGTTGGTTGAGGAGGGTTTTCTACCCTTATTAAACCATGTTATAAAGGTGAGGTGATGCTTCCTATTCTGTGTTACGACCAGCAATCCCATCACACATACCTAGTTATTAATAGATTTTAACAGGAGATAGATTGCCGCAGAAAACTCAGACATTTTTGATAACTATTTCCTTCCCCAAAATTAGAACCATAAAAGAGCGACCTTGGCACTTTTGACCTACAATGACAGAAGTTCCCACCAGGGAGACAAAACAAGCTGCAGTATTCTTCAGGAGAGGAGGAACCTCTTCCCACTACAGAAAGATCGAGAGTCCCAGTTCAACTTCTTTCCTTCCCTCCTGGTTACCCAGAGAAGCACCTCTGCCTTAACGTTTCCCACATCCATGGATCCATCTCCACTCCCCATGGATACCCACAGACCCTGCTGAGCCCCGCTTTTGGCAAGCACTGTCCCAGCCCAGGCAGTTTTTGACACCGCAGCCCAGCCTTGGCACAGCGCTAGCACTTGCCGCAGCGAGCAGCTTCCCCTGTGCTGCCTTCACTCCCCTTCGCTTTTCTCCTCCTTTCTTTCAATTCTTCATAAAAATACCTCCAGGCCCCTCAGCCCCTTAACAATCATCTGGAAAAGGGAGAAGTGACGGGTTTTATAGTGAAAACTGGCAAAATGTAATTAAGCAGCTGCCAGCGATGTCTGCCTTCTATACTCCCAGCAGCTGCATTATGCATCCCTGCTCTTCTCCCTCTGTCCCTCTGCTGCCCTATAATCTGCCATGATCTATTAGGCTGAAAATTGAGAGATATGTTCCTCACCAAGGCAGAGCCTGTTGAGTTTGCACTTCAATATTGCTGAAACGACCCAGACTGGCCCCACGAACACCAAGGGCATGGCCCCCTTAGGGGTCCCACGTGCAGCAGAGGCCGAGCCTCCTGCCCTTCTGCCCAGCAGCTCACCTGGAGGTGCCTGTGTAAGTGAGATTATATCATGGTTAGGCTTTTCTTTTTCACATCACAGATTTTAGCTCCTTTCTTCATGTGCTAACAGGTATTCTTTTGTCTCTAAGGCAATCATTAATTTGCAATTTTGATATTATGTTGTGTTTGTTGGTCTAATTCGGTTCATCTTCTTTAGCTGTCTCTGCTTCCAATAGTAACTTGCTATTTTTAACATTGGAACTATTTTTCATACAGTGAAACATACTCCCTTCACATGATCTCTAGCCATCTTTTACCCCTTTATTATGACAGTTCAACAGAACTAATCAATGATTACATCAAATATCAATTATATCCACAAAGTGTTGTTCCAGCTGAGGTCTTTGAACTGTGTAGGATCCATCAGATATTGTAGTGCATATTTTTTCAAACCTTTCTCTCTGTAAAATTACAACATTGCAGCATATAAAGTACTGCTCTATACCACTGCATCATACAATAAAGTACAGACAATAAATTGAAGAAACCTCTGAGAAGCTGTCACCATTCTCTTCTGCCACAGGACATACTAACATTTTTTGACTTCTTAATTCATTTTTCAGTGAAACATTAAAGAATTCAAGCACTAATCAACTTTTATGTTTCTCTTTCATCAGTTATCTTTAAAAGAAAAAAAAAGTGCTTTGTCTACATAAAACTGTACATATGAAACTTCAAAAATCTAAAATTATCCCTGTAGATATTTCCAATTTCAATTGAGGTAAAAAAATGATAAACTGAAAAACAAAAAAAAATTTCTCCACATTCTAGTCTTCCTTTTGAGAAAATGAATGAGTCTGCTCAGGATCCAGGGTTGGAGTACTCCAGTTGAGAAGGGAAGGGAAAGATTTAGATTTGGGGCTTCCTTCTTGCAGTTACTTTTCTCAAGGCATTAATGAATATAGTGCCAAAGAATGGCTTCATCTCTGTGTAAAAGTTAATTTCCACCATAGAAATGATCTGAAATTCTTTCTGAGCACAGTCAGAGTACTATCGGAGACTCATTGTGTTAAAAAATTGGCAAAATGCATCTAATCTCAGATTATTTTAGTCCTTTCAACCCTGAATACAATGGGAATGGAGATGGTGCAAGCCTCAATACTTCACATGCATTTCCTTTCTGAGCAGCTGTAGGCAGCTGAGAGCATGAGGTTACACATATTCCTCCCAAAGCTTTGATTTACTTCCACCCCATTTTGCCCAAAAACTCCTTTCCTTCACCTCAGACAGTTCTGGCTTCTCCAATCCATGAGTAACTGCCTTGCTGAGGTAGAGTTAATGCATTGAGGTTTGCTTTTGAAAATTTGTGCTTTCCCAACCCATTTTGGCAGTCAGTGCCACTGACACTCCTTTAGCTTCTAACTACCATAGGTTTTGCTCCTTTTATCTCTCCCAAAAGATGACTCTTTAAGGAGAAGATATCATACGACCAGAGCACGAGTAGGAAACTGTCAGTGACATTTCATCCTTACCCAAATCTTGCATCTCCTCCCACTCCCTCAGACTGTAGTTGCCTTTCATAAGACCTTCGGGTGCTCCTTGCAGCCCAGTGCCTCAAATCACCACGCTGGGCATCAGAGACATTCTGAGACTTTTGTTCAGAAGCCACAAACTTGGTTAGATGCTCTGTGGAGTTGTGGAGTTACAGAATTATAAAATCATAGAATCATTAAAGTTGGAAAAGACCTCCAAGATTATCAAGTTCATCCTTTGACCAAAACTCTAGAACCTTCTGCAACAATTGTTTCTGTCAAAACCCAGGTATGAACACACAAACAAACAACAAATGGTCAAAGAACACTTGTTGCTGGTAACTGCTCCTCGATTCTGGGAAGGCATGAGTATGGCTGTAGCCTTTGGAACATAAGTCCAAAAGAAAAAAGTCTTTACACTTTATCTTCTTAAAGCCAGAGATTAAGCATGTAATGTCTTTTTATAATGTAACATATCTTTTAGAACTGGTATCACTATAGGTCTGTAACATTTGTAACCACTACCATTACTATCCCAGCCAACTCTGTCCTCTGTATCATACTTCGAAGAATAAAAGCTGCCTAATGACTTCCCATATCTCTTTCTACAGCAAGAGTCTCTCTGAAGCAGACTGCTGGAAATTATAAAATCAAGCAGCTGCCTACTAAATACCAACAGCTGCAGAAATGCCTTGCTGAGCCATGGGTAATACATGCAACTCACTTTACGCAGAGTTGCTTGGGAAGGAGATTTATTAGACAGACAGGCATAAACAGAAAAGGGAAACATTTGCCTTTGTGGTGCAGTTTTTAAATCCCCTATTCCCCGTCCTTTCATGGCTCAATTTGCTTTTCCACGTTAAACAGCAGAAATTCATATGATAACACCAGTGACATAAAATCTATAGAAAATTTCTTGAGTCCTCCCTTATCTGGGCAATCCCTCCCTGTCCTCAAAAGAAGAAATATATAGAAGTTTCACATTTTGAAGCTTGCATGCATGCAGTCTGTCTGTGACAGTGATGGCTGTGACAAGGATTGGCCAGGGCCAGCAGACACAATTCGCCCATGGCTGGTGGTGCCACTGCACAGGACAGGGACCTCTGTGCAAAGTTCAGCTGCAGCTCAGGTTTCCCAAAAACAGCTGCTCAGGTGTCAGTGAACATATCCTATCATAGCTGGAGTGGAACATGGGAAGCAACACCTTTTTCAGGCCCCAGTGCTTCATGGTCTGTCAAGGGACTCCCTGACTAATAGCAACCACTGGAGAACTCTAAGGGATCTGCTACTTACATAGAATCACATATTTTGGATATTTGCAATAATCTGGGGATTTGAGCCCTTGCCAATATTTTCTAGTGTTGAGATTTTAGGTTATGTCAGACCTGTGGAAAGCAAATTATCTTAAATTGTCTTTAACTCGAGATAGGTTATGAAACAAGCAAAATCCAAATTCAAAACAAGGCAATGCATGACAAGAAAAGGATTATGAAGACACAGACTACAAAATCAAAAGGAAAAAAGCTGCTGATGACTTAGGTCAGGTTTAAGGTAATGTCCTGCCTTGGGTGGTTCAGCTAACAAGCAGACAGGCTCTCCACAATCTTGCCAGCTGAGGATTTCTCACATGACTGGTAATTAGACAAGGGATTCATCATCTGAAAAGCAAGAGTGGCTAAAATGGTGATCAAAACCCTGCATAAGTCTTCTCTGTAAATCAATCCTTACTTTTTATAAAGACCTGTTCAGTGGCTACCAGGCTTTCACAGAATCACAGAATCAAACAATGGTTTGGGTGGGAAGGAGACCTTGAAAATCACCTAATTCCAATCCCCCTGCTATGGGTAGGGACCAGGCTGCTCAAAGCCCCACCCAATGTCACCTTGCAATCTTCCAGGGATGGGGCATCCACAACTTCCCTGGGGAGCCTGTTGCGGTGTTTCACCACCCTTCAAGGATTTTTCCCCAAATATCTAACCTAAACCTAGTCTCTTTCCATTTAAACCCATCTCTCCTTGTCCTGTCACTGTCTTCCCTTGAAAATAGTCCTGCTCCATCTGTCCACTAAGTTCCCTTCAGGTACTAGAAGGCCTCAATTAGGTCACCCCAAAGCCTTCTCTCCAGTGCCAAAGGAGAATTTGCTCTGCTACACAAATTTTATATTAAAATGTACTAATTAAAATCAGAAAGGTGGGAGTGATGAACTCACTGAATCCTCAAGGCCCCAAGAGAAGAAAATTTCAGATTTTGTCCCTTCATTCCTTAGGTTTTCAGACCTTGACAGGTTTATCAGAAGGTCACATTCTCTCTGTGCCCTGTAAGGGCTCCTTACTGCTTAATGCTGGAAGGACTGGGAAGTTGGTGATGTCCAGAGCACCACTGCAGCTGCACATGAGCCCAGGCTGAGTTGAGTTCACCAGGCTTTATAGAGCTGTGTCAAACTCAGATTATTAGCAGATGAAAACTCTCTGATTCCCGGACCATCCAGAAAATATTGATATCATCAGAAAGCACAATATAAATCCAAAGCATAGTACACATCTACTGATCCAAACCCTGGAGAGTGTTCTCCACAGTGTTATGCTCTTACCTGTCCAAAGGGGCAGAAAGATCCCTATGCAAGAGAGAGATATAAAATTCCCATGAGAGAGCAACAGCAAAATTTTTCTGTCCTGTTGAAGGTATCAATTTGCCTCCCCAGTTTATCAGCCTTTGCCCTTCACCCCAGAAAAAGGAGATGCAGCCAAGGCAGCTTTGCCTGCTCTGTTTGCCCAAACCTCTTTTGAGGTGATGATTCTGCATTCCTCTACCCAACTAGCCTGAACAAACAGACCCTTAAAATGAATGAACCATTTTATCCTTGACCTCCTGGGAGGGATTAGACATGATAGTCATATTTAATAGGAAGAAGCCTAACAGGTTTATTTCTGTAATACAGAGATCTCTGCTAATTTCTATGTATTTTCCCAAGGAGAGTACATAGACACAAATTGAACAATCCCAATGGTATAAGGTACAAAAGTAGAGAATTTGGCTTAAATCTCCCTCACAAAGCCTGAGTCTTGAGAACCTTTGACAACCTCAGGGCTCCCACCTCATCTCTCAGGGTAGGTGGTTCCTGGACCCTTGGTTCTGCCACAAAACCCAGTTAGGGGAGTTTATTCAAGTGAGATTAGCACTAATTAGTAAACTTAAAGATTAAATTGAGATGGTATGAGTGTTTTAATAGACATCTGTAAAACAATGAAAGGGAGATGTGTTTTCCTCAAAGCTTTCCCCCACACAATGTGTACCAACCTCTCTTTTACATGTCCGTGTATAAAAGGTCTTGATTTTGGTGCACCATAGCATAATGAAATCATGTTACAATAATGTACAATCTGAAAACTCAAAGTTAACTAGGAATTACATTTATAACACAGGCAACCTGGTTATCCTTTAAGGGAATACCAGAATGCCATTTTTTCTTCAACAGTTTTCTGCCTGTCTTCAGTGATATTGCTACTAGTGGGAAACAGAGTCTTCTAAACAATTTCCCAATACTTCCAAATATTCTTGTCTGTTAATCCACACAATAGCCATATTTTAAATTTTGATAAATAGGGTCTTTAAAAAAATAGTCTCAGCATGCAAATGAGAAGTCTGACCACTATGTCTGTCAAGAAAGCATCCAATTGCCTGGATGGAATACCTGATTAAAGAACACCACACCAGACAGATTTTCATCTTCCTCCAGCCAAAGGAGAGGAAATGTTCTGGGTTTATAGAAGTACAAACCTAATCAAAACCAAGCCCTACCTGATATTCATGCTCCATTTATTCTCCACAGTTGCACCACATCTGTGGTAGGCTCTACCTGCCGTCATTTCAAGACTGTAAATTCCAAGTAGCAAGCAATTCATGCTGCTAAGTTTATGAGCAATGTTAGTGCCAGAGTTTTATTTTAACTTGAGAAACAAAAACTACTGTGCTAAAGAGAATGGCAGGGAAGAAACATTTGTAGCTATAGACATATCAGGCTGAATTATAGCAGTTTCCCAACAGTGATATCTGCTGAGCTTTAACAGACAACAATACAAGTGTACCAAAAAGGAAAGCATTAAAATGAGATCCTTCTCATCAAGTGCTGTTCTTCACAATCTCCATTTCTGCCACGTAAATGTCACATTTGTTAACTAGATGTAGAAATCATATAACATTCAGCTAAGAAAGCAATGATGAAAACAATGGAATTAGTTGATAATGTCCAGGTCATTTTATGGAAGAAAAGGCTCAGATAAAATGCCATTATTCAAGCGAATTTTACCTGGAGTCAGATACTTGCTATAATTCGAGGTTCAGTGAATAAAGAGATGGTATTTTTACCAGTCATCACTTGGGGTGCAGCAACACAAAGACTGTTCAGAAGACTTGCCTTGTCCAGGTGTTTCCATCCACTTTCCAGGATCCACTGTCCTCCATCTGTGAATAAAAACAGGCCTTCCACGGTGCTGCTGTAATTTTGTCCTGGAAGTTTTCATGACCAGGTTAATTGAATAAGTACATGTAGCCTCGGGGTGACTTTAAACCATCATATAATGGTTTAAATGATGTTTGGACATGGCAACATCAAACTGATATTATGCCTCCAACCCCAGCCCCTTACTCACCAGTCAGACAGAGTTTCTTCCTGAATCTGGAGATAAAGCACTAAATGTCTGCACCCAAGCTATAAAAATGAAAAGCTAAAATATACCTGACCAAAGTGCATTGGACTTGTGTACTTCCAGGAAACACATTAATAGTGCACCAGCCAATTCTTCGTCCTCTGGTCAGAGGCACACATACATTTTCTGCTTTGGTTGGGATCACTAAGGCCATCCCTATATTCTTTTTCTCCTCCTTCTTCCTCCCAAATTCTGTGAAATTTAGTCTTTGTAAACTCCTGTCCAATTAGAGTACAAAAATACATAGAATGACATATGAATTCTGTTTTTAAAGAAAGCAACACCCTGAAATGTCACCCACTTTTCTCTGCCCAGTTGCTATGTGGATATCCAAACATCTTTCCCAAGTCCGTTCTCCTGGCCAAGGCACCACATTCAATGATGTGCACTTTTGTTTGCTAAAACTCATCAGCGCTAAGCACATTTTATACTTCTAATGAAGCCCTGACAAGTGGTTGAATGATATGGTAAAAGGTGAGAGAACCTGGACAGGAGAGGAACAAATAAAGAGAAGCTGTATATTCTGCAGTCGTTTTGCCTCCTCAGTGCATAGCACTGCTCATGAATATGATTCCCAGTAAATTCCAGCTGTCACGGAGCCGTCAGTGTCTTCATGCTGAATATGAATTTCTTGCTAAACCTCTCACTCATCTCAACTCTATGTAATGCTCATGTCACTAAATGACTGCATAAAATGATTTCTTTAATACTTGTGAATTGCGCTGCATGTGGAGCAGTATTCCCACAGAGATCTGAAATTTGCTACCTTAGCAACAAAATCATGTAAATTTAATATGTATGTGTGTTTACTTTCACTTATTTCTTCAGATGTTTCACAGGAATGAAAATATACTGAGACATATTCCCAGTTCCTAAATCTGGGATTTTAGGTTGTGCAAGAGTCAGGATAGTTAATAATATCATAAGGAGGTCACACTGCTATTCACCTCCAGCTCAGCTAAATCGAATCCTCTCAAACTGAGATGACCACAAGCTGATATAATTCCCAGCCAGCCCAAATGGGATTTGTCCTCCATTGAGATTTCTAAATTATTTCCTTTTCAGGTAAGGGCAGCGCTGTGCTGGATCAATTTGCCACAATCTGTACTCTTCAGTTGTCCACAAAATATGCTAAAATGACCCCTCCAGCTGTGCTGCTTTCCAGAACTTATAAAATTAATTTCATTTAAAAAGTATGTAAATTAACACTTTTATTTTGGACTTGGATTAAGAGTAAATGAAACATGTTAAGGGTTTAATATCTTCCACAACATCTGTGGGATGTCTGGGAGTTATTCAACACAAACAGCAGAGCTCAGCCTACAGATTTTCTAAGTGCTCTTTGTAGAGGAGAAATCCTCTTATAATATCAATTGTTTAAGAGATATCTTAAATCAGAACTCACCCTGAATTTTAATACAAAGAATAATACGACATCTTTTAGCAGAAATTTGTACATTTGAAACAAATCAACATGTTATAAAGAATATTGATCTTTTCTTGGCAACCTCAGTCAAAGCAAAGTATTCCTTCTGTATTCTGTCTTTTTCAGAAAGAATTTGCTATGTTACTTTTTAATGTAAAAATATACCAGGACAACCAATAACTCAATAAGCATCTGTTATCAGTCAGAGAGAAGATGTGAAACTGAAAGCAGCAGAAGCATGTTGTCACCTGCAGCCCCAATGAAGTCAAACATATCAGAGATCACAGAATATTCTGAGTTCAAAGGGATCCACAAGGATCAAGACCAATTCTAAACACCACTCCACAAATTTCAGAAACAAGAAAAGCAGGATGGTTAGGTTTGCTCTGTGGGCTTTCTTGTAAATAGCATTTGGAACCTGGGCCTCACCTGAGCCCATGGTGTTATTTTCCCTGAGTTTCCAGTGTGATTCCACCTAGCACACATTCATATGGTGTCACAACTCTGCTGGGAATCAGCATCATACAAAATTGATATTGGGTGATTTTTTTTTTTTTT